>CM052442.1:28691543-28736927 GCA_028533085.1 Varecia variegata | reverse complement strand
TCAACTCTAGGCTGGACGCGGTGGCTCACGCCTGTAATCCTAGCCCTCTGGGAGGCCAAGGTGGGTGGAGCGTTTGAGCTCAGGAGTGTGAGACCAGCCTGAGCAAGAGCGAGACCTTGTCTCTACTAAAAAAAATAGAAAGAAATTAGCTGGACAACTAAAAATATATAGAAAAAATTAGCCGGACATTGTGGCACATGCCTGTAGTCCCAGCTACTCGGGAGGCTGAGGCAGAAGGATCGCTTGAGCCCAGGAGTTTGAGGTTGCTGTGAGCTAGGCTGACACCACGGCACTCTAGCCAGGGTGACAGAGTGGGACTCTGCCTCAAAAAACAAACAAACAAACAAACAAACAAACTAACACACACACAAAAAAAAACACCTCAACTCTACTACTGGCTCTGTGACCCCAATTAAACTACTTGCCCTCTCTGTGCTTCAAATTCCTCATCTATGAAATGAGGATAATAATGCCTACACAGCCACACCTAGCTGCAATGTGATGCTTCAACTTGCAAGTTGAGGAATCTCAAAGATTGCCAGCAAACCACAGGAAGCTAGGGGAGAGGCATGGGAATAGATTTTTCCTCACAGGTTTCAGAAGGAACCGACCTGCCAACATGCTGATCTCAGACTTCTGGCCTTCAGAACTGTGAGAAATGTAAAACAATAAATAAATTTCTGTTGTTTAAGCCACTCAGTTTGTGACACATTGTTACAGAAGCCCAAACAAATTAATAGAGAAATATACCCTTCTTCACCGCTTTTCCATCCTGCTGCCTGGAATGCAGATATGAGGGCTGGTTCCCCATTAGCCATTTTGGACTATGAGGACAAGGACTATACTCACAGATAATAGGGCGGGAACTAGAAGGAGCCTGGCATTCTCAAAACCTCACAGAGCTGCCACACTAGCCTTGGACTGCCTACCCCTGGCTTATCTTCTTGAAAAAAATAAACTTGAAGGTTTTGTTGCTGTTATTGTTTTTGTTTTTTGAAACATGTAGCTGAGTATAATCTTAACTGATATGCACACAATTTTGATAAATTAGTTGTGCTTTGGGAATAGGACTGGATTGGACTATTGGTAGTATGGAATTTCAGCTTTGTAATATTTCAATTTTGATAGCAAGAATGTATTCATGTCCTGTTTTGTAATTAATAATAAATTTATTTTATAATAAGTAAATTATAAGGAGAAAAGAGGGATGAGAACCTATAGATTCAGAGACATAAAATATATCAACAATTGCAATGTTATTTGGATCCTGATTAAATAAAAAAGTTTTTTAAATTTATGACACAATTGGGGAAATTTTAATATTAACTGGATATTTGATGATATTAAGGAATTTTTGTTAGTTTTTATGTATACTAATAATATTGTAGCTATATATTTAGAGATTTCTTATCTTTTAGACTCTAAAACGTGGTTTTTTCAACCTATTGTTACTTTGGGCCAAATAATTCTTTGTGCGGTGTGGGATGTTTGGCAGCATCCTGGCTTCTACCCCCTAGATGCCAGAAGCACACCCCCTCCCCCACAACATTGTAACAACAAAAAAAGTCCCCAGATGTTGCCACATGTCCCCTAGGGGGCAAAATTGCCCTAGGTTAAGAATGACCCATCTAAAATTTAGAGATATTTACTGAAATATTTATGGGTGAAATGATTTGAGGTTTGGATTTTGCCTCAAAACAATCTAAGTGATAGGGTTGGTAAAATGTTCTATAATGCAAAATTTAAAATATGTTTAAATTTTTTTGAAAGAGTCTATTTGGACTTCTCTTTCCAAAAATATGATGGACTCAATATTCTGAAATATCCCCCCCACTACAAGACCTGAATATACTGGATAAAGTATAACAAATATTTACCTTCCCCAGTCCAAGATCTGGTCTCACGACTCCTACGTGGCCATTAAAAATCTAAGGCTCCAGATCCCAAATCTGGGCAAAGCAAGCCCTCCCAGCGACTCAGCCAGGAGCTCCTTCTGGGTGGACTTCAGTTGCTTGGTAACCCTAACTCCTGAGGCGGCCTCCCAGCTCTGCCCTGGGGCGCCTCCTCCCCAGTTCCCAAGCTTAGCCCCGAGGGCGTGTGCTTGGGGCCGGATTCCTCAGGGTCTTGCCCTGCCATCCCTCGAGAGTCCGGCCCGTCAGCTTCCCGCTCACTGTTCGCAGCAGCTTTCTGCCCTGGCAGAGCACCAGGCCGGCCCACAGCCCTTAGACACGCTCACACCTGTACCCTGCCCCACGGGCTGCTTCCGCGAGCCGCCTGCTCGGGATGCTAGGGCTCCGCAGGCTGCCGCGCCCCGGGCGTCTCTGCTCAGCCTGACTTTCAGGCCCCCTGGTGCTCTCGAAGATCCCGCACCTTCAGGGGCTTAGTCAGGACTCCCGCACGGCACGGTGTGGGCTAGGAGTTGTCATCCCAGCCCACCTGGGGTCAAAGCCTAGGTCGGAGGAGGGGCCTCCGAGCTGGAGGCAAGTAGGGTTTGAAAGTTCTCCCTGAGAGCCGTGAACTTGCCCCTCCGGGGGTCTGGGGAGGACTGGCGGCGCTCAGGTCCCGACACCGGGTCCGAGGCGCTGTGCTGGGTTCAGGGGCCGCAGAGGGACGCTGCGCACAGCTGAGACTGCCCCTCCGTGCTGGGCACCGAGCGGGTCCTCTTGTACCGGGTAAGCCAGGACTGCTGACACTCTCTGGGCAAGGCAGGGCAGCAGGATTGAGTAAGATCAGCCTGTTTGCTTTTACATGAACATTGTTCCAACCACAACCGTTTTGGAAGGTGGGCGGTATGTGTTTGGTGGAAGGATCTTTGAGATGACAGGCCCGCGGCATGCGTTAGCACCACCACTTCCTCTACCGTTCTGAGTGTTCCATTGAGTCGCTAATTCTGGTTCTGCTCCGTTTTTCTGCCCCTGAAAGAAGCGGAATGAGGTGAAATCTGGCTACTTACTTGCCTGCGGGGCAGTCATGGCCACTGGTGCGTTTCGAGTGATTCCAGAGCCCTGGGTGGACTTACGTGAGGAGTTTTTTCCCTCCTCTTCATAGAAGCAGAATAATGTGCAGGTTTGTAACCGGGTCTTGGAGTCGGAGAGCCATGGCTTCAAATCCCCGATCCTCCATTCATTAGTTGTGTGAAAGAAACAGTGGGCAAGGTAATCAACATGTCTGTGCCTCACCTTCCCCATATGGAAAATGACAATAATCCTACCTACTTAATAAGGTTGTTGTGTGATTAGGAAGTCTCAGGAGATACCTACTTGTAGTATTTTGGGTGTAAGTAATACGGCTGTGCCCATGATCACAGGTGTTTATAACAACAGCTGAAACGTATTGAAAGCCTGCTCTTAGAGACAAAGACCTTTCTCATCTCCAGGCCCTATTGTCAAGCAGCTGAAGTAGACTCAGAGAAGGAAGAGATCTGACTGGCAAAGGGGGAGCCGTGGAGAGCCATTTAGGATGCTGGAGCAAGAGCATCATGGAAATAATTGAGTAGAGACACGACATGACAAATTGTTTGAGGGTGGAGGCCTATGGAGTACTCGGAGGTGTGGGGCTAGGGCTCACCAAAAATGGTGCTCCTAGTCTTTGCTTGTGGACACTTGTTGTTTTTGCCTGTCCACCATCCCTCCTCCATCCTCAGTACCCAAGAGCCCTTTGGGAACCCCTCGTATTCCACTCTCTTTCCCTGCAGTTCAGGTTGACCTTAGCTCCAGGGGTGGGTATATGAGGCGGGCCTGGCTAATCACAGTCATAGTGATTGGTTGAGGAGTAATCCCCTTGTCCAGACTGGGCCAATGACAGCATGGGGACTTTTGCTAAAAGAGGAGCACTCTTTCCGCTGGAGTTGCAAAGCTGACAGGATGTAAGCGGAAGCCAGTGGTGACTATCTTCGCCACTGCGTGGTAGAGTCTGCCGGAGAATAAAGACAACAGAGAGAAAAAGCAGATCCAAAAGACATGGGTTTCTTGTTGCCCTTGCTGAGCACCTGGAACTAGCCGTTCCTGAAGATACAGAATTTATATTTACATGCGCTAACATAGTACCTTTTTAAAAACAGCTTGAATTGGGTTTCTGTTAATGGCAATCAAAGGGGTTGTGACTAATTCATTTTTCTATTTATTTTTTATTTTGATGAAAAATTTGCAATTTTTACATTGTGGCATAAAAACAAAAATCTAACATGTTTGACAACATACATTTGACAGTTCTATTTTTGACAAGGACATGCTGGGAAGTTGTGGGAACACATCTCCTGTGTCCATCCCCCTCATTTCTTTTTTTTTTTTGAGACAGTCTCACTCTGTTGCCCGTCAGCCTAGCTCACAGCAACCTCAAACTCCTGGGCTCAAGCAATCCTTCTGCCTCAGCCTCCCGAGTAGCTGGGACTACAGGCATGCGCCACCATGCCCAGCTAATTTTTTCTATATATATTTTTAGCTGTCCAGCTAATTTCTTTCTATTTTTTTAGTAGAGATGGGGGTCTCGCTCTTGCTCAGGCTGGTCTCACACTCCTGAGCTCAAACGATCCACCCCCCTCAGCCTCCCAGAGTGCTAGGATTACAGGCGTGAGCCACCACACCCGGCCATCCCCCTCATTTCTAAGTACACTTTTATTCAGAGCTACATAAGTATATGCTAATGAAAAAAAGTGTATGCTAATGATCTTATGGTGGTGATGATCCAGGAAGATTATAGCAGCCATGAGTAGGATTAAGGTAGGGACTAACAAAGGGCAAAAATACCACTCAGGAGGACAATATTATAATTCAAATGAGAAGTGGTAAGGATCGTTCTGAGGCAGTAGCCACAGAAATGGAAAGGAGAGAGGAGAGACCCTGCAGAGATGGGATGATCATGTTTGGCAAGAGATTAGAGGGTAAAGGGGTTGAAATAAAAAGCTTTCATCTACAAGGCCTGCCGGAGCTAATGCCACCTGCTTCCTCCGATTTATCTCTTACCATTCTTTCCCCTGTCTGGTCTGCCCAGCTACATGGGTCTTTGCACTTTCTGCACCCTCTGCATGGGACACTGTTACCCCAGAGGCCCCCTGGCTCATGTCCTCACTTCCTTGGGCCTCTGCATCATGTCAGAAAGGCTTCCCTGAATCCCCCATCTACTACTGCATCCCTTACCCTCAGCACTCCTTATACCTGCCTATTAATTTTTCCCCATAGTACTTAACCCTTATTGACTATGTATATATTTCTTTTCAGTTGCCTTTGACAAAATCCAAGCTCCACGAGGGCTCCATGACTTTTGTTCACTGCTGAGTCTCCATCACCTAGGACAGAACCTGCCACAGAGTAGGTACTCAATGTAAGTAAATGAATGAACCTCAACTATGATGTGACATTGAAAAAAGCAGAAACCCTGGGGGATGAGTGAGACCAGGGTTGGCGAAGTGGAGCGGTGAGAAGGTGAGTCATTTAGAATCCATGGATTTAAGGGTAGACGTGGCCGAAGTGCTGGTCTGGTGCTCAGGAGAAGCCAGACGTGAAGATCTAGTAGGAAATGATGTGTCAAAGGCTGGGAGAAGCCGTGGAGTCAGTGACATCCCTGGGGAGACCAGGAGGGGAGAGAGACAGAGAGCACACAAGCTATGACACCTGGGGACAGAGCCCCAGAGAGGGACCGAGGTGACCAATTTGTCTCGTTTTTCCTGGGACATTCCTGGTTTAAAAATGAAAAGTCCAGCATCTTGGGAAGCCCCTTGGTCCCACGCGCACTGAGACGGTTGGCCCACCTAAGAAGGAGGGGAAGGCCAGGCTGGAGAAAGTAGAGGCAAAGCAGCCTGGAGCTTTTCCATAGAACCCAAGGAAGAGGAGGGCTCCCTTCTCCTGCCCAAGACCAGTTTTGTTCTGACTTTCTAAGCTCAGAAGGGCTGGATTACCTCTGGGTCCCCACCCCCACACCTCCCAGTGGCACTTGATAGCTTCGTGGTAAGCCCAGTAACTGGTTTGGTTCCAGGGCTGGAGCCCCAGCCCAGACCAATCGGAGAAAGTAGGAACCCTTAAATTCTGGAGTCTGGGGTCTTAAGTGGCACCCTGAGTAAGGGGCTGTCAGTCAATGATCATTTTCTGCTTGTCCCAAGGTGAAGCTTAAGAGTGTAAACAACTCTGCAGCCACTGTGGCTAAGGAAACAGGAAGCCGCCTCTCCTCTTGTAAACAACACTGGCCAAGATTAGCAACACTTACAAGGTGCCAGCTCTTATCAGCAGGCCCTGAGTTGTGCTCAGGACTCAATTTCAAGTGAGGAAAAATTATTGCTGTGTGCATAGAACCCTAAGGGGCATTTTCAAACCTCTCTGTAACTTGGCAGTGGAGTGAGCCCTGAACCAAGTGTTTGGAGCCCTGATCATTGTAAAGAGCAAAAAAGACAATACATTAGAAAATACCTTGTAAATTTTAAATAAGGAAACAAATACAAGGTCTTATCACTGAGTCTTGTTTGAAATAAAGGAACAATCAATATTTGATCTATAGAAAACATGGTCCCTGTGCTCAAACAACTTTATGGATAACCTGTAGAGACAGGACAAACACCAAGCTTATAAGAATTTAACTATATTTACAAAGCAATACAAAAGGAAGTAGAAATAAATGTTGTGTCAACTCCCTGACTCTCCCGCCCCTTCCCAGCTCCCTAACCCACAACACACATATCCACAGTCCTAATGAGCGTGGAGAAAACTATCCTTGAATTCGTCTAGGCCAGAGGGTGAAGGGGGGTGTTTCCAGCCACCTTTCTTTACCCACAGAGCTATTCTGGGAGGAAGGGTCAAGAATGTGGCAGGTCTGGGATTTAATATGTCGCTTAGAAATTTACTTCAGTAAATATGCATAGGCCACCTACTTGAGGCCTGATGCTGCAGTAGGCCCTGTGGGGATCTAAAAGAAGGTCCCTGCCCTTGATCTCACTGGAGTGATGGAGCTAAGATCCCCAAAACAAGGTCCCATATTACTGCGTGCCAATGTTAACTATAAGGGCAATAAGATTCCAGAAAAGACAAACGTTAATATTTCAAGTAGACTTTATACTTCGTGGAGGCTGGGCCATGAAGTGGACAGACTGACAAAACAGAAGGAAAGTTGATGAGTCAGGGTGTAGTAGAATGAACGAGTGTGGCATTTGGGAAAATAGCAGCAAGATTTTCTGCTGAGATTCAGCTTGAGAAAGGAGGGGAAATGTTTTATCTTTTTGTAAGAAAGATGGGTTCTTTTTGGTAGTATAAAAAGAATCCATTGTTCTTAAGAAGTTAAGAGGTTTAAATGTAGAAACCTCCGTACCCTAAGACTTGAGTAGATAACCTGGCTCTTCAGGCAGTTAAGACGCCAAGTGTTTCTGTGCTGGGGGAAAGCACCTGCAACTGATTGTTATGACACTATGAATTCATCAGGAAAGAAGAGGTTATGCTGTGGAGGCAATGAATCGCTAAATCTCAGTGACTTGGAACAATAAACATTGATTTCTTATTTATGCTACATAGCCAGTGTGGACACGGGTGAGATGGAGGGAGCTCTGCTCCAAATAATCTCTCAGGGCCCTGGGCTAATGGAGATTCTACCATCTTGGAATGTTGCCATCTCATCATGTGGCTCTCAGAGTTTCTGCAGCAGGGGAGAAAACTGTGGGGTGTTTATAAGAGCCGAGACTGAGGGTGGCTTATGTCACTCCACCAAAACTCAACTGGCAGCCAGGCGTGGTGGCTCACGCCTGTAATCCTAGCACTCTGGGAGGCCGAGGCGGGAGGATCGCTCGAGGTCAGGAGTTCGAGACCAGCCTGAGCAAGAGCAAGACCCCGTCTCTACTAAAAATAGAAAGAAATTAGCCAAGAAACTAAAAATAGGAAAAAAAAATTAGCCAGGCGTGGTGGCACATGACTGTAGTCCCAGCTACTTGGGAGGCTGAGGCAGGAGGATCGTATGAGCCCAGGAATTTGAGGTTGCTGTGAGCTAGGCTGACACCATGGCACTCTAGCCCAGGCAACAGAGCAAGACTTTGTCTCAAAAACAAAAACAAACAAAACCCCCAATTGGCTGAAACCTAGGTATAAGTGAAAAGAACAATGGGATATGTCATCTTCCTTTCTGCCCTGAAAGAAGAAAGATGAAATAGGATTTCGTAAACACATATCATTATATCAGTCATGACCTATAGACCCTATTAATAATACCTAACACTTATATTTTGCTAATCCCTATAATAATCCTGTGAGGATAGCTTTTATTATCATCTCCATTTTAAAGATGAGGAAAGTGAAGGAAAGAGAAATTAAATCACTTATTCAGGTCCCATAGCTATTAAGTGGTACAACATGGATTCAAACTCAAATAGTTTTTCTTTAGAGTTCATACTCTTAACAACTATGCTGTTCCTTTGTCATGGACTTAGTTAAAATAGAAGTCATGGTTCCATGTATGCTGCATCTCTTACATTGGGGTATAGAAAACTAGCAACATTGTTATGTTTGGTTGCCACCCGTCCACTTTGCCCATGTTCTTATAGTGTCAGTTGTATAAATACATTCACCATGCTCTTGACCGGCCTATCTTGGTATCCCATCTGTTCAAAGGGATGAGGATGAGAGCTTGGTTGTGTATAATAGGCTACATGGGTCTACATACTATCTGTGTGTATATACGGATATAGATACTCTTTCTAAATGCAACACATTCTTGCATAGGCATTAGTTATCGTCAAATTCATTGCGTTCTCTATTTCTGTCCTTGGGTAAGGCATTCTGGTTTCCCTGTTCTTAACTGGTCTTCAGCACAAGTTCTTCTCATTCTTTGGAAAACAGAAGTTAAGTGAATTGTATTTTTCTCCTAAATCAATGTAATGGAGAAAATTATATACAGACATGTGTCGGGGGAGACATTGGCAGCTGGCCCTGAGCATGGCTGAGTAGCGGAGGTGCTAGGAATCCAGGTTATCTCGAGCCTTAGAACTACTCCAGTTTCCTTATGAAACCCATGTAAACAAGGTCAGATTAACCTGAAGACAACATAAGGGTTACAATTTCAATATCAGCCAGTCTTTAAACCTAATATGAGCAGGGATTTTGTTTATTTTGTTTACTACTATGTAGTGAGTATCTAGAACAGTGCCTGGAATTTAGTAAACATGCAATAAATGTTTGTTGAGTGAATTTGTTGACTAAATCTGGTCCTTTTTGGAGGCACTACAGTGTAGTGGTAGAGCACTGACTTTAGAATCAGATAGACTTGAGTTTGAACCTCACAAAGGTTCAAACTTTAAGAAAAGGAGAGAAGAATCCTTGGAGAACCAATCATTCCTCAGAGTCCCCCTTACATTTCCGTGCGTCTTCAGGGGTGTCTCAGGTATGTTTACTAGTAAGACTTGGTGACCAAATCTCACCTTTCTCTTGGGTTCCCCACACACTTCCTCCTTCCTCTAATTCCACTCTGGTTTCCTTTGCTCTTGTCTGATGCTGAGCTCTCTGCTACCATCTTGCAGCGCCCACCACGTAGGGTGCTAATGTCTACGCTAATGGTGCTGCCTCCTGCTTGAAGCCAGTGACGTCAACACTGACTCAGCAGCACTGAGGCCACTGCCACTGCCCTTCCCGAAGTTCTAGTGTTCACCAGGGCACCACCTCAGCGAGCCTCCTGTGATGAGAGTCTACCTACTGAAGCAGGAAGCATTCCTGGTGGCTCCTATTACATAGGTGCCATATGGCTCTGTGACTTGAGAAATGTTCCCGACCCACACTTGCTTCCACTTGTCCCCACAGTGCTGTTTGTGTACCCCCAATACTCACAGAACTTTTGTGTGACTGTGCGTAGTTCAGCTCTGCACCACCTAAGCCCCCTGTCCTGTCCTTCTCGAGTGGGATGTAAGCACAGCCACGGGTGCAGGATGGGGAACAGGCTGAGAGGCGCACACCAGCTGTTACTGGAAACTACTCCCTCCCCCAGAAGTCAAGGACATTCTTATAGTGGCAACTTTTGTCTGCCAGTGTCTCTCTCTCAGAGAGGGTTCTTCCCTGGTGACTTCTAGGTCCCTCACAGAGATAAGTTCCCGACAGGCCTCCCGCTGGCCTTCTACGCAGGACCAGACACATCTGAGCCCCAGCTAAAGATGGCTTGTCTTCAGCCCACACTGCGTCACGTCTCGAGGGGAAAAGTGAGTAAAATCTAAAAGCATGAACTTTCTTGAGCCCTTCAGAGTTGATCAACAGAAAGTCAAAATTGAGCTTCCAAAGTGAAGGACTGCTTGGATAAGCATTAGAAAAACAAAACTGCGATGACTTGGTACAAAGCAGAGGTAGAACTAGCCTTTAAGAACAGATGAGATGGGGTGTGGTGGCTCTGGCCTGTAATCCTAGCACTCTGAGAGGCTGAGGTGGGAGGATCGTTTGAGCTCAGGAGTTTGAGACCAGCCTGAGCAAGAGTGAGACCCCGTCTCTACTAAAAATAGAAAAAAAAAAACAGATGAGAGAAATTGCGCAGAAACCAGTAGTGAAGGAGTTATCTTTGGAGCTGGGGACGGATATGCAAATGCTGATGAAGCTTGGAAGACCTGGAATGGGGCCCCTTGATACTGTTTGACAAAACAACAAGGCAATGGCAGAGCCAGGGCCCGTGCTAGGAGTTTTATGTACCCTGTCTCTAATCTGCAAACAAGGCTATGTTGCTGGAAAAAAACCACCCGCCCACACCGACTCCCTCCCCTACTCACCCCACAGGGCCTAAGAGGAAAAGAGACTTGTTTCTCAGAGTGAATGCAAGGCCCTTACAAAATACAACTGGTCACTTTAAAGCTCTAACAGAGTCCTTCGAGGTGTTGAGGGAGAGCAGCGTTTGTGGTAGGGACTGGAGAGAGACAACCTCTGTAGCAATCAGGCCCCAAACAGGCAGGACTTGGTAGCTGATTGCCAGCTTCCCTAAAGTTTGCCCCTGCTTCCAACTCAGGAGCAACCCGCAAAAGCCAGCTCTGCTCTCCAAACCAATCCTGTAGGGTACCCTGCTTCCGGCTAGCCCGCCTCCAGCTCTCCCACGCCAGCAACCTCCTATCGGGGCACACCTGAAGCCCGCCCCTTTTCTCTCCCTCTAAAGGTTTCCCATTCCTGCCTTTGAGTGTCTGCCAAAAGCAAGTGACGGGGCTGACTCCCCTGCTATAGAAAGCGCTGTGTAAGTCACCTCTGCTTGTTCTCATTTGGGAGGTCTTTGTTTATGTCCACGCTCCCAGCAGGGCTTATCTCAGGTCATCTTGGTAGATACTGAACCCAAAGGAATCTCACAGGCCATACACTGCATCAGTGTTTTTTCCATCATGAGCCACTGGAAAATACCTGGCTATTTCTAGAAGGACATCTAGGAGAGAAACACCACCTCCACATACCACGCATACCTATTAGAAGGCCCTGGGCCCAGTGTCCTCCTTGACTGCTTGGTGCCTATGCAGTAGCAGCAGCAGCAGAAGAGGCAGGAAGTCGCAGAAAATAAATGAGCTGCTGAGTTCAAATTGCTCCAGTCCCTCCTGCTGCTGAGTCGCCAGCCCATGGTGCCAGGCCAATTACCACCGCAAGCACCGAAGTCACTTTTCAAAACATGGTCAATCTCCAGCAGGGCCAGCCAGGCGTTAAAACACTCAGATACAATTGTCAAAGCAAAGAATTATGTGCCAGTAAATAGGAGTCTGGGCTCCAGTTAAGCAATCACCTGCGTGACAGCCTGAAGGTTAACCCTTTGTGGACAGACCTGACCCATCGCCACTTCAGAGGGACCTGGCCAAAGAGAGGGCACAGGGGCCTGCAGTGGAAGAGACCAGGTGTGGGGCTCATCAGACCGGAACTGGGGTGGTTTTCCGTGCCGTCATTCCTCAGCCACCACAACTTTGGGGGCTGTGGGCGACTCTGTGAGCTCAGATCATCTGTAAGGCAGGTCTAGCTGTTTACTGAACCTTTTTCAGCCTCCTGGGCTCACAGTTATCTAGAACCATCAGGAAATGGAGAAGTGTTTCCTGACAACCTACTGTGTGCCCAGCACTGAGGTTCCTTTATGGTTTGAAAATTTCTCTTTAGTATTTTCACTCCTTGGAGGACAGACCCACGACAAGAGGCCCACCTTTACCTTATTAGGGCTCCTTCACCAGGGGTGTCACAAGTGCCAGTGTAGATGCTTACATTCTGAGCTCCTGAGGAAAATTCTAGATAGCTCCTCTCTGGCCCAACATTCTGAGAAACTATGCTGTCTAACACTTAAATATGTTTTTCGAATCTATTAAACACCATTTACAAAACCCATTAGGTTTAATCTCCACAACCTTCCAAGTTGGTGTCACCCTTAGCATCATCCCCTTCTGCGGCTCAGAGAGTTTAACTAACTTGCCTGTGATCACACAGCTAGGAAGGTACGCAGCCAGGGCTCTTCTGACTCCAAAATCCGCAGTGGGAACTTCGGTGGTGGGCAGGAGTGGCAGGATATCCAGCTCTCACTAGAGCTGGAGGTGTTTGCTCTGAGCTTCCTGATGCTATGGTGAGTTTGGGGGTTTACAAGGCTCACAGGGAGGTTCATGGCTGGGAATAGCCTCTGGGTTCTCTTCAAGCCCCGAAAAGGGAGTACCCACATGAAACAGCTCTTTTGGTATTTTAACGGAACAAAAAGCAGGAAATACAAGGAGTTAGCTGGTTGCTGGGACGGCCCCTAACATGCATTTTAACTGTAATGAGATGTTCATTTCCTGGATGTAAAGGAAAGGCTTAAGAAAAAAGTGAGAGAGAAGAAGGCTCCCACTCCTACTCACTCAGCTCAGCCAGCTGCAGAGAAGGAAACAAATGAGCTTCTATAGATGGAATCCTTTGTTTGAATAGAGACTAATTGTGGCTTCAGGCAGCTAACACCTTGACACCTCCCTCAAGGCAATGACTAGGGGCCCTGGAAGAATGACCTCATGGGGACCCAGGAAGGGCTCATTTATAAGAAAGGTGGTGAATCTGGAAGAAGCCAGGGATCAAGCTGACATTGTGAAAGGTAAGAAGCCTGTGGATCTGGGAGAGAGAGGACATTTTCCTGCAAAGAGTTCCCTCTCCTTATCCTCTTTCCATGCTACATTTAGGTAGCAAGAACAAGTGACAATAAATACCACCCGCCAGCCAAAGCAGAACGCCAGAGTAGCAGGCAGCCTGTGTGCAGTGGCTGAGTGCAGAGGCACCACGGAGGGGCAGGCCTGTTTCTTGGGCCCTCCAGAGCCTGGCATCCCTACCCACCAGCGAGGTGATGTGAGTGCCGCCAGGGGCCGGGAAGGCTGAGACCCTGCCCAGCTCCTCCCCGTCCTTGGCCTCCCTCATGGCCCCTGCACCACTTCCTCCCACACAGCGCCTCACCCCCGGGACAGCCTCCCCGCATGCAGGTGCCAGCTGGATAACACAGGCACTTAGATTGATTCTGTACTTTCTTCCACTAAGTTGGCCTGGACATGCTCCCCTCAGGCCACTAAACACCCTCCTGGCCTGGGAACAAGAGAGAAAAAGGATCTGGAAGTGGAGGAAGCCATTCTCTCCTTTTCTGGTTCTCTGGTCCCATCCTCTGCAGCACCAGGCCAGGTCGTGCTCTATGAGTGGCAGCTTCCTGCTGTGTGACTTTGGTGAAAGCAGCATCAGGGCTCCACAGTGGGGAGGGAGAGGTGGCTACCAGTGGCTCAGATGGGAAGGAGACCTCTGTGCTTTCTTCCTCCAGCACAGGGCCGGGCCACGTGCTTCAGAGACTACTTGGGAGAGGGCAACACAGGATGCTTGAGCTGAGACTGAGTTTTGACCTGAAGACCTTTGAAATCTTTGTGAAGAGAACAGAAAACACATATGGAAAATCAACAACAAACTCAGGCTTTTAAAAGCGTCTAGAAGTGAGTCTTGGGTTTTGTAAGCAGCAATACTTGGATACAGCTTCAGGGCAGATGGTTACTTATTTCTGGCAAAACCAATGTAATGGCCCATTTAAGTATGCAAATATAGGGGTAGAGTAGCTGGAAGGGAAAAGTGCTCTGGTTGTAAAGTGTGTCTACGTTAGAGTCTGATATAGATTTCAACTACGAAAGAATTTGCTGAGAAAATTTGACCTGTGCCAGGCTGATGCTCCACTGAAGCCACTTATGTTCTTGTGAAGTTCATCATGGATGAAGGACTTGCTTTTTCAAAGGCTTTGTGGGGACCCTGTGCACAAGCAACATGGAGTTGGGGAGATTCTGTGTGGAGCCCAGCCCTATAGACTGCTCTGGGATCCCTAGGAGAGACCCCCTTGGCCAGGACATTGGTGTCCCCACGATGGGCACTGTTAGCAATGAGCCCTTTTGAGCAGCTTCTTTAGTATCGAGCATTCACGAGGCTGGGCCCAGGAGTTCTCACCCTGAGTCTATGGACCCCCATGAGGTCAATAAATAGAATTCAGAGACTCTATGTACTTGAATGGGGGAAAAAAAAATCTTTATTTTTACTAACTTCTAAATGAAATTTAGCATTTCCTTCAGTAATGATGTAGGCAATAAACTGTAGTAGTATTCACAGAACTGGTGATTTTGTCACCAAAAGAAATCATAGATATTTTCATATCACTTTCCTGTTGTTGTTATCGCTTTACTTTTGTCATCTTGAAATATTGTTTACTTTCATTATTGCTTCAAAATTATAGTATTAATAACTATTGGACCTGCCACAAGATTAAGCCAAGCTTCTAGTTGGGATCAGGTGATAGAATTATTTGTAGGTAGTTTACACTGGAGCAGACTGAATCCTTGGCTTAGGCCATCCTGTAAGTCTATGAGCTACTGATCTGTTTGGGCAAAGGTAAGAGTACCTACAAAATATTTCTAGCCAGTGCACCTATTCTGAACACAACTCATTTTACCAGTGAAAACTAATATCTAACATTTATTATGCTAGTTAACAAGCCCTCTGGTGTTAATATGTGATAAAGATGGTCAGAGTTGTGGTGGTATCATCCCAGTTAGATCTTTTTTACTTAGAGTTCTGCTTAGAATCTTTCAGATGCTATTTATCTTTTAGGAGTTCATTTCCTTTAGGGGACCCCAAATGATAATTAACTGCTCCTAGTGTGTAGAGGACTAACTAGCCTGAACTGTTTTAAAGGAAATGATAGTGATATAACACAAGTCAAGGCTGACCCAGAAGTTCTGTAGAAATTATATCTAGGCTGACTGGGCCAAATAAAAATAAAAAAAAAAGAAAGAAAAAAAAGAAATTATAGGTTATCTGACACCCAGTGAATCCTTGGTCTTCTCTTGGGTAGCTAAGCATCAAACTTCTCCCTGCATTTACAGTTGAAGCCATTTGGGAGACAGTGCCATGTATATGGGCTCACACACTACTGAACCCCTTAGTCAAGGTGGACTGTTGGAGCAGGCCTGCCAAACTCTATAATGCCAGGTCGTTAGAAAAAGAGTTTCCTGGAGAAGGACACCATTGTTGCATCTTTTTGCTCTTTCCCTGGAAAGAAACATATTATTTCACAGGAAGTCAGCGATAACTGCTGAATGGCTGCCTTACCCTACTCTTAGCTATGTATTGCGAGTGTCCTATTCCCAGAGGTGCTAGCTCTAGCTAAATATAGCCAAGGTATTGAATCCAAGAGCAGAGGATGCCAATCTTCACCCTTTGGTATCATTTTCAAACATGAAGAGGCTCAATGCCCTTTAGCAACCAGAGATACAGGATTCAGTTTTCTCCCTATTAAAATTGAACTACTTTTTGGCCAGAAAGAATGAAGTTATTTAAAACCTTAACATTATTAATGCAAGAAGGGACCCACAAAGAGTGTTTGGTCCACCTTCCCCATTTAACAGATTAAGAAACAAAGGCCAAGAGAGAGACAGGGTGAACATCCTTAATCTGTAAATCCAAAATTCAAAATGCTCCAAGCTCTGAAAGTTTTTGAGTGCTACTGTTATGCCACACTGTAAAATTCCACAGCTGACCTCATGTGATGGCCTACAGTCAAAATGCAGGCACACAACACTCAGTTTAACTTTGTGTTTATTAGTAATGGTATGTCATATTTTTTTACTATTAATTACTTATGTGTGAATAAGTGTAAGAAAATTTCTGATCATTCAGTGTACACAAAGTTTGTTTCAAGCACAAAATTATTAAAAATATTGCATAAAATCACTGTCAGGCTATGTGTATAAGGTGTAGATAAAACATAAATGAATTTTGTGTTTAGACTTGGGTCCCATCCCCAAGATATCTCATGTATATATGCAAATATTCCAAAATCTGAAAAAATCCCAAATCCAAAACACTTTCTAATCCCAAGCATTTTGGAAAAGAGATACTCAAGCTGTAGTTTAATGATTACATAGCAGCCATGCTGACTAGTCTGAAAGGGTTTTTCCTTCAGCACAAAGATCCAGTTCCTGCTGAGATGAGACAGTGGAAGATGATGAAATTGTAGCCTCAAAGTAAGTGTGTAGCCTTTGTACTAGCAATAACCACTCTGAAAATGTGATGGGAAAAATATCTCACTTCTAGTAGCAGCAAAAATGATAAAATTCTCTGGGCAGATTTCTTCTTCACATCATTCACAAAAATAAATTCTGGATGGATTAAAGATCTAAATGTAAAGAAAAAAACAAAGTTATAAAGCTTTAGAAGGAAAAATAGGAGATTATTTTCATGATCTTTGAGTAGGAATGAATGACCTTCCTAAGTAAGACACAAAATTCAAATCATAAATGAAAATATCTACAGATTTGACTGAATAAAAATTAAAAACACTGTAAACAAAGCCAAGTGACAAGCAGTAAGTTTAGAGAAAATATTTGCAATATTTATAGCAAGCGAATCCATAATATATAAAACATTTTAACAAATAAATACAAAAAACAGATAATTCAATTAAAAATGGGCAAAGGATATGAACTGGGCAATCACATAAGAAATACAAATTTTCATATGAACATATGAACCGATGATTTTAGAAAAAAAGATTTTAATTGTGGTTTTCAGATCATGCTCAGCTTCAGAACTACCCAGAAAAAAGAGTAATTATAGACAAAGGGTGGTCTTTGGGGAAATGGGTTTTCCAGAATATTGCAAAAGTATAGGCAGAGCTATTGTTCAGGGACACCTGGACTTAAGTTTGTTTCAAGAACCAGGACAGCACAAGGTTGGTAACATCCCCATAGACAGAAATATGGCTTATGTGTATAAAAGTCTTCTTAAAAGGTGGCAAAAACCCTGAGTACAGTGAGGTTAAAGCATAATAAGACTTAAAGTTTTCCACATCTGGCCTGACTGCCCTTGTATGCACAGTATGCCCCACCCCAAGGCTGGGGACCAGGAAGAGCCTGCACGGAGCCATCCACTTTTGCGCCATGTAGCCATTCCCTGCTGATAAGATTTTATATCATCCACTAGTTAAATCCAGACCTTTATTTTTCCTGCATTAGGTTGTGTGTGTTTTCTGTGTGTTCTCGTCTCATCAACGATGACTACCTGAAATGCTGCAACGTTTATCCTAATTAATCTGAGAAATGCAAATTAAAATGTGATACAACAAGCCTATAGAGTTCATCTATTGTTTAACTGATCAGAAAAATATTAAAGTACATATAATATCCAGTATTGGCAAAAGGTGGAGTAAAGTACACTCCAATAAACTGTTGGCAAGGATGTTATTAATAAAGCCATTTGGGGGGCCAGTTTGGTAGTATCTCCTTTTTTTTTTTAATCATTTCAGTCAGGTGTCTGCTTTGATATTTTGCACATCTTTGATTGGGCTGTTTATTTCCTCATTGAGTTTTAAAAGTTTTTTTAATAATTTTTATTTTTAATTAATATGAGTAGCAGTATCTCTTAAATACTGAATGTGTGTTCCCTTTTACCTAGCAATTACAATTCAGGAATATAGGTTGGGTGTGGTGGCTCACGCCTGTAATCCTAGCACTCTGGGAGGCAGAGGCAGGAGGATGGCTTGAACTCAGGAGTTGCAGACCAGCCTGAGCAAGAGCGAGACCCCGTCTCTACTAAAAATAAAAAGAAATTAGCTAGACAACTAAAAATAGAAAAAATTAGCCGGGCGTGGTGGTGGCACGCGCCTGTAGTCCTGGCTACTTGGGAGGCTGAGGCAGAAGGATTGCTTGAACCCAGGAGTTTGAGGTTGCTGTGAGTCAGGCTGATGCCACAGCACTCTAGCCCAGGCAACAGAGCAAGACTCTGTCTCAAAAAAAAAAAAAAAAAAATTCAGGAATATATGCACATATTTAAGACACATGGCTAAAGATTTTTATTGCAGTGTTATTTTTACTGAAAATCAGAAATAACCTAAATGGCCATTAATAATTAATAAGAAAACGATGAAATAAACTACAACACATCCGTGCTGTCTTAGTTTATGTTCTCCCAGAAGCAGACCCGGTGACGAAGATTAAGAGCAAGGTGTTTGGGAAGCGTCAGTTAGGGAAATGTGGAAGTGATATTTAGCTAGCTACCAGGGTGAGCGACTAGAGTTTAATCTTTTAGGGAACCTCTGGAAACAGTGCAAAGCACATGGCTCAGAATTATCCTAGCCAAGGGGCCAAGAAGCTGGGGTGTTTTTATTCCTGTAATTTTCAGTCATTGGTTAAAGGCTGTCTCTCAGAGGCACATTAACGGGCAAACCATCCATAAGCAAATTGGTTTCAGTGGCTGAAGGGAGCCACCCAGCAAGAGGGAGATACTGGCCGTTGGAAGTCAGGCTGTAATATGTGGGAATGATGAGGGTTTCCAAGGGGATATGAGCAGAACACTGACAGTGTCGGATACACATGCTGACAAACACAAAGAGGCCTCTAAAAAGAACGAGGCCACCATGCTACAAGACAAACCAAGGAGCAAGTAAATATGTATCAAATGCTTCCACTTTTTTTTTTTTTTTCATGGCTTGCCATTCCATGCATGCTTCCACTTTTGTGATAAAAACGTACAACAACAAATTGTCCATAGTGGTTACCTCTAAAAGAACAGGATGAAGGAGAAGGTGGATTTTCATTTTTTATTTTACACATTTCTGGGTTTGGTTTTGTTTTTACAACAAGCCTATAGGCCGGGCGTGGTGGCTCACGCCTGTAATCCTAGTACTCTGGGAGGCCGAGGCGGGCGGATCACTCAAGGTCAGGAGTTCGAGACCAGCCTGAGCAAGAGCAAGACCCCGTCTCTACTAAAAAATAGAAACAAATTATCTGGCCAATTAAAAATATATATAGAAAAAAATTAGCTGGGCATGGTGGTTCATGCCTGTAGTCCCAGCTACTCGGGAGGCTGAGGCAGTAGGATTGCTTGAGCCCAGGAGTTTGAGGTTGCTGTGAGCTAGGCTGATGCCACGGCACTCACTGTAGCCTGGGCAACAGAGTGAGACTCTGTCTCAAAAAAACCAAAAAAAAAAACAAAAAAAAAACAAGCCTATAAAGTACATTTAAAATGAAAAGAAACAAGAAAAAAAATGAGGAAACGTTTATGGGGAAGTGAGAAAAAGATGAGGAAACTGAAAATACATTCATTAGTTCAGTCATTCACCAAATTTTTATCAAGCGCCTTCTGGGCAGCAGGCTCCATGTTAGACACTGGCTAACGTGGCCACAAATACTTTGCTAACTGAGGTACTGTACTTGCTGATCTGAGAGGCACCGCTTGCAAGTTCTTGGCATTGGTGGGAAGTCAGATTTGTTTTTCCTTGAAACATCCCTGCCATTCCTAAAGCTTCTGATAAGCTAAATGTTTATGCTTATTGGAGGATTCTAGAATTTGGTCAAGTTAAAAGAGAGAAAAGGGCCAGGCACGGTGGCTCATGCCTATAATCCTAGCACTCTGAGAGGCTGAGGTGGGAGGATCGCTTGGTGGTTAGGCGTTCGTGACCAGCCTGAGTAAGAACGAGACCCTCTCTCTACCAAAAATAAAAATAAATTAGATGGGCAACTGAAAATAGAAAAAAAAAAATTAGCCAGGCGTGGTGGCACGCGCGTGTAGTCCCAGCTACTCGGGAGGCTGAGGCAGAAGGATTGCTTGAGCCCAGGGGTTTGAGGTTGCTGTGAGCTAGGCTGATGCCACTGCACTCTAGCCTGGGTGAGACAGAGTGAGACTCTGTCTCAAAAAAAAAAAAAAAAAAACTAATTTAAAAAAAAAGAGAGAGAGAAAAGCACAGAACTTCAGAATACATGTGAATATGTTTTAAAAAGCCAAAAGTACTATATACATAGTAGATTTTGATTGTTTTCAAATGTATCCTGAACAGGAAAGAAGTGTTCATTAACAAATAGAAAAGATGGTGGGTTTTTTACCCACCTGAGAATTTTAACTGTATCTTCCAGGTAAGTGACTCTTCATAAGCAGTTGTGTTATTAAAGTTAGCAAACTCCTTCTGAAAAAAAGATTTGTGTCTCCCTTCCCTGAAATCAGAGATATTGACTCTATGGAAAAGAGGAATGTACATGGAGAGCCCCTTTAGCCCCAAACATTGACCGCCACAACTTTAGTCACTTCTTGTCTAAAACCTTAGGAACCATTGAAGAGGTGGCATGTGTGTGACATTGGGTGAATTGCTTCAACCTCTTGGCTGTTCAGCTTCTTCATTCAAAAGGTGGGGGGATAACAGCAGACACTCAGAGGATTCTTGGAGAACCAAGGAGGGAAGCGGAGGGCACCGTGCAGAGCCCGGAGCTTGTGCTCAATCAGTGCCGGTTTGTGTCTTTCCTACTGGCAAGACCGATGCCTGGACTGCAGTGAAAAACTGTACAAAAGTAGCTGCTGACTAGTATTGCTCCACCATTTGATGAGCTTTCTGTGGCAGACAGACCCTAAGGTAACCTCCGGTGATTTCTTGTCTCCTTGAGTCTACCCCTGTGTAATCCTCTCCCCTTGAACCCCAGGCAGAACCTGTGACTTGCAGAGGCAATGGGATGCCACTCCTTTGACTAGGTTACAGCATATGGCAAGGTGAAGGGACTTTGCAATGAATTTAAGCTCCCAAATCAGTGGATTTTGAGTTCATAAAAAGGGAGATTATCCTGCATGGGCCTGATTTAACCAGGAGAAAGCCATTTAGAGAGTGACCGGGCCCTCCCTGAAGTCAGAGAAACTCTCTCTCCACTGCTAGTCTTGAAGAAGTAGGGGGCCATGTGGTGAGAGGGCATAATAGGGAGGGCCACATGACAAGGGACTGGGGGTGGCCCCTAGGGGTCACAGGAGCCAGCAAGTAAACAGGAACTCAGCCATATAGCCACAAAGAGATGAATTCTGCCAAGAACTGGGGGAGCTTCCCCCAGTCAATCTTCTGATGAGGCCCCAGCCAATGCCCAGCTCACAGCCGGTGAGAACCTGAAGCAGAGAGCCCAGCTAAGCCAGGCCTGGACTCCTGGCCCATAGAAAATGTGAAATAATAACTGTGTGTTGTTCTAAGCTGCTGAGTTTGTGCAATTTATTATGCAACAGTAGAAAACTAATACAATCCCCCTCTAGTTCTTCTGCTTTATACGGAGATGATAATGAAGAGGGTGAAAGGATGATGAGGATAATGAGGGAATAGAAGGAGGAGAAGCAGGAAACATTTGCTGAACGCTTATGTGTCAGGCATATTAGTCAAGGTCCTGAAAGGAAGTAAAAAGGACACGCAAATGGTAGAATGGAGAGAATTTAACAAAGGGACTGTATGCAGAAGGGTGCATATGGTTAGGGTGCCCAACAGGGAGGGACACTGAGGCCATTAGCATCCCTAGGTCTGAAGGGAAGAGAGCAGAGTTAGTGGAACCCTCATAGAGCCTGGCTATTAGACAGGGCTGCCCGACAGTCGCTGGGCGCGGAGGTAGAAGTATGCAGCCTCTGCTGAAACGGTGGCGCAGTGTGGTGAAGGCCAGGGGAGTAAATACCCTGGGCTCTTGTTCTTCTGAGCAACCAGTGTCATCTCCCAGTATCTCCTTTGGCTGAATCCAACCAGAAACCAGAGCATAAAGGACGCTGGGTGATAGAGGCTTACAGGTTAGTCTCTTAGGGCACTGAGAAGGGATGAAGAAATGGATGGAGAATGGAACTGGAAGGGCAGATGAAGAATAATGAGCCTTCATGGATGAGCTCATTGATTTTCATGGCTTTTAGTACAAGAGGACTGAAGCCCAGAGATGTTAAGTAACTTGTCCGGGGAAAGATAACCAGGTGGTAGAACTAGGGCTGGAACCCAGCAGGTTTAGCCCCAGAGCCTGGGCGCTTGACCACTACAGGTACAGTTCTCAAGGCCCCTTGTCTCTGCTTTCTTTCTATTTTGGGCTTTCCTTTGGAGCAAGAAAATTCCTTCTACTCTCAGGAGCAGTACAGGCCTGGTACTTCTTTCTTCCCAGTGTCCAGCTGCATCCACTTCGTGAGAGTCAGGTGCTGGTGTCCTGCTGTGGTTGACCTGGACGGGCTCTGCACCTCCAACGTGTGATCAGACAAGAAAAGCAGCAGACCTTTCTCATGAGATTTTCAGCCTGGTTGTTCAGGACCAACAAGATCAGAAAACTCTTCAATGTTTTAAGAACCACGGATCAAAGCCTTTGACATTTCCTCCCAGTCATCCCCAAATTACTTCAAAGTGTCTGTTCACACCTGGCAGGGGGTTAGGAGAGGGAGGAGAAAGCCATCTTTGGAGATTTGCAGGCTTCGCTTTCATCAGCAAAGCATCCCCCTCTGAAGACATGATGAATTCAGCTATTTTGGGAGCAGGGATTATGGATGTGACCCCAGCTCAGCTCTCAGTAACTGCCTAGAATTCCTGACAATAGCAAAAAGGAAAAGAGAATGAAAGTTTTAAAAAAATTTCTCAGGTTCATAAACCTGCCAAATGCTTGATTAGCCTCTTTATAGGTCCACAGCTCATTTTCTTCCAGAAAGTGTCCCAGTGGAACTACAAGGATATGGGATCTGGGGACACAGAGGTCTTGGTTCTGGTCCCAGCTGTGCCACCTATTAGCTGGGTGACCTTGGGCAAGTCATTCATTCAGCAAACACTTATTGAGGGCTTTATCCTTGAGAATCACAAAGATGAAAGACACAGTTACTGCCCTCAGTGAGTGTGCAAAAAATTGAGTAGAAAAAGATTTAAGTAAATAACTATATCACAGTGTAATAAATGCTAAGACATGGCCAAGCGTGGTGGCTCATACCTGTAATCCTAGCACTCTGGGACGCAGAGGCAGGAGGATTGCTTGAGGCCCAGGACTTTGAGACCAGCCTAAGCAAGAGCAAGACCCCCGTCTCTTCAAAAAATAGAAAGATTAGCCAGGTGTAGTGGTGTGTGTCTGTAGTCCCAGCTACTCGGGAGGCTGAGGAGGAAGAATTGTTCGAGTCCTGGAGTTTGAGGTTGCAATGAGTTATGATCACACCACTGCACTCTAGTCCATGTGACAGAACAAGACCCTGTCTCAAAAAAGAAAAAAAAAAAGAAAGAAAAGAAAAGGAAAGAAGCTAAGCTAAAGACAGAGTTCCCATGAGAGAAGCCTAGAGGAGGAGTATGTTGCTCACCGGAGGTGGTGGTCAGGAAGTCTCCTAACCTCTCTGAGTTTCAAACCCTCAGCTGTAAAATAGGGAGCTTTTACGTACTTACGAAGGAAGCTAATATATTGAAGCACTCTTGTCTCCCTGATGAAGCCCATTTGGTAACGTGCACCTGTCTCTATTTGTGAGCGGGAAAGCCCACCACTGGTCCCCATTCCCCCTCCACTCAGGACTCTTTGAGAAAAGACTCTTGCCTTTCCCTGCTATTGCCTCAGTTTCCCCACACCCCTCCCCACTCAACGCACTATGTACTTTCTTGGCTATCCATATCCAAATCCACTTTCCATGGTAATGTGCTAAATAAACTGAGAGAGGCGAGGTTTACTGGATTGGGAGAAGCAGGGAGCTGCTGAGCAAAAGGGGTGAAAATTCAAATGAGACAAGACAAAGAAGAAGGAGGAGAGGGGAGAGGAGAAGGGGGAGGGACCAGGAAAGCTGGAGCGAAATTAGAGCAGCTCCTGGAAGAATCCCAGGGGCCCGGACCTGTGCCTCAGAGGGACACAGGAACTGTCTCGACAGCTTTAGAAGTTCAGGACTGTTTGACTCTTCTTGAGGATGAAGAAAAACCAGCAGCACTGTGTCTTTTTAGTAGCCAGATTAGTTTAGCAAAAGCCGTTATCTTCTAAGGGGACAAAATCAAGATGAAATTAAGAGGAGAACACAGACTTCTTGGATAATTAGGGAGATGATACCACTGCTTGCAAAGACATATGCTTTCCTTCAAAGGCAAATCAAAAACTGCATTTCTCATTCATTAATGCCTGCAGGCATTCATTCACTTAGTGCTGGGCACCGAGTGGAATACAAAGTTGTACGAGACTCAGCTTCTGCCTTCAGCTTTATCCTCGTAAACACGTACTGAGCATCCACTTTGTAGCACACGCTGGACTCCATCCCAGGATTCAAAACTAAATAGAGTACAATTTCTTACCTTACGGAGCAAATCTAGTCGATTTGCTAACAAAAAATCTTCACACTTAGAATATTCTAAACATTGACTTGAACAGATATTATTCTTGCCTGTGATGCTGTCAGTTCTCTGGCTCTTCTTGGGAGAATAAATCCTCTGGATTTGTTCTAGACGCTTGGCAGTTCAGCTCTGAGCTCACAGTGTTTGCGACTGGGAGAGGAAAAAAATGATCCGTTTCCCTATCTCTCCCCTACAGGTTTAACAATGCACCTGGCTGGATCAGGAACATCCACTTTGTTCTCCAAATGAAGTGTTACACACACTGACTCATTTTTCTAGCTTTTAAAAAAGCTTGATTCAACCCTCCCATTTCCCACCTTTCTCTTCCACCTGCCTTGTTTAATAATTAGGCTGTTTAATAAATGCTTTTGATGAGGAGGAGGGGGAGGAGGATGGTGATTGTTAGGGCTTACAAGTCCCTGGGAATGTAACAGCTTCCTCTGCCAGAATCATCATGTTCTGGGTTGCTCCCTGGGCATCTCGCTGAGTAAAAAGGCCAGAGGCCTTTCCTGTGTCAGGGCCCAGGCTTGACTGCCATAGGGTCATTCTGTCCCTAAGGGCCCTGCCAAGGAACTAGGTTTTGTTCCTGTCTCTTAGCTGCTTGTTGTTCCTGCTCCAAATTCACCTTTCATTTTACTTACTTGGAGCTTTTAACAGCTGATGACTACTGCTTTTAAAGTGCCCACTGGGTTTGGAAGGTACAGAGCAGACTAGACTGGGTGGAGGTAAGAAAACAAATCCAAAAGCTGGGCGTGGTGGCGTGTGCCTGTAGTCCCAGCTACTTGGGAGGCTGAGGCAGGACGATACCTTGAGCCCAGGAGTTAGAGACCAGTCTGGATAACACAGTGAGACCCTCCTCTCAAGAAACAAACAAACAAACAAAAAAAAAAACAGGCCAGCTTGTGACAAGGCCTCATTAGTGGAGCACCTTTCAGTAGGAGGGAACTCAGGGTGTGGACTTCAAGAAAAGAAGTGATAAGTACCTACCCATAGATGAGAGAGACAGAGAAACAGAAATGGAGATGGAGATGAAGACATACAGACGGACACATGCATACAGGGGAGGAAGAGGAGAGAGAAAGAGAGAGGGAGAGAGAGACTGACTTCCATTCTGAGAGGCTACATAGCCTGGGGAAAGGAGCACTGGTTTTGGAGTCATAGAGATGTGGGTTTGAATTCCAACTCCACCATTTACTAGCTATATGATGTAAGAAAGTCACTCAGTCTTCTCTAGCTTCAGTTTCCTTACGTACAAATACTGATAGTAATACCTATCTTGCATAGTCATTGTGAGAACTAGTGATAAAATAAGTTACTTGCATGCAATAGGCCCTCAGTAAGTGGTAGCTGTAGTTATTTTTCGAGTACATTTTATGTACTAGGTACTTAGCTAGGTTTGGAGGATATGTTAGAAAGTGTGGTTTGACAAATAGGATTGTCCAATGAATGGTCCCAAGAGTTCTTTTTGGGGTTGCCGGGCAATGGGCTACCTTCCCCCTTCCCCAACAAGAGGGGGTGGCTGTACCCAACCTCAACTTGCTATAGGACCAGGAGACCTGAAGCCTTCTGGCTGGGCATTTCACAACAGTTCCTTAAGCCGTGAGTCCCTAAGCTCACACTGATTAGTGTCTGAATCCCAAAATGTTTATCCTTCTCCCCAGCAAATGCCCTCTCAAGTTGACCTGTAAAAAGGAAGAACAACAGGGGGTCCCTCCTCAGGATCATTGCCTTATGGCACATCCAGCTGCACCCTAAATGACCCCACATCTCTGCAGGATCCAGAGAGAATAGGGCACATGTGTACCTGCACCTTTCTTGAGTTTCATCTGCACCAGTGATGCTACTAGTGCTAAGACTGCTTTGCCAGAGCAGAAAGGAAGCCTTTCTTTAGAAAACAACAATCATAGTACTATATAATAAATACTATGGTATAGGGCCTTATTGGGGCTCAGAGGAGAGGCAACAAATTGCCTTTTGGAGAAGGTGCTACTTGAGCTACACTTTGAAGGAAGAGTTGGCTAGGCAGATATGGGGTGTTCACTGGGAGGTACAGTTCAGTCAAAGGAAATAGCATATACAAAATATGGAGGTGAGAGAGGAATTACAAGGAATTCTGTTTGCTTAGTGTGTTACATATGTAGTGATATGACAGGAGGTGGCACTAGAAATGTAGACAAAATTTTGAGGGTTGTGCTGATAAACTGGAATTATTTTGGAGGTAATGGAACATTATCAAGCCACGAGGTGGATGTGCATTTTAGGGAGATTATTTTGCAAGCTACATGGAGCATGGTTTTGCAGGAGCAAGTCTGCAGGCAGTTGCAACAACCCAGGTAAGAGGTGGTGGTTGCATGAATTAGGTTGGTGCAATGGGAATAAACAGAAGACCTGAGAGAAAGGATTTTAGGTATAACATGTTAGGACTAAAAAAGAAGTTAGTAATTAAAAAAAAAAAACATTTTTTAGGGACAGGGTCTCACGTGGTCACGCAGGCTGGAATGGAGTGCAGTGGTACAATCATACCTCACTGTAACCTCAAACTCCTAGGCTCAAGTGATCCTCCTGCCTTAGCCTCCTGAGTAGCTAGGACTGCAAATGTGTGCCACCACGCCTGCCTAATTTTTAAAATTTTTTTGTAGAGAGTCTTGCTTTGTTGCCCAGGCTGGTCTTGAACTCCTGGCCTCAAGCAATCCTCCCAAAGTTCTGAGATTACGGGCGTGAGCCACTGCACCAGGCCAAGAATTTAGTAATCTTTAATTCTTTCCTTTACAGCTGAGGAAATTGGGGACCAAAGAGACTGCACAACTTCTTGCAAGTTGAATCTCTGCACCAAAACCTTTTCTTCTCCTAAGCAAATTCCCAGGTGTTTAGAAAGACCTGGAAAGTTTTTCATGGTTCATTTCTCTAGGTATGGTATTCTTGGTCTTTGGAAGTATAAGGTTGGGGTGGGAATGGGGGACTTTTAATAAAAATTAAATTAGAAAAACAAACGAAGTGGATGGTGGGAGTCTCTTTTCCTTCTCCTGGTGGTCTTTCAAGCCATCCTTCATTTTAGAGGGATGTGGGTTTTATTCATAAAACTATAACCTCTAGTGTGTTAGTTTGTTTGTAGAAGAATTGAAAAACAATATTATTTCCTGGCAAATAAAACACAGCCAATTTACTCATGCTTGTGAATAGCTGGGAGTGACCCTACAATGTACACAAAGAGACAGAAATTCAATTTGATGCAGTGAATGTGGGTTACCAGAAAAGTCTAATTGGTCCCCTGGTGTGCTACCTAGCTCTAATAACTGACAATTTACCAATGTTTCTATTGAGTGTCAGTTGAGGTATGTATGTGAAATAATCCTCTGATACAGGTGTTACTGGTCACATTTAACAGAGAGGGAACTGAAGCCCAGAGACCTTAACACCATGCTTATGGACACGAAGTATTAATAAGTAGCAGTGCTGAGATTCTGAACTCAGAAGTGCCTTATTCAAATTCTCTTTTCTGACTGGGCCCAGTGGCTCATGCCTGTAATCCTAGCACTATGAGAAGCAGAGGTGGGAAGATGGCTTGAGGTCAGGAGTTCAAGAACCAGCCTGAGCAAGAGCAAGACCTCTTCTCTACAAAAAATAGAAAAATTAGCCAGGAGTGTTGGCACATGCCTGTAGTCCCAGCTACTTAGGAGGCTGAGGAAGGAGGATTGCTTTTGCCCAGGAGTTTGAGGTTGCTGTGAGCTAGGCTGACGCCACTGCACTCTAGCCCAGGGGATAGAGCGAGACCCTTTCTCAAAAAAAAATTCTCTTTTCTACCCACTACACCTGATTGCCTCCCAGGAAGTTGGCACAGAACTTGCCATTATTTTCTATTTTAGTCCTACCATGGGCAAGCCCATGGCTGTTTGAATAGTTGGTCAGATACAGGGTATGTTCAGTCTTATCATTTTGGTTCTCTGACTCAAATGTGGACTGGACTTGAGTTTGACTCAACTGAATTTGTGTTGTTCTCAGGAGCAAAAGATGTCCTTCTTCAGCAACACAGCTGTAATGCCAGCCCTCGGCAGCACAGGGTCTGTATAAGGCCATGGAGACTACTGGAGTGGAGTCCTTACCTTCCTTTTGAAGTCCTTCTCCCTTCTAAGGCCTGTCTTCCAAATACAGCACAACCTAGACCTTTAGCAACACAATAACCACTTCTTTTCTCTTAAGTGAGGTGGGAAAAAAGAATTGCTAATACTGATTAGCTTTTTTAAAAACATACCTATGTTTTAATTATAAAATATTATGTATTATAAATATATATGAAATAAAAATGTTAATTCTAAAATTGTATATATGTATGTATAAACATTTGAATGTACATACATATATCTATATATTGGTGTGAGTGTAGATATACAAATAAAGCTATCTATATGCATATATAGCTATACACATATTTCTTTTGCACAAATGGATTCACACTGTACAAACTACCCTGCAAATTTCTTTTTTTCAGTTATCAAATAAACTGATATTTCTCTGTAAGATCATATTGATGCATTTCCCTGAATGAGACAGGTTCTGGAGAACTTTAGTACCTTCACTGATGGCTATGATAATAGAACATCTTGATAAGGCTTGTGTGCAACTGAATCAAATAAGATCGTGTGTCTGAGAGCACTTTACAAACTGCAGGATGCTGTACTAATATTAGCTGACAAAATGTCTTCTGTAGTATGAGGACTATGTTTATATAGAAGTAGGTTGGATGCTTCTCATAATGTTCTTGTGCAGTAACTAGGGGGATATGTTTGTGCCTTGGACAGGGGGAAGAGTCAACACTGAAGTTGATATCTCAGTTTGTTGAGTCTACTTTCAAGTGCCCACCATGGAAGGGCCCTTATAAAGCCTCAATGTCCTTTGCCTCTGAGTGTCTCTGGCTT
This sequence comes from Varecia variegata, assembly GCA_028533085.1. Lineage (NCBI taxonomy): Eukaryota > Metazoa > Chordata > Mammalia > Primates > Lemuridae > Varecia > Varecia variegata. The sequence goes on along the minus strand of CM052442.1, from coordinate 28,707,504 downwards.
CCTCTAGCAGCCTCTGTCCCCTAAATCTACCAGGTGATTAATCTGAGGTGGTTTCCTAACCACATCTCTTTCACCAAACTATGAGACCCTCGCTGCAATGGGAGCAGGGGTTCCTTCCAACTCCCCCTGGGAGTCTAGGGTCTGAGTGCAGCCCTGACTGTCACTTGAGGAAGGTTGACTTGATAGAGAACATGGGGACAAATGTAGCAGATTCTTAACTCCTTAAAGCACCCCTCAATTTAACATTTTACTGCTTCCAGCTGACAGCTTGAGAAAAACCAAATTGGTGGTTGGCTGGTTGGGTTTTTTTCTAACCTAACAACAAGCTTGGCTTAGAACTATTCATTCTTCAGCTCCCAATACTGTGAAGCTATAGATAAACAGGCATATATATTATTCTACTTTTGTTTACTTCTCCCCAAATGGAAGTCCATTAATTTCCCAATATATTTTACAGAATTACTTGCCTGTTGCCAGTGTTGGGAGGATAAATTAATCCTTAGTCCTGAAATGTTTAAGTTAGAAAATAATGGGAAATAGAAGAAATAGAAGGACTGAGATGACTCATTTATTTCAGATGCTCACCCTAAACTACTTCAGAAATGCCAGCAGTGAATTAAAGCCCGAGTTCTAGAAGAATAACCTAAATCACGCTTCACCAGAGAGACTTTTTAGTTCCTTAGCAAAAACTGCACTTCATGTCTAGAATGGAGGAGCTTGATGATGGCTTGAGTCAAGTAGCATGAACTTAACTCCATCTGGTCTGGGGATAAAGAATTAATATTGTCTCTCTATGGGCAGAAACCTCTTTAGAAAAAGGGAAGCCACAGTCAAATATAAGACACTGGCATCCTGTCATATGTTAGTGCTTAGAAGAAGAACTGGCTTGGAAAAAGAGCAAAGAGATCTTTTTTGCTCACTGAATTATAGACCAGACCTGCTCCACTGTTCATTCTGTAATGATCTTCCTGACTTAATTTTCCCTAGGCACAATTGAAGTGGCCCTACAGAGATCCATTAACTGATTTTTCTATAACGTGATCTGAAGGCGGAATGTCCCATCATGCAATGGGTAGTAAAGCCTAGGGTTGTGATTGAGGCAAAATCAGGGAGAAGATAAGACTCAGGTCAAGGAACAGAAACTATCTTTGTTGCCAGTTAATAAGAATTCATATTTAACTAGCCACTGCAGGGAAGCAACTAATCTTGCAACATAATAGATGGTGTTAATAATGTTGATTACTTCCTTGGATGCCACCAAGAAGTGACTTTCAATTTTATACATTTATTGTCCAAGTTGTAAATTTGGTCCTAGAATTAATAGGTGGCAAAGTCCTGGGAAGCTTAATAAGGGAGGTTATTTACTTTGTGTATAAATGAAGAGAAGGATTTGAATGAATAAAGATTATTATGTGAGGATGTAAACTAGTACAGCCATTATGGAGCACAGTATGGAGGTTCCTCAAAAAACTACAAATAGGCTGGGCACGGTGGCTCATGCCTGTAAGCTTAGCTGCTTGAGAGGTTGAGGAGGAGGGAGGATGGCTTGAGCCCAGGAGTTTGAGGCTGCAGTAAGCTATAATCGTGCCACTGCACTCCAGCCTAGGGTGACAGAGTGAGACCATGTCCCAAAAAACACCCTCAAAAAAACAAAACCCAAAAAACTATAAATATAAATAGAACTACCATATGATCCAGCAATTCTACTACTGGGCATTTATCCAAAGGAAAGGAAATCAGTATATGGATGAGACATCTGCACCCCCATGTTTATTGCAGAATTATTCACAATAGGCAAAATATGGAATCAACATAGGTGTCCAACAACAGATGAATGTATAAAGAAAATGTGGTGTATATACACAATGGACTACTATTCAGCCATAAAAAAGAATGAAATCCCGTCATTCACGGCAACATGGATGGAACTGGAGGACATTATGCTAAGTGAAATAAGCTAGAAATGGAAAATTAAACACTACATGTTCTCACTCATATGTGGAAACTAAAAAAAAGTTGATCCCGTACAAATAAAAAGTAAAATGGGGAATACTAGAGGCTGAGAAGGATAAGAGGAAAGGAAGAGTAGGGAGATATTAATATTTGTTAAAGGATACAAAATTACAGATAGATAGGAAAAATAAATTCTATACCACTGTGGGATTACTATAGTTAACAATAGTATATGGTTTCAAATAGCTAGGAGGATACCAAAACAAAGAAATGATAAATGTTTGAGATGATGGATATGCTAATTACCTTGATCTGATCACTATATATTATGTGTATCAAAACATCACTATGTACCCCATAAATATATATAGTTATTACATCAGTTTAAAATTTTTTTAATCAAAAGAAGATTATTATAAAAGGGAGAGGGAAGAGAAAGTGTATGAGAAAGACAGACAGACAGAAACAGAGACAGAGAGAGAGTCTAACCCTAATCTCCTAACCTAACCCAGGGCTGGTTGCTTAGGTTGGCCCTCTGTGGATAGCGTTATGTTGGTGAAGGTTGTCTTGGGGTCAGAACTGGCCTCTGTCCTTGCAGATGTAGGACTTCCATTTTATCAGTCTCCCTGGCAGTGGGCAGGGTCTAGTAGTGTTGACAGAAAAAATACAGGGGGCCCCAGTAAAATTTGAATTTTAGATAAACAATGAATAGTTTTTTGGTTTAAGTCTATCTCACACAGACTTGGGGATTTTTTTTTGGTTGTTCTTTGTTTTTTTTGAGACAGAGTCTCTCTCTGTGTCATGACTAGAGTGCAATGGTGCCATCATAGCTCACAGCAACTTCAAACTCCTGGGCTCAAGTGATCTTCCTGCTTCAGCCTTCCAAGCAGCTGGGAGCATTACTTGGGTGTACAGGCGCACACCACCACGCCCAGTTAATTTTTTTCCCCTATTTTTAGTAGAGATGGGGGTGTCACATTTGCTTAGGCTGGTCTGAACTCCTGACCTCAAGGGATCCTCCTACCTCAGCCTCCCAGAGTGCTAGGACTACAGGCGTGAGCCACTGCACCCAGCCCAATATTTGTATTTTTATTTGCTAAATCTGACTACCCTGTCTAAGAGGCTTCCCTTGATTAACTCACCAGAGACTTATTTATAATAAACCAGAATGCCAATGTGTGGGTCTACAGGGCTGAGCACACCTTTCCACGTATCAGAGCCCTTGTGATTACTATCTGTACCTCTCTCTTTTAGGTATTTGGAAAACCAACTTTGTCATTGTTTGGTGAATTTCAAATTGGGATAAAGCAAGCTAAGCAGCCATAGTACGACACGAGGACTCTGAGTGTTTGACTGCAGCGACAGAACACACAGAACCTGGAATAACAATCCAGGCTCACAGACAGTGTCTCTCTCCCCCAGATAATATTGCAATAATGCTGGTCTTCTACTCCCCTTTCTTACTATCTAATTTTAATTTTTTTATAAGTTATTCAAAACTCATTATAGACACACTGTCATTTTTAAGATATTTGCTGATTAAATCCATTTTATATTGATTGCTGTGCTACTTTTTAGGGAGTCACTCTACGTCTTGCTGAGTTTTAGAAAACTTGGTACCCTTAATAATTAGCAGGCATTAATTTTACAAGATCGTTTCAGATGTGTATGAATATATCTTTGATTTTCTAAAACAGAACATCATTTTTATCTCAGACTCCTATTCTGTATGATGAAGAAAAATTAATCTAGTAACTATCAAGGAGGTAAATTCATACTCATACTCTCTCCCTTGCCCTCCTTTAGATGGAATTTCAACTGTAGGAGGCGGGAAAGGGGCACCCATGTAACATCATGTTCTCTGCTGGTAGCTCCCGGGATGGGTAACTGCTCCATATTGTCTTTGATTATGGGATCCTTCTCCCCTGGCACCCACAGATATGCAGCATGGCCCCGTGTTGTCCTCTAAAGTGGCTGCAAGCCCATCTGGTTTGCTCAGCCCATGCTGCCATCCATGGTTGTCCCTCCATGGCATGACTCCTTTGGGCTGCCTACTGTCCCTCTCAGCTAACTTCTGAGCCCTTCTCAGGGTAGAAGGAGGGTCCAGCTACTCTCCCGCACCTCTCTGGGGCCATAGGAAACAAGGCTGTCATTGAGTTCTCTTCGTCTGTCACCCAAACAACCATCTCTGTTCTGTAGACCCCATATCACTGTGGCATATGTACATCTGTGGGGTCAGCTGCTCTCCCTACCTAGGAAGTAAACACAAGTCTCCTCTATTCTTAGTTTCCTCAAAGCTTATCTTGTATTCTACCTCTGGCCAGAATTCCTTCTCTGATAAAGGAATTCACCCTGGGAAGATGACAGGGGCTGGGCCTTTCTTGGAGACCATACCTCCCTTCAGTCCTGGTAACCCTACTATCGTTTTTGAGGGCTGTCAATCCTGCATAGAGGAGAAGGGGGGAGTTCTTCTGGACTAGTCATATTTGGTCCAAAAATAACCAGTTAGGCCCAAATAGTTTCTGAATGCTGAAAAAGCCTTTTCTCCCAAGTCTAGGTCTTATGTTCAGTAATATCACTGAATCTCAAAAGCTAAGGACTTTCTTTTTCGTAGCATTCCAGCTGTGACAACCCCACTTTTCCCTGGGACAGGGCATGCCTGGGACTGCAGAGCAGGAGGTTGCAGTGAAGTATGTGGTCTTCTACCATCAAATAGAAGGGAAGACCTGGTTAATGTCCTTCTGTCCTTGCAATGTTCCTGCCTTTGTGCTAAGTGCCTTAGGCCCACGTAATCCTCAGAACCATCCCAGGAATTAAGTACAATCATTCCCATTTATAGATGAAGAAATGAAAGCTCAGAGAGAGGACAGGGAACTTGTTCAAAGATTCTAGTTTTAAATGGTAGAGAAAGAACTGAACCTAGGATAACGTAATTCTAAAGCCTTCATTTTAAATCTCAACAGTGGTCTCATATCTTGGCCAACAACTGACTCTCCAGGGAGTTTGTTAAAATTAATTTTAATAAAGATCCATTCCAGGAGCCCCTGATCTAATTGGTCTAAGATGGAGCCTGGTCATTTGTATTTTGAACAGTTTCTCTAGGTAATTCAGGTGCACACCAAAGTGTGCGAGCCTGCTCTGCCACTTGATTGTGTGGTTTTGGACAAATGACGTCATCTCCCAGTACCTTGATTTCTTCATGTTAAATGGGGGATAATAACAGTTCTAACACCATTGAGGTGTTGTGGGAATTAAACGAATTTAAAATGAAAGCACTTGGAAGAGTACTTGGCATATAATAAATGCTCAGTAAGTGTTAAAGATTGAGATTGTTACTGTTGTTGCCTCTTAGCAGCAACTTAAAATTATCTTTTAGGAGAACCATTTCCTAGACATATTAGAAAAAAGGGTGATGGCCTGCATTTACATCGACTTTTTGATAGCTTTTGTCTCAGGCAGCAATTTTCTTTAAGTCTCTTTTCCAAATCTAAGTTTATGCCTAATTTGGATCCCATGGTCTCCTGTGGGTCTAACCACCTAGAGAACATGTTACGAACGTAAACTGAAATTAAGCAGGGGATGTTAATGATGATAGCAGGTAAAAGAGAAATAGCTCAATGGTTCTTAACCTTGGTTGCACCTTAGAACTATCTGGAGGTCTTTAAACAATTCCCAAGTCACACCCCAGACCAATTAATATCAGAATCTTGGGAAGAGGGCCCAGCCATCAGTATATTTTAATCTCCAGGTGATTCCAGTGTGTAGCCACTGGCCACCATCCCAGTTCAGTAATCTGTGTTCCAACAAGCCGCCTGCAAATCTCGGGACCTCTGGCGTGAACCCTTCCATTATCCTCCCAATGTCCAGGCTTCTGTTTTTGCCTCTCTGCCCAATGGGTGTGACTTAAAGGCAAGAGGGAAGGTGTTGTAACCCTTGGGTCCCTTAAAACGGAGCAAGCAGGTCTGTACTGTGTATCAAATCACTGTTTATACTAGCCAGACCTGCCTGGGCCGGGCCGATGAGGGTCCCTCAGCCCAAACGCCTGCTTCTCAAGGGGCAGATGATCCAATGACGAAGGGCCCCGCTCTCTCAGAGTGGAGAGTGTCAGTAGTTGCCTAAAATACCCCTTCTCTCTAGTCCTAACTCTGCCCTGGATGCTTCACGGAGGCCAATAATACGTAAACAAGCTCCAAACCAACACATCTGCTTTTCATTTCCTGCGGAATGCTAAAACGAGTCTTTTAAGGTTGCTTAAAATACGTCCTCGCCTCCCGCCCCGCCCCCCGGGGCGGTTGCTCTGCGTCCTCAGACCACCTCAGCGCCTGTCTCCTCCTACACCTGGTCTCTTCTGCGCAGACTTGGCTCCAAACAATGCTCGCGGTTATTCCTGGCATTGGCTTTTTCGGCTTAGCGCACAGTCAATGATATCTTTTTCTTCTGCTGCTTAAAGCGCTGTCTTCAGTCTCCTCGTTTGTCCCTTTCTCCTCTGGCAAGTATAATGCTATCGACATTTGAAAGTGGCCTGGTTCCCTTGAGTCTGGGAAATGTCCTCGCTGCTAGAATTTGTGTGTGCAGAGACTAGAGCAGGGGCTAACAGGACCGGCTCCCTCAGGGCTCAGACGCCCCTGCTGGGCAGGTTGAAGTGCGCTGGGGGGGGGTGGGGGTGGGACCTGGAGTAAGTGAGCTTTTGAGTTTTCTTCCTAAATTTCAGCACTGCTCCACGTGACCTCACTCACCCTTGACTTTGCCCTTCTGTTTAGTATCTGTTAAGTAGTGACCTTTGCCACCAATTAAAGGGAGTGAAGCCCTATTCAGTTGCAAAGAACTGCCAGATTGTAAACAAACTTGGAAGGATCAGTTGTGAGGGAAACTGTGGGTGGGAAAGGTGCCCCGATATTCTCCTTTTAGTATCCCCGAGATGCCTCCCTCCTCTTGCTCAAGGCTTATTATACGTTGGTTCCTCCTCTGCGGCAGAACACTAAACCCCACACCCTCTCCTAGATGTGCTGTCTTGTCCTGTACTTCGGCTTCTCATGCTTCTGCCAAGAATGAGTTAGATAACATATGACAACAGCTGTTATTGCCCTAATGTATCTTCCCTCCGACTGTCAACAACGTAAACTTCTGAGTCCCTCTTTATGCAAGGCACTGTGCTGTAAGACTCAGCCCTGGACTTCAAGAAGCGTATGTTCTTGAAGAGACAGGATGTGTGCACATGCACAGATAACAGCTTGAGACCACACCAAATGAACCATGCAGATAACAAAGTTTAAAGGAATGTGCAATTATTCAACAAATGCATTAATATATCGAGCACTCATTATGTGCTATATTTTGTTGTAAGCACTGAGGCTAAACCAGTGAACAAAAACTATAAAACCCCTGGCTTCGTGGATCTTATGTTCTAATGAGACAAGACAGAGTGGGAGCAAATAAATATATAACACATCAACGTGTGACACGTGCTTCGAAGGAAAATGAAGCAGACTGAGTCGGGTAGAGGGATAGGGTTGATGGAAGGTGGTTTTTTAGATGGGAAGACCTCTCAGGTAAGGAGGCATTTGAGTCAAACCCTGAAGGGAGAGGGAACAAGTCATCTGGGTCTACGGAGGAATTTACCAAGCAAGTGGAATGGCAGGTACAAAGGCCTTGAGGAGGGCGTGTGCTTGGTGTGTTCTAAGAACAAGTAGGAGAGTGTGGCTGGAGGGTGGTTAACAACAGGGTGTGGGCAGATGAGGTCAGAGAGGTGACAGATCACGGAGGGCCCTACAGGCAGTGGTAAGGACCTTGAACTTTATTCTGAAGCCTTTGGAGTGTTTTTAGCAGAGCAGTGGCATGATGGAACTTATCTTGGAAGGCTCCCTGTGTGTGAGGGCTGACTCTAGGACTGCAAGAGGAGACGCCTGAGGCCAGTGAGGAGGGTGCTGCAATAATCAGGTATGAAATGATGAAGGTGATGGTTTAGACCAGAGTGACAGCACTGAGGGTGGTGAGAAGACGTTGGATTCTGAATATACTTTGAAGGTAGAGAAGACAAGGTATAGAATTATGAGTTATGATATAAAGAGAGAAATCAGGAATGACTGATTTTTGGCCTGAACTCAAGGTTTTAAATCCATAGGAAGGAGTGGCTACTTCTGGTTAAGACAATCAGAGCAGGATTAATGAAAGACTTGAGATTTCCACTTTGAAAAACTAGTAGGATTTTGTGGCTTGTAAAAACTCTCAGTGGCTTATTCTGAGACTATTTTATCTTCCTGGACCCCAGCCCCCTACACCAATCCCACTCCTTTGTTAAGTTTTAGCAGCCTCTATTCCAGGGGACCTGGGACAGGGGCCTCAGCCAGCCCAAGGGAGGTGCATCTTGATTCATTAGACCAATCATGGAAATTTTGTGCTCTTGCCAGTAATTGGTTTAGAAATGGACTGGTTTAAGAATGGGCTTGTACTGTTAGTTCTGGACAATGGAACAGAAACGTGAACTCTGAGCCAGGTGTGGTGGTTCACACTTGTAATCCTAGCACTCTGGGAGGCCAAGGCTAGAGGATCACTTGAGGTCAGGAGTTTGAGACCAGCCTGAGCAAGAGTGAGACCCTGTCTCTACCCAAAATAGAAAAAATTAGCCAGGCGTGGTGGCACACGCCTGTAGTCCCAGCTATTCAGGAGGCTGAGACAGGAGGATGACTTGAGCCCAGGAGTTTCAGGTTGCAGTGGGCTATGATGATGCTACTGCACTCTAGCCTGGGCAACAGAGCAAGACTCTGTCTCAAAAAAAAAAAGAAAAGAAAAGAAAAGAAAAAAGAAAGAAAGAAAGAAAAGTAAACTCTGCAGAAAAGACTTCTGGGAAAATCTCTTAAGTTTTTAAAAGAAAGCAAGATGCTCTAGACTTGATTTTTTTTTTTTTTTTTTTTTTAAAGACAGAGTCTCACTCTGTTGCCCGGACTAGAGTGCCGTGGCGTCAGCTTAGCTCACAGCAACGTCAAACTCCTCCTGGGCTCAAGTGATCCTACTGCCTCAGCCTCCCTAGTAACTGGGACTATAGGCATGCACCACTATGCCTGACTAATTTTTTTTTCTATATATTTTTCGTTGTCCAACTAATTTCTTTCTATTTTTAGTAGAGATGGGGTCTCACTCTTGCTCAGGCTGGTCTCAAACTCCTGAGCTCAAATGATCCCCCCACCTCGGCCTCCCAGGGTGGTAAGATTACAGGTGTGAGCCACCACGCCCGGCCTAGACTTGAGATGTTGTATAAGGACATAGTACTTGAACTGCTGTTGCCATCTTACCAACATAAAGGGGAAGTTAAGACAACAGCTGGCATGTGGAGGGCAGCAGAAGGGAAAGATGGAAAAAGGATGGTTCCTTGAGGATGTCGCCAAACCACTCAATTACCCAACCCTGAAACTGCACCACTTCTGGACTTCTCATGTGAGATTTATAAAATATCCTTATTATGAAATGCTTTTGAGCTGGGTGGTTTGTATAATATTTGAAGTGGAAAGTACATCATTTTAGATAGGCAATAAAGACTCTGGATAGGAAGACACAGCAAAAGCAAACCACTCTGAGGCAAGATTTTCTTTGAGACAAGAAAACTCAAATCACATTTGGGGAAGACTGGTAGAATAATTTGACATTCATTCATAAAGTCATTCAGTAAATATTCATTGAACCCCTACTAAGCACCAGGCACTGTTCTAAGATCTAGGATATTGCAGAGAACAAGGTAGACAGGGTACGTCTTATGGAGTTTTATTGCCTTGTGGAGGAAAGATGGGTCCACATGGTCAGTGGCTACTGTATTGGGCAGCACAGGCACAGGGCTATGGCCCAGGAAGGCCTGATTCAGGGAAGCCATGTCAGGACAAAACTGTGGGGTTTAGCAGTGGTCTCCTGCTTCTGCTGCTCCGCTCTGGATTCATTCTCTAAAAGATATTTATGAGGTCAAAGGGCAAAGAGTTAATTTAATAAAGTTAATTTAGTGAAAGAAATGCTTCTTTTAATCTGCTTCTCTTTGGTAACTAGCAAAATCGAATATTTTTTCATGTGTTTATTAATATTTGTTATTTTGTGAATTGTTTTGTTAGGAGTTTTTGTTTACTTATTAGCTAGTCTTAATGAGATTCTTATCAACTCGTGTGAGTTCTTGAGATAACAATGACATTAATCTTTTTTGGTCATGTTTGTTGTAAATATGTCTTCTAGTATATTGTTTGTCCTTAATTTTGGTGATATTTTGCATATAAAATTTCCTTTAAAAATGTTTATGTAATCAAATATATTTTCTCTGTACTAATACTATTGCTTCTAAGTATACAGTCACCTTCCCACTAGTGTTTTGATAAATATGCAATCCTATTTTTTTCTGGACTTCAGTTTTAAATGTATTTAAGTCTTCAAATCAAATGGAATTAATTTTAGTGTATAGTATAAAGTGTGGGTCTAGCTGGGTATAGTGGCTCATGGCTTCTAGTCCCAGCTACTCAGAAGGCTGAGGTGGGAGGATCACTTGAGGCCAGGAGTTTGAGACCAGCCTGGGCAACATAACGAGACTCTATCTCTTTAAAAATAAAATATATATATATTTAAAATTTTAAAAAGGTGTGGGTCTAAATTCTTCCATTCCTCCCAAATTGCTGATCAGCTATACCTCTACCATTTATTGAAAAATCTATGTTATCTCATTATATTGTGATAGCTTCCTCATGAACTAAAATTCTTATGAAAATTAGGGTGTATTTCTGATCTTTCTATTATATTCCAGAAATCTGTCTGTTGTTATTTTTTTTAGAGATAGAGTCTTGCTCCGACGCCCAGGCTGGAGTGCAATGGCACGATCTTAACTCACTGCAACCTCAAACTCCTGGGCTGGGCCACTGTGCCCAGCCAATCTGTCCTACCTATTCTTATGTCAAGATTTCAATATTTTTGTTGTTTTATATATTTTCACTTTTGATAGATTTTGTTCACCCTCCCCAACACGTTTTCTTTCTTGTCTGTTTAGAATTTTCCTTTTTCTCCTTTCTTTTGTCATATGTTTAAAAACATCCTTCTGGGATTTTTACCAAGATTCTGCTAAATCTATAACTTAAATAGTAGGAAGCACATGTTTATATAATATTTAGGCTTCCCATCCAGGAACTTCTATTTTTCCATTCATTCACATCTTTTCAGACAAAGTGGAAGGTTTTGTACTTTTCTTTATAAAGAAGTATATGTATATATGTATGTGTGTTTGTATACACACATAGTATCTTAGTCTGGGTGCCGTAGAAACAGACTCTGAGTTGGAGAGTTGTCTGCAGAAGGTTTTTTATAGAAGATACACCTGTAACAAGCTGGCCTGCAATGCAGTCGCAACTGGGACCTTAGCTGATTCTAGGGTGGGAGGTGGTGGTGGAGATTGGGGGAGATGCTCTGGAGCTGGAATGGGACTTCAAGTTTACCAGTTTACAATTAAAATACAATCTTTGAGTGGTCAAAATGCTCAAGTCAGCCTGATCATTACATGTTCTTTCCTTAGAAAAACCTCAAAGATAGCCAGATTATCAAAAGCTGCTTAGGAAGCTTGAAATCAGACCAAGGAGTGAGCTGATCTCAAGAAGTGTCTCTTAGCTAAAGCAGGTTATCACTGTCCAAGGCTGGAAATATGCATGGAAGTCTGCTTAGCAAAGAGATCTCCCCATTAGCAGTGTTTAGGGGGCACTGGCATGTTTGCCTGGCAGCTTAACTCCCTCAAGTGCATTAGTTCTTCTTCCAAATAGGGTTCAAGTTTCTGTTTACTGTACTACTGTTGCATTCTTTTCCTGCATCCCTGAAGTTACTCCTGAAGCACCTGGACTGGAATGCTGGCTCTTCTTAATCTCATCGGGAACAAATTACAACCTCTAGATTTACCTCCATATATATAGCTAATCACATTTGTGGTGTGGGGATCTTACTAATTTAATTTTGAGATCAACTTTACGTCCAGTTTTTTGGGAGGCAACTTATTGTGATCTTTAAGGATTGACAATGGCTTCTATAAATTCATCATTTAATATGCTGTCCAATATTAGGTACTCTTTACTATATTAAAAGGACTCATTGTATCTTTATAAACATTTAAAAATGAATGTATATTGAATATTAAATACAGTTTTTACGTTTATGAAAAAAATCAAATGATTTTTTTTTTTGCTTAACATTTTCTGATATTCTCAATTAAGGTATTAGATTTGGGGGACTAACCTCTCCTTCTATTAATGAATCATTTTGAATAACTAATATATGCACACAGCACAAAATTCAGAAGGTACGAAGAGGTATACAATGAAAGTCAGTCTCCTTTCCTCCCTGACTTCCATCCACTTAATTCCCCTCTTTAGGGCAGCTGATGTTATCAGTTTCTTGTGTATCATCCGGACATGTTTATGCATTTTCAAGTATCCTTTCCCCTACCTATGCAAACACAAATAGTTGCATGGCATTCTGTATGATTCTGCATATTGCTTTTCTTGACTAACAAGATTTATTTGATATTTCCGTGTCATAGATGGAGAATTGTTTCATTCTTTTTAATGGCTGCATATAATTTGATATAAATATGATAATTTATTTATCAGTTCCTTACTGATGGACAATTGGGTAGTTTTTAGCCAGTTTGCTTTTCCAAACAATGCTGTAACTAGCACCTTTATGAATGTCATTTTGCATTAGTATATTTGTTGGATAAATAACTACCTAAAAGCAGAGTAGCTGGGTCAAGTGCATTTTTAGGTTTGAAAGTTATTGCCAGATTGCCTTCCATAGCTTTATCCCATCTATAGTCCCATCAGCAGCAAATGAGTGTGCTGGTTTCCTTTTAACAATATTGGATATTGTCAAGCTTTTTGATCTTTGTCAATTTAGAGGTGGAAAAATGACATCTCATTGTAGTTTTAAAGCACATTTATCTTTAAGAATGAAGTTGAGTTTTTCATATGTTTAACAGCCATTTGTATCCTATTTTAAAGCTAAAGTTTGTAGCATAGTATGATTTGGCCTTTGCATGTCAATTTTTGCCTTACCCAGAACATACCTTTTCTAGCTCCATAGATTTTGCATCAATTTTAGGTTAATTTTGACTGCAAGTAACATATAACCCTGACTCAACTGGCTTTTACAATAAGGAAAATCTATTAGCTTACGCTAGCTCATGTCCTGGGATAGAGTAGTTCTAGGGTTAGTTCATTCAGGGGCTCATCAAGGTCATTGAGGACATTGATCTGTCTTTCTGCTTTGCTATGCTCCAGCTAGATTACCTCATGGTCACAAGATGGCTGCATCACAGACAGGTATCCCATTAACACAATAAAGCATCCAGTAGAAGAAAAGGTGTTTCTTACCATGAGTCTTTTTTTAAGAACAAGGAACCCTTTTCCAAAGCCTATCTCCAGAAGATCTTCCCTCAAATATCATTGGCCAGACCTGGGTCTTACGCCCATTCCTAAACCAATAACTGGCAAGGATCCTTGGACCATCATGATTGGCTCTTGGTAATCAGAATTTCCTCCTAAGCTATACAGAGTAGTAGACAGCACTCCTTCTTCATGGCCCCTCAAAATAATTGGTGTACTGCCAGCAAGGAACATGGGGGGATTGGTTACAGGGTAAAAAATCAACTGTAACTGCCACAGCTTTGCTTACGCTGTCCCCTTTGCCTGCAATAGCTCTCCTCCATTTATCCTCCCATCTAACTACTATTTTTCTTTCAAGTATAGGCTCAGGTAACTCCAGGGAAACCATCTTTATCCCCTGTAGGTTGGGTAGACAACTTCCTTCTACTTTCTGGCAGCCTGTGCCACCTTCATCACACCGCATTGTAATTCTGGCTTCACTGCTCAGCCCCCTACCACCCTGCAGCTCCTTGAGGACAAGGACTGGGTCTCATTGTACCTGTAACTCTAGCCCCTAGGACAGTGCACCGCACAAGGCAGATACTTAACTCATACTTGCTGAATAAAATGTATTTGCTAGTATTTTATTTTAGAATTTCAAGTCGAGATTCACAGCAGAGATCAACTTACGGTTTTTTGAGTGTGAATGATCTGTTGGTGGGGATTTGGAATTAGGATTATTTTTTCCACATAAAGCAAACTGGAGAGTTTCCAGAACAAGTTAGTTAACTTGTGGATTATTAGATCCTTACACACTCAGAAGCTTGACAAGTATTTCCTGAACACATACTGTGTGTTCGGCACCGTACATGTCGGCATTTTCTATCAGAGTAGTATTCAGAGCTTGTCTCTGAATGTGTAGTTTATGCTTTGAGGCAGCATTTTTCAATTGTCAGTAATAAAATCAATTTCGTGGGTCAAAACCATCATTAAAAGAAAAAAAAAGAAGGCAATGGAGTCGAACAAAATATATCAGAACACATCACTCTTGGTAAAACTTTTGGTCGAGTTACATATGTGTGTGTGTGATTTACTAGGTCAAGATATAAAATGTGTTTTTTACTGTGGGTCACATTTTTAAAAGTTTAAAGCCATTGCTCTAAGGGTTGGTCAGTATATTTTTTTCCTTTCTCATTGAAGTATGTGTTTTTCTTCTCCCAATGTCTGGGGTCCCTAAAAAAAGGCAAAGATAGCAATTTGAGATTCTGCTTCCCACTCCACACTCACACCCTGGCCACCTCTTTGCCCTTGAATTCGTTAGCCTGATGCAGACTCTGGAGTCAGAAGGCAGAAATTCAATTCTAAGCTCCAGGACTTACAAACTCAGTAGCTTTGGCTAAGTCACTGGACCTTTCAGAACATCTGTTACTCTCTTGTGGAATGGAGATAACAATAATGCCTGCTCCACAAAACAATTAAGAGGATAGATTGAAATGTGTGAAAATATTATGTTGTGTAGTAAACTCCCTTTAGGTCCCCAGAGGAGAAAAGCAAACTTCATTTGTAGGTTAAAAAAAATTCTGTCTCCTGTAAAGAGAGGAAGGACCTCAGGAAACGGCCTCACAGAGGAAGTTGAAAGGGACTCTAATACCCAGGAGCTACAGATATTTGAATCAAAAAAGGGGAAAAATCAAAGGGAAAAGATCAGGACTCTCCCAGTTTTCCAATGAGCAGTTATTTTTCACTGTTCCGTGGCGCGCACTGTGGGAAGGTCTGGAGGTTCGGCTGTGCACGCTGCAGAGTCAGGGCAGGGGACAAGTTGTTGACAATGTTCCCTTTTCATAATCTTTGCAGGAAGGACCAGCCAGTGGACTCTGTCCTCCCTTTCACCCTTGGCAGGGGGTGTGGTGGGGTCACCCCCTCTGGAGATCATCCAGGTTGGAAACTGGTTGAAGAGTGAGGTGGGGTGGGGTTCACAGGAGAAGAAGCCAATGTAAGTGGCTGGTCTCTCGTGAGGGTCATACCTCACACTTCTGAAATTCTGTCTTCTGTGACTGTTGGGCACAGGCTGTCCCATGGCTCGTTTTCTCCAGCTAAAAGCAGACTGCTTCCCTTGAAAACGCTCTGCAGCCTTCACAGCCTGGGTCCTCCTGTTGTCAGCTGTATTAATAGGGAACCATAGATAGGTGTCCTTAAATAAAAAGTTGTTTTTACTTATTTGTTGTTACTGTTGAACTGCTGAGACTTGTGAAAAAGATTCTGTATGGGGTCCTCCTCTCCAGCCCACCCTAGCGTGCACACACACACACACACACACACTTTGAGACAAGATGAGGAAGCTGGGAAGCTGGTTCACCTTGGCAGGCAGCAGGCAGCAGAGGTTGTTACCTACCTAGGCTGGGATTTGTCCTTAACTGACCTAAGAGAATGCAGAATAAGAAGAGGGAATCTCAAGTTTTAGGTAGAGACTAGGGATCTCCAAGAACCCAGTGGTTTTTTGATTGATTGTTTTTTTCCAGTGACTCCGTGTTCGAGTCCCACCCAGGATTGTGGCACCTCACTCCCTGTTCTCTAACACACTGTGAGCCTGTCTTGGCCCCCAGGGTGCCAGGTGCACCAGTGGAAGGAGGTGGCAAAACAGGCAGGGC
>CM052442.1:28680931-28691443 GCA_028533085.1 Varecia variegata | reverse complement strand
CGAGCCTCATCTTCCAACTGACCAGCCCCTCTTTCTTAAATGCTTACCCTAGTGAGCTAGTTCTACCCCTACTTCTGTGACAACTCTTTCTTTGGTTCTTTGTTTCCTTTTTTCCACAACCTAAGTTTATATCTTTCCCAATCCTCTATATTTAGCCCTTTTATTCCTCTACTGTTTCTCTCTCAGGGAAAACTTTAGTTTCCTTTGCCACTAAGTAGTATTTTGTCAAGACTTTATTTTTTTTCAAGTAACTGTAACCTACTCCAAATAGCTTAGGCAAAAAGGAGTTTACATTCTGAGATGTCTACAGGGCCCAGTAGAGAAGTGTGGGTGGTCTGGGCAGGGGCTACACCCAGGGCCCAGGAGGCTCCTGGGAAGCCAGACAGAGTTTGCTGAGGCCCTGGTTTCTGCTTTCTACTTGTCTGATCACATTCTGCTTCCTGAGTATCTCTTTATCTCTCCTCTCCTCTCCTTTCCTGTGCCACCATCTTACCTGGGGCTTTCATGACCTCTTCAGTGATTTCCCCACTGTTGGTTGCACCTTTCATCCAAGCTATCTTATTTCACCAGTTACGCCCTCTGCCTCGGGTCCCATGCTCTAGAGGGCCCCACTCTGGTCCACTTTGGCTGCACCTCTCCTGGTGTAAGGAGTCCACAAGGCCAATGGATGTTCCCATCCAGAGCCCATGTTCCCCTTCTGAAGCCTACTTCCTGGGCCTGGGCCAGCTTCTTCTCCAGGCACAGTCTCCTAAGGACAGACCACACCACTATGGCACTTTCCCCTGGGCCTGAAAGGTGCCCAACAAATAGTTGTTTGTTGGGGAGGGGTATGATGAGGTGGGAGTGGGAATATCGATAGAGCTTGGACACGTTCATGTGAACATACTCCAGGCCCCTCATCATGTGGGACAGAGTGTGAGCCAAGAAAAGGAGTGAGGGTAGCTCAGGGCCCAGGCCCCAGGGGCCAGCTCTCTCCATTCCACCATATTCCTGCATGGAACTCTGAGAAGTTTAAGAATTTTGTAGTTGAACCTGGCCTTCCAGGTTAGCTCCTTTCTTTCCCTTTTAAAGAGGTATGTATTTGTGTGTATATATGTATATGTTTTGTGTTTATGAAGGTATATTTGTCAGTAGAGTGGAATGGAAATATTTTATTTAGCAGTTTGTTAGTATAATTTATAACTTTTAGACATGTGGTATGTGGACCTCCATTTGTACTCATGCCCAGGGCCCTGAGATTTTAGGGGCAAATCTGTATTTCACTATGGCCAGATTAAAAATATATATATTCCCCAAACAAAGCTCTGACTATGTCATCACCTGCCTCAGAGGTTTTGATGGTGACTGCCACTGCTTACTGGGAAGTAAGTGGCTCTGGTTGTTCATTACTCAGGATGAAACTGACAGTCAAGTGGGGCCTGCCTTTCATTAGAAAAAGGGCCAGGCCAGGCTAGAGTTGGTGACAATTCCCTGGGGAAACTGAGAGGACAGGGCCAGAGCAGCCCAAGAACCAGCAATGGGAGCCCCAAGCAGTTAGAGATGGTATAAGTGTGTGCAGATAAGGATAGGAAACAAGTCTAAGATAAGTGGTCAAGAAGTGGTCAGGGTGAAGATGTTGAGGAGAATAGGGCACACACCAAGGTAAAGAAGACTTGATTCCTGAGGTCACTTTTTTGCCTCTGTTCCAGACCTCCCTGTAGTTCCCATGTGCTAGAACTTGTCCTACCCTAATCCATGTAAGGCACTTCTAGGGGGTAGGAGTGGACCACAGGAACTTGGCTTAGTACTTAGCAACAGCCTCTAAGGAGCAACTCAGGACCATAATGAGCATAC
Organism: Varecia variegata; assembly: GCA_028533085.1. Classification (NCBI taxonomy): domain Eukaryota; kingdom Metazoa; phylum Chordata; class Mammalia; order Primates; family Lemuridae; genus Varecia; species Varecia variegata. Next base: position 28,689,610 of record CM052442.1, on the reverse strand, counting down.
AGTGTGCATAGTCAATTTCCTACTGAATGTCTTTTAAAAGATCAGATTTGGGGAACACACTATTTAGACCAGGAGAAAGGATAAGTAGGTAGGACGGGAAGTAGGGGAGGTGGACAAGGCAAGATGAGGTTCCATAACCTTCTCCATACTTCTGAGGTTGAGTCAGGTGCTCACGCTGGGAAGCAAGACAGCTGAATCCAGGATCAGCTTCTGTTCAGCACAGCTCCATCTGCCAATGCAGATAACGTGTGATATTTTCATGCCAGATGTGGAAGGATCAAGAGCTTCACAGAGGAGCTGTTGTTAAGCTCGAGAGACAAAGAGGCAATTTTTAAAATAGGGGATGTGGTGGAATGTATATTCTAGGAAAACCCTTGAGCATAAAACTTAACAAAAAAAAAAAAAAAAATCACATGCACAGCTTTCCTGGACTTCAAAATCAGGCATTAAGGACAGTCTCCAAAATCCAGACATCAGGCTGTTCTTTTACATAAAATTGCTTTATCTCAAACTCATTGATGTGGGCTCTGCAGAGGGAAGGGGGTGCTGATGTCTTAGAACACTGCCTGTGAGGAGGTTGCAGAGTGCACTTGTGCAGTGCTTCTTAAACCATAGCATGCATCGGAAACACCTGGCGGTGTTGGTTCAAAATGCAGAATTTACAAGACTTTTTTTTCTTATTTATCTTCTGTGGTTTGAATGTGTCCCTCAAATTTCATATGTTGGAAATTTAATCCCCAAATGTGGCAGTATTGAAAGGTGAGGCCTTTAAGAGGTGGCTGGATCATGAGGGCTCTGTCCTCAGGAATGGATTAATCTATTCGCAGACTAATGGATTAATGGGTTGTCACAGAGTGGAACTGGTGGCTTTATAAGAAGAGGAAGAGAGACCTGAGCTAACACGTTAGCACACTTAGCCGCCTCACCACGTAATGCCCTGTGCCACCTAAGGACTCTGTAGAGAGTCCCCGCCAGCAAGAAGGCTCTCATCAGATGTGGCCCCTCTACCTTGGACTTCTCAGCCATCATAACTGTAAGCAGTAAATTCCCTTTTCTTTATAAATTACTTAGTTTCGGGTATTCTCTTCCAACAGAAAACAGACTAGTAGTACATTATCCAAATTATCTCTTGAAAGCAATTATAATAAGGATTTTGCTTTTAACAAAGAAAAAAATTGTTTTTTTTTTGTTTTTTAAGTTAAAAAAACCCTACTTTAGCAATACCACTAAGTGAAAATAAAATCCTACTTACAGAAAGTTAGGAGAGAGCAAAATTAAATAAATTTCCCCCATTAACTTAGAAATACTAATAAGGGCAAAATGTTCTAAAGGTTTCCTCAGTTACGGTCCTAGCAAAAAATAGTTGGCCTTCAACTGAGTCATTTGAAAAGAGTGTAATAAAGGCACTCTCTACATAGCGTGGGCTTGGCTTAGACCAAGCAAAAGGGCTGGCACGCTCCAAGGTGACGGTGCAAAGCCATTACCACCGCTAGGCCTGTCAGGACGAGGGGGCAGAACCCACTAAGGGAACCTAGAAAGAACCTTGATGGGCCAGGCACAGTAGCTCGCTCAGGCCTGTAATTTGTGAGGCTGAGGCAGGAGGATGGCTAGAGCCCAGGAGTTTGAGACCAGCCTGGGCAACACAATGAGACACAATCTCTACAAAATTTAAAGCAATCAACTGTGTGTGGTGGCATGCACTTATAGTCCCAGGTACTCAGGAGGCTGAGAAGGGAGGATTGCTTGAGCCCAGGCGTCCAGGCTGTAGTGAGCTATGATCACATCACTGCACTCCAGCAGCCTGGATGACTGAGCAAGACCCTGTCTCTAAAAAAAAAAAAAAGAAAGAAAGAAAGAAAAACGCTGACAGAGAGGGCCAACTGGCAGGAAGGAACCAGAGAAATAAATCTGCCAACCTCATCGGCCAACCCCCCAGAGACTGGAGGGCAAAGGCAGCCCACTGACACAGTCCTTGTGACTCAGCCTCCTGGGCAGAGAGCAGGGTAGGGAGGGGTGGAGAGCAGCAAATGGAGAAAATGCAACACTCCAGCTTGGGGCCTGGAGTGACCGTTGTGTGTCTTAAGCACTGAAGAAAACAGTAAAGAGACTTCCTTTTCTATCATCTTGCTTATATAACCCTGCAGTATGTTTATAAGAAATATAACATCATTAAGGTCATGGTTTTGTATTGTTGATGGTTGGGGCAGAATCCTATGCCCCACCGTCAACCTATAGAATCACGTCTCATTCTGGAAGGAGCCCAGAATCTGAACTTTAAACAGGTACCCCAAATGATGCACATTCAGCTTTTAGAACCACTGAGCTATAAAATGAAAGGCGGAGCGGCAGCAGTGATCTTGTTATAAAAGTAATAGAGTCATCTATGTTGCGAAACAACTCTACACAGTGTACATACGCATGTGGGCAAGGACGGAACAGAGAACAAATGAAAACAATTGATTAGCAAGAGTTTTAAAACTTTTTTTTGCTATAATAATGTTCATATAAGAGCTTATTGAATGAAAACGCTTTTAAGAGAAATTGAAGCAGATGAAACATTCAGGTCAGCACAGGGTCTGACTCTGCTACTGGGGAATCCCTGGAACTCAACCACAGTATCTGTTCTCTTGGTCCCTGCCAGGGCTGTGCAGAGTCCCAAGAGTCTCCTAAGCAAGTTTAGTCCTGAAACAAACATCCAGAGGGAACATCTGTAGCCTGAAAGAGAAGGGCCAGACCCTGACCTTGCTTCATAGGACCCTACAAGTCCTTTAGGTACAAGCGGCCTCACCTTGTCTCTGCTCCTGGGCTGAATGGTTGAGCTTTCCAGGCTTGGCCGGGGAGGCCCCTCCTATTGGCTTCCTTGTCAGTTTCCAGAAGGTGCAGGTTACCTGCCCAAGGTAACCTTAAATTGCAGGTTATACTGGAAATTTCCAAGGCAGTACAGTTAGCTCTGTGGCTGTGTCTCCACAAAGGCCCTGATCTTTCTATGACTGGTTTGTTGGCAAACTATAAAGCCTGGGACAGGGAAGGGCAGGCCGCAGGGCTCAGACTGGCTGGGAAGCCAGAGAGTTAGTTGCCTGCAAAGAGGAAGTTCTGACTTGTAAGGCTTCAGGGGCAGGGTGACAGGCCTTCTCTAACCCCAGCTGTGAGAAGATGCTCATTATATTCTATGAAAAGGGATTCCCAGTGTCTTCTGGGCTGACACAGAGAAAAACTATTTCTCAGCTGTAGTTTTCTGAATTAGCAAGCTTGGGCTAGAGCAGGGAAAAGCAGATCCAAGACAATCATGTGATGGAATTACACCTGCTGAGATAAAGAACCGTGCTACTCCCCAAGCAAACATTCTTGCAGACTCTGCATTGCAAACTCTGGCTCAGGAGGCACTGGGCTAATTTGTCTTTTGCCAACTAAAGGCAAATGGAGGAGGGCAGAGCCTGGCAGCTTCTCCAGCTGCCTGGTGATTTGAGGATCACTCTAACTACTTCCCTCCCCCACCCCCCGACCCCCACTGATGCCTAAATAACAGGTATGAATTGGCTTCACTTCTCCAAGGAGCAAGGAAATGCATATCTCTACTTTTCCAAATCAAGTGAACTTATGCCATGAGCCCCACCTTGGCCTGGCTGGTGAGATCTCCAATATTAATCATTATGGAAATTTTCTTTTCCACTCTGTTGGGCTGTACTAGAATTCAGGGCCCTACTTGATTACAGAAAAATGGGGCACAGGACTACATTAGTCAATAAATAGCCACAATTACTGACATTGCTGTTTTTATGTGATGCAGCTATTGGACTAAAAGATTTTGCCTTATAGTGTCTACACTGCCTGCAGGCTCTGCCATAGGGGCCCTTGTCTATGTTTTCAAGGTCTTATAGTTAGAGATTGTCCCTGAGGCATAAATCATGTGCCAAGTTTTGGTGGTGGTGGTGGTGGTAGAAGGAGTTTTGAGGAAACTTTAGACCTTTAGATTTAGACTCCCCCTGCCCCAATAATCTGGGTCAGGGTCCCCTATTTTTTGTTATAGATAATTAATATTTTCTCATTTGCATGTATTTAGCAATGTAAAGAGCTTAGAACATCTTGCTCCCCTCTTGGTCTTTCAACCAGGCTGCTGCCCCTAAGACCCTCCTGCATACTGAGACATTCTGACTGCCAGGTGCCAACTACTCCCCCAGACACCTGCAACCCCCAGAGCCCTGCTCAGAAAAGGCACAAGTCTCCACTATTTGAGGATGCCTCCTCTTTATTTCCTCTCAGACTTGTAGAATCCACCTCTCTCCCATCCAGGAAGCTCCAGCTTCTCCCCACCCATCCCCACCTGTCCTCTGGGGCACCTCCAGCTGAATTCCTTCTTGGGTTTGACCCCTGCATTGTACAGAAGCCATTAGCTAATGGCTGCCACCATCCGCCCACCCCAAAACAAAAGGAGGAACTAAGACCACGGAACACAAAGCCTTGGCTGACTGGGGAGCTAGGAGGTTAGTGAATAGGAACAGAAATTGGTTTTTATTTTCCCGTTTTTCTTTATTCTTCCTCTACAGCAGAAAGGAAAATAAGCCTCATTCAATTATCATTTGATTATCATTCTGTCACCAGAGAGTCATTCCTTTGGGGGAGACACTGCTGTCTCAAGGGATCCTGTATAAGGATGTCCCGTTGGGAGAGGTGAGGAAGTGTGGCCAACACCTTACCATACAGAGGATCACCTGACACTTCCTGACGGGGCAGGTGGGAGAATGTGGGTGGGGCTTGGGGGAGGCCCAGCTGTCCCCACTTTGTGGTCGCATCCAGGGGACGCTGTGTGGTTGGCTCTATCAGGCGAGGTCGACCGGGACGCCTTCTCTACCGGTTGAAGGTAAGTGTGCAAGTTCCCTGTGGTTTGCTAGGGCTGGGCCACCGCAGCCTCGGCACACAGCAAGGTGGGGTGATTCACTTTGATATCAAACCACCTGGGAGTTATTGCTGTTTTGTAAGAAACAAAGACCCAAAGGTCAAGTTTAGAGAGAGCAGGGTATCGGAACACAGGCTCATATATCTGGCAGAGGCACTGAGGCCAGACGCCACGACTGCTGGCCTAATTCAGTGCCACTGGGGTGGGGGTCAGAGATAACTTCGTTCAGCTCACCTAGTTAGGGTAAGTACTGAAGTAAAGTTCTCATCAGGAGAGCTAAGAACCACTAGGCAGCTTTGGGGGTTCCTCTGGATTAGCAGAAGCCACAAGCACTGACTCTAGCTGGAACCAGGTTCCTTCATTTACTAGGTGTCTGATCTTGGCATTTGCTTATGTTCCATGCCTCAGTGTTCTCATCTCTAAAATGGCATTAATAACATACCTACTCCATTGGCGTGTTACAGGGATTTGTTAGTATATTTAAAGCACTTGGAAGAGTGCCTGGTTCATAGCAAGTGTTATATAAATGTTAACTGCTCTAGTTATTGTTGTTGTCTACAGAAGCCAGGTGTGGACCACGGAGCCAGATGCCTCAGGCAAGCCTCTGGAGCTGAAACTAGAAAGAATTATTTTTACTTGTTCCCAGTTTGCCTAGGGCTACAGATGAGACAATTGCTGTAAAACACTTTGAGCTTCCCTGAGACGGGCAAAGTACCCAGATTCCCCACTAGAATATGGGAAACAGAAGCTGTTTTTTTTGGGCTCTGCAGCCTAAGTAGACCCTCCTCGTAGGTGGTTGAAATACTCTCTGAAGGGTCCTGATTTGAGGGGCCCCAGCACATCTCCATCATGGGCTTGCCTCAGTGTCTAAAATGTTCTTTAGTGATTCCAGTTCTGAATAGGGAACCTAGTCTACAGCCAGACTGTGTACGAATCCTGGCTCTGTCACTCACTAGTTGCGTAATCTTGGAGAAGTTGCTTAAATCTTTGCACCTGAGTTTCCTCATCTGTAAAAGTGAGGGTAATGATGGTATCCTCTTGACAGAGTATTTGAGAATCAAATGAAACAGTATGTGTAAAAGTTTAGCAAAGTGTCTGGTACAGCCTGTACACTCCGTAAGTGATGGTGATGGTAGTTTGACTAGAGAAGGGATAAATTGGAGATTTAATATGTATTAATGGATGAAGCTGGAGGACATTGTGTTAAGTGAAGTAGGTCAGGCACAGAATGACAAACACCACATGATCTCACTCTTATGTGGAATCTAAAAAAGTTGATTTCATAGAAATCAAGAGTAAGAATAGTGGTTACTAGAGACTGGGGAAGGTAGGGGGAGGGAAGTATGGGAAAGGCTGGTCAACGGGTAACAAAGTCATAGTTAGGAAGAATAAGTTCTGGGGTTCTACTACATGGTAGGGTTACTATAGCAAATAACAATGTAGTCAAGATAGCTAGAAAAGATTTTGAATGTTGTTTCTACAAAGAAATGATAAATGTTTAAAGTGATGATATGCTAATTATCCTGATTTGATCATTATACAATATACACAGGCATTGAAACATCACACTGTACCCCACAAATATGTACAATTATGTGCAGGCTATACATAGAAAAATTAATAAAAATACTTACTGAATCACAAATACTCAATTTTTTTAACATTTGATAATAAAAATTAACAAGTATGCAACAATGTTGAAAAAAATACAATGAACACCTTTATACACACTATTTAGATTCACTGATTATTTTATCTATTTCTTTGTCATTTTGTCTTTTGCTGTTTTTTGTTTTTTTGTGCTGTCATCTTCTGTGTGTGTATGTATATTTTATTCTCAGTAATTGGAAAGTAAGTGGCAAGCATCGTGACACTTCACCCCTAAATACTTCAGCATGTAGCTCCTCCAATAAGGACATTCTCCTGCATAACTACTGTACTATGACCACATCTAAAACAATTGACAATGATTTTTAAATATTAATTTTATAAGCCCATATTTTCTCAAAATTTTCTCTGCAAAAGGGAGATGATAAATGTTGCAGAGCAGTCATAAAGATTATGGGTAATGAAGGAAGTATGATGCAAGAGCTTTGGAAACTGTAAGGTGCTACACGATCATATGAGAGCGATTCCATAGAGGATTTTCAAGTGTAAAGAGCTCTACAGATGTAAGGTATTACTATAGACCATGTACGGATACTTACTAGGACTAAATTACTACAGTCCTAAGGAAGGACACTTACTGACTCATACAAACTCAATATTTTACATTAAAATTAAATTATAAGTCCCATTCCCCTCTCCCCAAGAATCCAGGTTAGTGGAAATCTGGGTATTTCCTTAATTTGCTTCTTTTGTTGTGGTAGGTCCTCCTCCATCCCCACTTTATTCACTCTCAACAGCTGTTTGAAATACTTGCTTTATTTTGCTCCAGAACTTGTTGCAGCATATCTTGTTTCAACAACCTCTAGCCTGCCAACAGAGCTTTGGTTTTGCCAGTTGTGATGACTCTAAAGCTCTTTGTCAATTCTTTTTAGTCCTGGAACACCTGATCAGCTAGTTGGGTTGCATGTTGCTTTAACCACTGAAGAGCAGATTCCTAGGCTTTGCTATGTTTTACAATCTACAATTTAGTTATGATTGCTTTAACAAGTGTTCCTTGCCAGAGCTGCAAATAGTCCCTGTCCACATTTGTTTGCTCTTCTCTTTACAATTGCACAATCGTCTCTTCTAAGGAACTCCTGGTGTTTCCAGTTCAAAGGGGGACTATTTAAGGGAAAGAATACAGAAATAAATGAGCTCAGAATTGAGCTAATGGCTCAATGGATTACAAATTGCTTTAGGGTCAAGGGTGTTATGCCAGGATAAACAATTAGTATGCATAAGAATCTCCTGGAATTCATAATAAAAGGGCAGATTTCTGGACCCTGACCCAAGATATCCTCTGATTAAGAACTTCTGGAGTGAGTAATGGGATTCAGGACACACTACATTGACATACTGGATATTTTATGCTTAAGGAATTTGAGCAATGGCAGGTGCAGGAAGGACTTTCTGACCTTCCCCTCTTGTGAGAGGTGCCCTCCCTATAGCTCACAGGAAAGGAGCAGCCTTACCTATGAAGACAGAGGGACACAGAGAGGAGTCTGAACTAATAGGCCTTGCTGTTCCCCCAGTTTACTACACTTAGCTCACACCTTTTTGTCCCATCACATTTGTCCACGACTCTCCAACTCCTCATCAAACCTAGCATAAAAACCACTCAGGTTTAACTGCTTCTTCAAGTCTTCATTTTGAAGGCTGCCATGCTATGTAAAACTTATACATATTAAATAAATTTGTATACTTTTCTCTTGTCAATCTGGCTTTTGTTACAGGGGCCCCAGCCAAGAACTCAGAAGGATAGAAGGAAAAGATATTTTTCCTCCCCCTATGGTGGGTCATGTTGAGCATCCTCTCTGGGTGATTCTGATACAGGGGTTGACATTTTTAGAAACTTGGTGGAGAGCCCTGGTTCTCCTACTATTTTTATCGAGTTGACTCTGGACAAGATACAAACTGTGCTTTAGTCTCTACATTCATAAATGGCTTTGAAAGCAGTAACTGCCCTCCCAACCTCACAGGTTTGAAATAAGAGTACAATCAGATAACAGATTCAAAACCATTCTGAAAAGTGAAAAGCTCATGCCAATGCAAGGCACTGTCATCCTCCTCAGCATTGTCTTGCATCAAGAACAGACTCCAGGCCGGGTGTGGTGGCTCACGCCTGTAATCCTAGCACT
>CM052442.1:28440285-28680431 GCA_028533085.1 Varecia variegata | reverse complement strand
CAACTAAAAATATATACAGAAAAAATTAGCCGGACATGGTGGCACATGCCTGTAGTCCCAGCTACTCAGGAGGCTGATGCAGGAGGATTGCTTGAGCCCAGGAGTTTGAGGTTGCTCTGAGCTAGGCTGATGCCATGACACTCTAGATTGGGCAACAGAGTGAGACTCTGTCTCAAAAAAAAAAACACACAAAAAAAACCAGACTCCAGCCAACAGCCCATCTTGCTCCAACCTCTCTAGACACTTCCAGGTATTCACTTGAAAGGAGGGAAGCCTCACTAACCTGCCTTTCTTTTGTCTAATTGGTCCAGACAGGCTTACCTAGGTTTATGCCCGTCCCAATAGAATGCTACAGGATCACATACATTTCTGTCTGAAATCTTGCCAAAATGGGATCTGGGGTGACCCTCCTAATAGGACCAAGTCCTCCTTGAAATCTAGGTACATCTGTATCATTAATGATCCCATTAACTTCATTTTCCACAGTCACATCATTCCTGGGCCACACTTGATTGCACGTGTGTCTTCTCCGTGAGCCAGGGGTTGCACCCGAGGGCTTGCAGTACACACCTACCCCTGGTGCTTTGGCTGAGTTCCCAGGTACAGTTGTACCTTTTGAAGTTTAGGGTGATCAACTTCACATTAATCTTTTCTCTCTTACTGTATTCTAATCCTTTTGGCAAAAAACTTTCCCAAGGTATTCTCCCCTTCATGGCTGCATTCAGCAAGAAACAAAATAATGGGAGTATCATTTCTAGTTATAGCACACTATCCTTTTCTTTTAGATATATTGGGCAGCCGATTGCAAGGCCCTCAACTGCTTATGGCTTCATTAAATATTCTGCAATATGTGATGAGTGTCTGAGCGTTTGCAGTTACCCTGCCCATCTAAGAGCAAAGAGGGGCATGATTCCCCTCCCAAGTCCTACAAATTCTTTCTCTTGTGTATTCTCCCTCTTTCTCATTCATTCAACAAATAATTATTGAGCACCTAATATGTGTCAAGCGCTGGAGCTACAATACAAGACAGACAAGGTTTCTAGCCTTATGGAGTTTATGTTCTAATGGGGAAGATAGTAAGTGAACAAGAAAATTTAAGGTAACAGAAAATATTATGAAGAAAAAGAGACACTGTGATATTATGTAGAGTGAATGGGGCCGGCAAATTGCTAGTGTAGACTGGGCAGTCAGGAAATGCATCTCTGAGGAAGTGAAATTTGGGCTGAGACTTGAATGACCCGGCCTTGGAAAAACTGGACATTGGAAAGCTGTTACACAAGCTTTTCCCTTGATCCCCTGATGACTTCTCTTTTTTTTTTTTTTTTTTTTTTTTTTAAGAGAAAAGAAATCCTTAGTCTGATGCTCTGATCATAATAATATTATTACATGTTATCACCAGGATATGTGCACACAAGAGCCCACCAGTTTTTCCCTACCACGGCTCTGTGCCCCTTTTCAAAGCATCACTTTGGTTCGTAGTGTCAAGATGATCCCAAGGACCCCTCAGAAGAGACTCCTAAAAGACTCAACCTTATCCAATTAAACAGTTTACTATGTTGTTATATTTTAGAGCCCTGGGAAAGGACTCTCACCCTTCAAAATATCCTGGACTTTCCAACTACACACTGGAAATTTAATTTTTTTTTTTTTTTTTTAAGAGACAAGGTCTCGGTCTGTTGCCTAGGCTGGTCTTGAACTCCTGGGCTTAGGCGATGCTCCTTCCTCAGGCCTCAGTCTCCCAGAGTGCTGGGATTACTGGTGTGAGCCACCGTGCCTGGCTTGGAATTCTTTTTAACCAGTTTTTCATTCTCAGCCAGTTAAAAAGTTTAAAATGCAATACCCTAAGGAGAAGTAGCAAATTTGTCCAACTTACACAATATAATTCTAAAGAGGATACAGACTCTTTCTGTAAGAAGGGAGGGAGAGGAAGAGACGTGCTAGAGAGAACGGGAAAAGGAAATTTAGAGGAAAGGGAAGAGCTAAAGAAAGGGAAAATGGAAGGGAGGAAAGGCTTTATGACCTTGAGCAATTTATCCATTCCCTAAGGAATGCATGTTCTCCAGGTTTCTCCAGAGCTTGGGGAAGTCAAGTGTACTTGGAGTTGGTCAGAGGGGCTGCCATGGGCGTTGTCTGTCTCTTCTCTCATTCCCATCCTGAACACTTGTTCCTATACTTCAGAAAGTGCATTTCCCCATGAGATGGAGCAGTGTGTGTCCTGGACCATTTTGCCTCAGAGGACATGTAAAGGGAAGGCCTCAATAATTAATATGAGGAGGGAAAGAAAGTGGCATCTCATTAAGCAAATGATTCTTCTTCTTTAAGAGCGAGCCTAGAGGGTAAGAAAGCCTCAGTGGAATGAGATCTCCATTAGTATGTGAGCACTGTTACCCCAGTTGGAAGGGTGGAAAGAATGGGGGAAAAGGATGGAAAGAAAAGTCCTAAAGAGCTTTGTGGACTAATTTAATGAATATTTAGAATAATAAAGTAACCCGAAGAAATCCCAAGGTCCTCAGGACGTTCAGTTTCCCAGAATAATAATCAAAGAAGGTAATCCGAGAGCAAAGAAGAAATCAAACATGCATTTCAATCTTTAGAGATGCAAATCTCTAAAGGAACACTACTGGGAAGCAGATTCTTAACCCAGAGGACACTTCTTAAATTCTCTTTTCTCTCCTAAATCTGCATCTGACAGAAGCTTTTACCCACCAAATCTCCTAAATTGTCCCCAGTACCCTGGCCATATATTTATTCTTTCCTCCTACCTTTCCAATCGCATTTTTCTTCTTCTCCCAATTCTTCACAACAAAAGTTTACAAACTGATTTGGGAAAGAAAGTATCCTTAGAGCACTGCTGTTTGGTGTTCAGTAGAAATATAATATAAGCCACGTATGTAATTTAAAATTTTTCTAGTAGTCACATAAAAAAAATAAAAGGAAACAGGTGAAATGAATTTTAATAATACATTATGTTTAATCTAATATACCCCAAATACTATTATTTCAACATGTAATCAGTATAAAAATCATTGAGATATTTTACATTTGTTCATACTATGTCTTTGAAATCCAATATGTATTTCACATTTATAGCACATCTTAAAATGGACTATCTGCATTTCAAGAGCCTAATAGCCATGCGTGGCTAGTGGCTACCATGTTGGACAGTGAAGGCTTACAGGCTAGGTGAATGGGCAGGGAAAGAGGGAAGACTTGGCCTCAAATATGGGGACATAGCCTGGTTCATGAAGAAGTTGATGCAGTGGCAAAATGATAAGAATAAGAACTGTGTGCTGAGTTTTCCTTAGAGGCAAATGTATTCAATTTTTAAATTTTGAGATTATGTCTCTGCCAAAGTGAGATGCTCGTCACAGAAATAATCATTCATGAAGTAATAGTAATTGATGGTAGTCTTATTCTTTGTCATGTCATCATGTGGCTAAAAGATGGTAACTACAGTGTCCTTCCTATTAAAAAAAAACTTTTACTGGACCATGATATCCAAATGACAGGAAACCCCTGCTTTATATCACCAATAGTCTTTTTTATACATTAGCCCATTTAATTATCACAACAGCTATATGATGTATTTATTTTTTTTTGTTTTGAAACTGTAGGGTAGGAAAAAAACTTTTTCCTCTGTTTGCCTAGGGTCTCCAGCTGGAGCCCTGGAAATTAAACTGACAAAAAACAGATTAACAAGAGAAAAACACATGGAGTTTATTAACATGTGCAGCATGCAGTAGCAACTCAGTGATGAGTAACTTACAGGGGGTGGTTAGAATTTGGGGCTTAGCATCTGAACAAAGAACAATATGTAAATAAGTGACAAGACAAAGGAAAAGGGGTTTAGGCTTTTAGGGGCAGCAAACTATGGGAAGGTAGATATATGGGGGAAACTAATAGAAGATAAGGGTTTTTTTTGGTAAGATTTATTACGTAGATTCCCCTCAGTGCTATTTCTGGGCCAACAGTCTCTGATAATTAAGAGTCTAAACCTTCTTTTAGGCAAATGGGTGTGTGGGAGGGGTGGGCAGAGAGCTTTTTGTCTGCTGTTCATCAGTTGTCTTCAGCTTAAAATAATCCTTATGGCAGAGTGGTATATTTGGGGGTGGCATATTCTAATCTCCTACAAAACAATCACATACTTTCAGAAAAGCTGCAAGTACAATGCACATAACTTTTCCCCTGAACTATTTGAGAGTGAATTGTTGATATGATGCCCTATCACCCCCAAAATTTTAGTATGTGTTTCCTACAAACAAGGACATATGTAATCTACAAAACCCACAGTACAGCTGTAAAAATTGGGGAATTAATACTGATGCATTACTCTCATCTAATACTTAGATCCCATTCAAGTTTTAACAGTTGTCTCAATACTGTCTTTAGTCTCTTTCAGTCTAGAAGAGTTGCTCAGTCTCTTTAACTTACATGATCTTGATACTTTTGAAAATTACAGGCTAGTTATTTCATAATAAATACTTAGTGAGGAGTTACTTAGAAACTGCAAATATCTCATTCCTTATCAAACTTTTAACTTATTAAATATGTATTTTATGCTCAAATTATCCTCTACTTAGGCAGTAGAGTCCCTTCAAGTTGCTTCCATCTCCTTTGACATGTTGCCGACATTCTTTAAGCACTTTCTTGTTTTCTGGTACAACATATTTTCTAGGCTCATTTTGTACTTTCTCTGGCCCAGCCCAGGAATCAGCCATTTCTCCAAGGAGCCCTGGGGGACAATTAATTTTAGAAAGCAAGATCAGGGTGCTAGGTGTGCTTATTACCGAGGCATCACTGTTCCCAAGCTCTCTCAGTGGGCAGAGCTAAAGAATATATGTATGTATATATGAACACATATACATTTATCTCTCCTATATTAGAAACCATGAGTTCACAGTGATACCTCTAATTCTAACCCAACACCACAGAGCACATTCTCAGTTTTCTTTCTTTCTGTACTTGTACCTCCTTTCTCTGGCAGTGGGAACCTGGCCCCCATCATCTATAATTTATTTACATGTTTGATTGATCCCCCATATGTAAGCAAGCTCCTGTCTCCACTGCCACCTCCTCCCCTGCACAAATTCTTTTTTCTCCCCACTTGGCCTCTGATGTCTTATGCTGGGGCCTTCCCCACACGGGCTTCAACAACCCAGACCAGGACTCCTCTATGTATCTTCCAGTCCTTCGAGTACATTTTTAATTTCAGTACTCATGTTTTCAGTTCTCTTATTTTTAGAACTAACTTCTTTCCCTCTCTCGCTCTCTCCCTTTTTAAAAAATTTATTATTTTTTTATTTTTATAGATTTATGGGGTATGAGTACAGTATCATTACAAGGATATAGTGTGCAGTTGTGAAGTCTGGGCTTTTAGTGTAACCATCCCCCAATACTGTACATTGTGCCCCTTAAGTAATTTTCACCCCTCACCCTGCTCCCACCCTCCCACCTTCTCCCTTTTCTGAGTCTCCACTGTCTATTATTCCACACTCTATGTCCATGTGTATGCATTATTTAGCTCTCACTTATAAGTGAGAACGTGCAGTATTTGACTTTCTATTTCTCTTCTGCTTTTTTTTTCATAGAGTGCTGTTCTTGTTTCATGCAGCAAGTTTTCTTTTATCTCTCTGATGATAATATTTCCAGTTTGTTTAGTTCTCTTCTGCTTCCTTCATTGTTTGTTTCTTCTGAGTTCCTTTGTACTGTTGGTTGGTTTTAGCCTCTGTCTTTCCTGTTGGAGGCTTTCCTAACATTCCTGGTGGTTCTTAGCCTTCTGTTCCCATATGAGAATGAGGCACCAAAAAGCCAAATAGAATCTGGGATAGGGTGTAGAGATTCCAGATAAAATATAGGATGCCCAATTAAATTCAAATTTCAGATAAACAATAAATACTTTTAAAAATATAAGTATGTCCCAAATATTACATGGAACATACTTATACTAAGAAAGTATGTATTATTTATCTGAAATTCACATTTATCTGGGCATCCTGTATTTTTTTGTACTAAATCTGGCTACCCTACATGGGATCTTAATCAACTATTGAGTCCTTCACAGTGACTGTGTGGGACCTCAATTTTTCTTAGGCTTATCAATTTTCTCAGAGAAAAACTCTCTAATTTGCCCCTTTGGGCTATAAGCCCAGCTGCTAGTGTGCCATCAGCTCATGGTGGGAAGAGAGCAGTGTCCACCCTTCTTCCAGCAGTGCCAGGTCTCCCTCCTGGGGGAGTGGGGGAGGGGCAGCTGCCTGGCACGCAGGCTTAGAGGGGGGTAACTGGAGGTGATCTAATTGAGTTTTATACAAACTCTCAACCAATCTTTCTCTTTTCAGGCCTGCCCAACATTCCCTCCTTTGCAGGAACCAGTTGCCCCTAATGTCTGAGTCTTTCTGGAATTTTGAGACCAATTGATTTGTTTTTCCTGTAGGTTTAGGTTTCAGCTTTCTCTTAATATTATTTATTTCTCTCATTTGTTGTGTCTTTGTCTAGGGTTCTTTTTGTCTTTGTGGGTTTATGTCATTTAAAAGTTTCTTTGCTGAATTTGTTTTGTGAGAATAGAGATAAATGTGAGTGTTCAATCTGCCATGTTTAACCAGACAACAATGATTTTTCCATTTATTTTATTAGTCAGTATACCTGGAGGAGAAATTGTCTGTAATGTATTGCATATTCAAATGTCCTGGGGACAAGGTGTTTGGATAAACACAGGATTTTACTCTGATTTTCTTCTTCCTTTTTTCCTCTGCACTCAAGGAAAGACTCAAGGTGACCATGGTTTGAGTTCTTTGGCTTTCCAGACTTGGTATTTTGGCACTGTTGGCTTCCCAAAGACAGCTGGATGAGAGTGCCTATAAATCTTCAATCTTAACCGACTGTGAGTTTTAAACCTAACCGTTCCCTGCAGATCTGTGGCTTAGAGCAATGAATTTAGATAAGGGCATGGTTTACTGTTGTTTATTGCCTTACAGTAAGTGCTGTTTGCTCATGGTAATTGGTTTACAAAACCTCTTAAATCACTAATAAATAAACACGGAGCAGGGAGGTCATTTGTTAAGTGGAAGGTGAGGAGTCCCAAGGCTCCATAAGGTCTGGGAACCCTTGACTTTAGTCCCTCAGACACAACCTCTGAGATGAGCGTAGGAAATTTCAGAGATAGTTTGATCACTTCTAAAAAATTATTTTCTGCCAACTCATATCACCATAATCAAACTAGTTGCTACATGTGGCATATATTGTAGGCAGTAAAACTCAGGCTGATAATCACCAAAGTCAAGAAA
The DNA here is from genome assembly GCA_028533085.1 of Varecia variegata. Taxonomy (NCBI): domain Eukaryota; kingdom Metazoa; phylum Chordata; class Mammalia; order Primates; family Lemuridae; genus Varecia; species Varecia variegata. Next base: position 28,673,151 of record CM052442.1, on the reverse strand, counting down.
TGGAAAAATAGCAAGAATGGGGCAGGAGTTCTAACAGCTCTCACTAGACTTGGCCCTATGGTACAGATGATAAAATAGGCTGAGAGAACCTGGTAGCAATTAAGTGCTGTTATGGGTATTCAAACTCAATGTTTGTCAGACATTGCCTCTTCTCTAAATCCTAAAGAGAGATTTAGACCCGCTTTGAATTAAGAATCTAAAAGGTCTGTATTCATTCTGGAAAGCACAGGGTAAAACCAAAGAACTTTCTGTAGGAGGAAATTTCCAATTCTATTTGTCAAACATGGTTTTCACAATTTAATTATTTCTCTAGCAGATATTTCAGGGCAGTGGGACTGTGAAGACAGTTGTCAGGAAGGCTTCTGTTTTGATGGAGCAAACTACAATATTATGAACCTGGTTTTAGTATCACCCAAACAAAATCAAGAAGAATATGTGTTGATGATAGAGGCAAGAACTGGATATATCTCTTGGTTTGGTCCACAATTCTTTTTTTTTTCATAGCGGACAAGCTCATCTTTAGGAAAACTAAGAGATCTCTTCCCCTGACAAAAAACAAAACAAAACAAAACAAAACAAAAACCTCCAAGCTTTTTTTTTTTCCAGACAGAGTATCTCTCCGTTGCCTGGGCTAGAGTGCCGTGGCATCAGCCTCGCTCACAGCAACCTCAAACTCCTGGGCTCAAGCATCCTTCTGCCTCAGCCTCCCGAGTAGCTGGGACTACAGGCCACACTCCACCATGCCCAGCTAATTTTTCTATTTTCAGTAGAGACAGGGGTCTCGCTCTTGCTCAGGCTGGTCTCAAACTCTTGAGCTCAAGCAATCCTCCTGCCTCGGCCTCCCAGACTGCTAGGATTACAGGCATGAGCCACTGCACCCAGCCAACCTCCAAGCTTAATGGGACTCAGACCCAGGCCCCTCTGTCACCTCTAGGTATAGAGGTATTAGAAAGAGATGAGTTCCTGTGAAGAGTTTCATGTGGCAGGGAAAAAGATGGATATGTCAGTTGTTCTCAGGTAGCCCGAAAGAGTCTGGCAATGTTCGATTTTTATGTTCATTTTAATTGTTTTGATGTCTTAACCGAGTAATAAATTGTCAGTTAATCACTTTTATGAAATAATAAAAGGTGCATAAAATGTTACTGCTGCTTCCTGCTCAGGGCCCCCTCCCCAGCATGGAATGTTATTGAGATACATTTCATTCAGATAAGTTGGCAGTGTTATCAGAGCATAGAGGACACCCTGACAATTATCCTACAGCCTGCAGCAGACAATATAAAAAGCCATTAGGGCCAAATTCCCTCTGGCTCCCAAAAGCACATCTTCTAGAAGGTGCAGCTGTGGTGGCCCTAGAGAGTTTGGTCACCAGGTAGGATTATAGGAAAGGCCCATATTCCTGCTCCAGGATTTAGAGGCTAAGGGTCAGTAAATGGGGAAAGAAGTACTTAATAAGTATGATAAAATGGGCATTTTGTGTTAAATCCAAGCTGCATGGGTTTTTAGATCAGGTTTATGGAATAATATTCTTGAATTCTTTCCAACTATCACTGAGGTCATACGTCCATGGTCAGAAAGCCACCATGCATAGACGCTGGAAAAACAGTCATTCTCAATTTCTGCCACGTGACCCCAGGATGGCCTTGATGTGTTTGATTTCTAATCCTTTGGTTTAAGTGGAGAGGAGGACCCTCTTTACAGGGTTACCATGTAAAGTATAATTGTCAACCTCGATTTTGTAAAAAGCAAGAGCCTTTTCGAGGATGTTGCAAATTCTCAAGAGATTTGAATCTATCCTAGTGTGTCCCTCCCACCAAGTACATGACATCAGGAGAAGCAGTTGTGAAATTAAACAATGATGAGGTGATGCAACTTCAAAAAGGTTGGAAATTCTTGATCTAATAAGGTTGTAATGCCACAGAGTATAAGAAGTGACTTGACTCAGTGATGAGTCATATGACAATCTCAGCACTTCACTTGGCTGCTGTTGCCAAAGGAGGAGGGAGAAGGAAAAGACAGAGATGAGGGGCGGGGGAGAGCTGCCTCAGTTGTGACAGTTCTACTAGACCATAAATTAAGCTAATTATTAGTATCAGCTGTTACTTATTATTTACTTCAGTAACACTGCACTGTAATTCTACAACTCTTAAGCTGGCAAAGCATTTTGTAATAGAGCTAGTTGCATGAAAGATCCTATATAAAATTAACTTTACTATTCTTATTATTATCGTTTAGGAGTCACTCTGTCAACCTGGTGTGATCATGAATTAAGAAGGTGAGCTGCTAAGAAAGAGGTTGAAAAATAGCTGATGTTTATTTCAAGCCAATCTATAATACCAGCCACCAGGAACAGAATGCCAGTAGGTAAAGGTTAAGTAGAATGAGATCTGCAATAAAGCCAAAGGTGTAGGTTCTATTGGTGATATTGTCGTTATTTTGAACTTTTAGACTAAAGATGAAATGAAAATGTTTGCTTTTTATCTACCTGCCCAGGATGAAAGAGGGAAGAATAAGACTCTAGGAGAGAAATGGAGGCTAAAGAAAACACATTAAATAAATGTCAGGTAATGTCTCCCCTAGAAGTGTTCTAGTCATAACAATTTCACCTCACAGCTATTTATTTTAGAAACAGAGGACTGAAAGCCCTGAGGTTTCAGATTAGTACTCCCTCAGTGCACTAATGTCAGAACACTTCCAGGACTATAGGTAAAATAAGTCTCCTGGAAGGTTAGAAAAACATCTGTGTGTCTACATAATGACTGACTCTTCACTATAGCATCACAATTTTTCTTTGACTATTCCATGTAAAGAATTATGAAAAAAAGCTGGACATGGTGGCATGTGCCTGTAATCTCAGCTACTCAGGAGCCTGAGGAGGGAGGATGGCTTGAGCCTAGGAGTTTGAGACCAGCCTAGGCAACATAGTGAGACCCTGTCTCAAATTATAAAGAAATATGCTAATACTTTAAAAAATACTTCATAACAAAGTTTTTAAACACATAAAAATAACATCACAAGAATCACAAGAAAGCAGCACTATATAAACCAAGTTCAAACATTCAATAAATATAATATCTAGTGAGTACTAACTACCTTACATGCCAGGCTCTGTGCTTGGAGCTGAGATCGTAGTGGTTGAGTGATATAAACCAGGATCCTGTCTTTATAGAACTTAAAAGTTGCATGCTGCTCTGGCTTCAGAAAAGGAGGCTTGATCATCTCAAATCTGTTTTTTGTAAGTGTCTGTGCTGCTAAACAAAATATCACATACTGGTAATTTGCAAACAGTTGAAATTTATTTCTCATAGTTCTGGAGCCTGAGAAGTCCAAGATCAAGATGCTGGCATTCAGTGTCTGGTGAGGGCCTTCTTGCAGAAGGGATAAACACTGGGTCCTCACGTGGAGGAAGGCAAAAGGACAAAAAGGGCCTGGGCTACTTCCCTCCAGCCTTTTTATAGACATTAATCCATCCATGAGGGCTCCACCCTTGTGGTTTAATCACTTCCTAAGAGGCCCCACCTCTTAATACCACCACAATAGGGATTAAGTTTCAACATGAATTTTGGAGGAGACACGTTCAAACCGTAGCAATTGGCTAGACATAAATAATAAAATGGGCTAGGGATAGAATAATGTAGTCTTTTAGAGGCATGGCTCAGCAGCCTATGTCAAGGGGTCCAGTAGTGACTTTGGAAACAATTTATAGCAGATCAGGATTTAAGCTGTGGAAAGCCAAGTAGGGATGCTACCCTGAAGTCATCCCAGCCTTTTCCAGCCTTCTGTAACCTCATCTCCACCTTCACTTCCAATGGATTTCAGCCGGGAGGGTCATCTCTCTGGGGTCCCCTAAGTCTCATTCAGGCAGGGTCAGGTTTCCTGCCTTTCCTTGCAGCTACTGCTACTCCCAACTTGGTTCACTTGGATGTCAATGAAGGCAACTATTTCTGAATTTACCAATCCCAATTTTAGAAAGTGTTTCCCAGAGAAAAGGACAGCCAGTGTCACAAGTTTCCCATTTAGAGGTTCCCATTTGCCATCTGGAAAACTGCTATCTAGCTTGCTGGTCTGCTTGCCTGTATCACATGGCATAGATAATAATGGGAGGGTCAGGCCATGGAGGATGGTTCAATCCTTAGCTGACATCCACTGAGCTCACACGATTGCCCAGGCATTGAGGAAAGGAGTGGCACAGTCCTAGCCCTTGAAGGATTTGCAATCTAAAGTTACATTTTTTACATTTAAAAGAGGAACTTAAAAATATGCAGGTTCAATCTACTTTCTAAATATTTATTGATTACCATTAACTTGGAGTATTAAACACTATCTTTTTGAAGCCCCATCTCCCTTTGCCCACGTTAATGGAGTATTCTCAATAATAGGGTTTTTCTTTTACTTAAATGATCTTCTGCAGCTCTTACCTTTAAACTAAACTAAGGGAATATTATCATAACTAAAATCTTTTCCTATTCAGCTAGAAATGAGCACTTAACTTAAAACAAATTGGAGGCCAAGCTTTAAAGGGCCATTAATTAGTAATTGTACCAGAGGAGGAAGGTGATGAGATGGCTAAAATTGGGCAGAATAGGCCTAATTTTTGCTTCTTATCCCATCTGACAACACTTATCCTTGAAAAGCACATTTAATTACTGAATGAGGTAACTTGATAGAATTTCACCATGGTGCTTGGCACATGGAGATCTCTCAATTGTTGTGTGCCTCTTTTCCCTTTCCCTGCTACCTTCTTTGCTCTCAGCAATCATCCATGCCTCCCATCTCATTATGAAAATAATGGCTTGAACTCTCTCAACTTTAAGCTTATCTTTTTGGTATTCCTTTCCTAGGCTGACTAGTCCACTGATAATCTGGATGCCTCTCACTCCGGGCTTTTCCAGGGCCCTGCTCTCTCAATAACTTCATCTTTACTGTGTATTTTCATTCTCTCTTTCTTTAATGTTTCCTTACCCTTAGTTATCTAATATGCTCTAGCTTAATATCCAACAATGCTTTCTTTCCATCTTTTTTTTTCTTTGTAAGTTACTGGCTGTTTTCTTCTACTAATTGCACCAAACTTCTTAAAAGAGTAGCCTACACTCTCTCCCTGCTCGTCTAAAATCTGTTTTACTCCCTGCCTATTGCAACTTGGCTTTTGCAGCTATAATACTAAAACTGCTTTCCCAGAGATCAGTAATGGCCTCCTACTTACCAAATCTAGAGGCCTCTTCTTGTTCCTCATCTACCTCTTTGTGGCATCCACTCCTTGGACAAAATTCTCCTTGCTGCCTTTATCTGCCACTCTTTATTATTTGTGTTCTCTATCATCTTCCTGTCACTACCTTAAATACTGGTGTCCCCAAATGTCCATTCTTAGCTGCTTCTGTTTTGCTCTGGATTAGTGCTTCTTAATCTGGATGTATCCAAGAATTACCTAGGAAGCTGTCTGAAAATAAACCCAGATTAAATCCCATTAAGTCTGACTAAATACATACCAATTACATCTGATTTCTGGCATGATGGAGAAATCTTATTTAATTGGTCTGGGGTTGGGCCTTGGCATCTATTTCGTTAAACGTCCCTCAGATGATTCCCAAGTACAGCTAGGAATGATAACCACAGTTCTAGAAGATCTTCTTTTATCTTCAGGCCTCACCTCATTCCTAACATACAGGACCAAATTTCCAGCTCTTTGCTGAGCATCTCAGCCTGAATGCTCTGCAGCACCTCACTTTCTATGTGGTCCAAATCAAATTCATTACGTTCTTAATTCTAAGAACTTCTTCCTCTGTGTTTATAGGGCCACCATTTTTCCATGCTCCCAAGCTGGAGACCTGGAATCATCTTTAAAACTCCCTTCTTCTTTGCCCCTCAATTCACTTATTTGCCATGCGCTATAGATTTTATTGCTGATCCATTTCAAATCCATTCTCCCTACCACCAACCAAAGTCTCATTTTAGGACTTTACTGGAGTAACTTCTTACCTGGCTTCCCTGCCTCCAGGTTCGTTCCCTTCATTCCATCTTCCATGTGCTAGTAGAGATCTTTCTGGAACACAGTTCTGATGATACCCACTCAGTAACTACTGTTGGATTTCTCTTATTCAAGAATAAAGTCCATATTCCTTGGTGAGGCCCTCACAATCTGGCGCTAATTCTCAAAAACCATTCTTCTTGAGCCTAGATTCTCACCACTATGATGTTACCCAAAATGCAGCTATAGCTTCCCAATTATGTGTTCCTTCTTGTCTTTGCTCATGCAGTCTTTGTCTAGGACTGGGTTCAACTCATATGGTTTAAATGAAGAGACCACTTACAGAGACATGGTCAGGCTAAAGTTGAGGCACCCAGAGACTAGCAAAGGGGGAAGCTCTTACCTTCCTTAGGCCCAAAGGGCCAAGAGGATGAAATACTGTTACCACAGCTCAATAAGAGTTGGAGCCATAGGTAAGGGGGCCTTGGCCATTAGTAGGTGCTGTAGGCAGAGAGAGTTGCAGCACTGCCAGAACCACAGTGCCGAAGCAGAGGGGGACAGTGAAGAAATTCCCCAGCTTCTGTCTTCCTGCTTTCCAATCTCCAGCTAGTGTCTTGCAATGGCTAAACTCAACTAGTAACTAGCCAACCACCAAGGATGGTCAGTTTGTTGGTTAAGGCAGTCTGTTGGTTACAAAGCAGGGTGGAGAGAGGCAGAGAATGGATGCTGGTATGAGGGAGGGAAGAATTAAATGGAGAATAACCAGACAATTCTCTTTTATATATAGTAAAACTTTTTTTTTAATCATTTAGGACACAGTTCAAATGTTATATTTTATGTAAAGTCTTCCCTCATTTTGCTACCCCCAAATCCAGTTATTTCTCTCTATACTATCTTCATTATTGCAGCTATCAGTCTGACTTACGATACAATTATTTATGTATCTACATCCATTTCTTGCATCACATTTTGTGCTTCTGGATGAAGGCATAGTGCTTCATTTGGTGCAGTGTCTTGCACGTAACAGACACTCAACAAATGTTGGTTGAATTTAATTGCATTTTCATGTTATTGCCGTCTCGGCCTCTGTTAGGGAGATTCATATATACTTGTAAACCACAGTCCTCACATTTTAAAATATTCCTACTTTTCCTAAGAGTTTCTTTTTTGGTCCTACTTCTGCCTCTTGCTTGATTTCCAACTTCTCCTTACCTACATTTCTTAGCTTAGAGACTTAACTGCAGCTCATCCACAAATTGTTGGGAATACCGCCGTTGCTGATTCTGCAAAGGGTCTAAAAATCACTAGCTTTTTCCATATCCTGAGTGGTGCATATAGAAATATTTTACTTTAATTTATGCATGCACACAAACTAAAAATGGAGTCACAGAACCCAATTTTTAATTCTTCATTGGACTTTAAACTCTTCTGAATAGAAGTTATGCTTGGCTTAACTTGTTTTGCATGTGGAAAAGTGCTGTGTGCTGCTTCTATTCTTTATAAATACCAATAGCAAGTACAATGTGTTTTTACTATGCAAACACTACTCTATGTTGATGGTTTTGATGCACATTTGTATGTGGCTTTGAGATTTTTATATGAAAAGGGCTATTTTTAGGTCCAAAGAAAAATATTATTTTTACATTTGTGGTGTTAATGATAAAAAATAATGACAAAAATTATAATTCCCATAGTAATTCTGAGTTTTCATCTCAGCTATTGTATTTTTCATCTTAAGAAGTTCAACTTGGGTCTTTTTTTAAAAAAAACACCTTTTCTCTCCTTAACATGCTCATGCCTTCCTCTGCTTTCTTGAACATATGGAGCATAGTTATAATTGCTGTTTTAATGTCTTTGTCTACTAATTTTATCATTTGTGGCATATCTAGATCTGTTTCCATTGATTCATTTGTTTTTTTCTCCTTATGGGTTATATTTTCCTGATTCTTTGCATGCCTGGTAATTTTTTATTGGATTCCAAATATTGTGAATTTCACATTGTTGGATGCTGAGTTTTTGCTTGTTTTTTGTTTTTGTATTCTTTTAAATATTTTTGAGTTATGTTTTGGGACACAATTTAAGTTATTTGGAAATAGGTTGATTCTTCTGAGGCTTGCATTTAAACTTAGGAAGAAGCAGAGCAACTTTTTGTTTAGGGCTAATTTGGCCTCCTCATGAGGCAATACCTTTCTAAACCCTCAACCCAATGCCCAGTATATCACATTCAGGTATTCCCATTCAGGCTGTGTGTAATGTGAACTATTTCCATTCCTGTGTGATTGCTAGTAATTGCTCCATTCACGTTTCTCTGTCTGTGGTCTCAGGTAGTTTCCTCACACATGCTTGCTCACAATTACTCAGCTGAAGACCAAAGGGGAGGCCTATGCAAATCTCCGACACACACACACACACACACACACACACTCTCTTTCTCTCTTTCTCTCTCTCTCTCTCTCTCTCTCTCTCTCTGTGCAGCTTTCTCCTATCTGGTAACCTACCCTACAAGTTCAAGCTGGTAACAGGCACAGCTAACAACAGCTGTTGAGTGCCTGTTACCGGCAAATTCAGGCCTCAGTCCCCTGAATTCTCACCTTTGTCTCTTCAACTCAGGAAAACTGCCAGGCTTTGTTGGGGTTTCCCTTGCCTGCACTGTTGCCTGGAACCTTTCCAGGAAGAAAACTGGAGGCAGTCGGAGGTTCACCTCATTTGTTTTTCTTCTTTGAGAGATCATCATCCTGTCTTGCATGTTGTCCAGCATCTGAAAACTCTTGTTTATATATTAATATTTCATTCTGTTTTCAGTTGTTTAGGGTACAGGGTAAATCAGGTCCTTGTTATTCCATCATGGCTGCAAGTGAAAGTCACAGTTTTGATTTTTAAATGGGGGATAGGGAGGTATGTTGAACAAATTTTGTGTCAGAAAACTAAGCCAGAGCATGACTATGGCCCAGTTATTTATCCTCTTCTTAGCTTTACTTTCCTCATTTATAAAATGAAGAGATAGATCGGTTTATGTGATCATAAAGTTCTTCTCTGCCTCTTAAATTCTGATTCTATAATTAAGTACAGGTGTATCTTTACAGAGAAAATTGATATATAGGCCCCAAAGTGATAGATTAAAGATACAGCATTATGGAACTCCCATTTTGCCATAGTAGACCAAATTTAGGGGAGAAGATTTTTTTTTTTTTTTTTTGGGACAGGGTCCTGCTCTGTTGCCTAGGCTGGAGTGTAGTGGCCCAATCATAGCTTACGGTAGCCTCAAATGCCAGGGCTCAAGGGATCCTCCTGCCTCAACCCCCCAAGAAGCTGGGACTACAGGTGCATGCCACTATGCTTGGCTAGTTTTAAAACATTTTTTGTAGAGATGGAGTCTCATTATGTTGTCCAGGCTGGTCTCAAACTCCTGGCCTCAAATGATCCTCCTGCCTCGGCCTCCCAAAGTGCTGAGATTACAGGCATGAGCCACTGCACCAGGCCAAACTTTGTGTTTTAATAGATAAAGAAGGAGTTTTTAGTTACAAACGTGGGAAAGACAATACAAATCCCATAGCACACACAAGAAAAATGACCAATTTGAAGATGAGGAAATGTATAGGAATATATTTAGTTTCATTATTGTTTACAGGGCCTAGGCATAGTATATTAGACATAGTAGGTGTTCAATAAATAACTGTTGAATATCTCAGTGGTACATAAATCTATCTTGCTAAAAGGGTAAAATAATTGAAAAAGATTCCCTTATTACAAAATTAAAAATCCATCAATATTAGGATTGGTTAGTTATACATTCATATAGTGGAATATTATACAGCAGTCCAAAATACTGAAGCAGAGTGTTGTGTACTAATATGGAATGCTTTCAAAGATATATTGTTAAATGAAAATATGATCATTCTATATTTAAAATTTTTATTTATATGGTAATTTTGCAATAAAAAGATTTAAAAAGGAATTGAAAAAGCAATGTGTATAATAGTGTATATACTATAAATATGTTTTAAGACAATATATAAGGACCTGCTTATATAGACAGAGAATACAACCAGAAGAATATACAAATTGGTGACACTGGTACCTTGGAGGACTGGGGGACAGTGTGGAAGGGAGATTCACTTTTCCCTTTATACCTTTTTATATGCCTTTTGAATTTTTTATCATGTGCATGTTATCTTGTTTTCAAAAATGCTACTACTGGCCAGGCATGGTGGCTCATACCTATAAATCCCAGCACTTCAGGCTGGGAGGCTGGCCGAGGCTGGAGGGTCACTTGAGGCCAGGAGTTCAAGACCAGCCTGGTCAATATAGCTAGACCATGTCTCTACAAAAATTAAAAAATTAGCTGGGCATGGTAGCACATGCTTGTAGTTCCAGCTACTCAGGAGGCTGAGGCAGAAGTATCACCTTGAGCCTAGGAGTTCGAGGTTGCAGTGAGTTGTGATCGCACCACTGCACTCTAGTCTGGGCGACAGAGCTGGACCATGTCCCTTAATAAAACAAATGCTACTACTGGATATATGTATACACACATACATATATATGTATACATATATTTTCAATGAAATAATTTAAATTTTCTGAAAAGTTTAGATTTCCACAAATCAGTTTGATAAACTATTCCCATCTCTAGATGTTGTGTTTAAAAGAGCCAGACCACACCCACTCTTTCTACTATTACCGCAGGAGAGTACAGGGCACCTCCATGGCTATGATTAATTTCCTATTCCTTATGAAAAGAATTGTCATGCTGGATACCTAAGTGACTACTGGCATCTGGAACATGGGTGCTGTGAGAGGAAGAACAACATAGTTGTTTCTAATCCTATGTGCATTTTATGGTATTTAATTAACCTTTATAATCTAACCCACCGTCTTTCTGGCTTCCAGAGGAGCTACCAAGAAAGCACAGGGTGCAGGAGCTGGACAGTGAGACTGTGTCATTCACAAGATGTTAACTTTTGGCCAGTTTGCTACTTTCAAATTTTACAGGTGGTGTGTAAATGTGTTTGAAAGAGTGAAATAACAACCACCCGGTGGGGACGCTACCTATTTTGTTTTAGGGAGAGAGTTACTCCTCTGGCAAGCTATCTTAAAAGAATGACTTCTAGACATAACCTATGTTCCTACAGATGTCTGACACACCTCAGGTAAAACGCAGCCAAGTATTCCCTGGAAGATATGGAGAGATATTTGGAAACATATGTGCCAGGCCAAAATTATAAAATCCATGGCTCATTATGCAAGTCAGAAAAAGTGCTAGAATTTGCTATTATACATGCCCAAGGCATTTTCTTCTGACTCTTTTATCTGCCTTAAGATTTCTAGGGCTGTTTCTGGTTTTGAATTCCTGAAATGCCAGTGTAGCAAGCAGATAGTCAGTTCTGGAAAAATGCCTCCAAGATCCAGCCAGCCAATGAAAGAATATGAAAAGATTCTTGACGTCAGGAGTTTATTTTGTCTTATGAGAAGTTTATTGTGTTGAAACTACCATAATACATGTATAACAGGAAGGAAAACATTGCTGTTGAGGGAGGAAATGTTATTTAAAATGGCAGTGTTTTTGGTGGATTATGCATTAGCAAGAAGAGCCTTGCTTCTCCCCCTAGTCTGAGCCAAAGATTAAGAATTTAACAAGGCAGGGTGCGGTGGCTCATGCCTGTAATCCTAGCACTCTGGGAGGCCGAGGCGGGAGGATTGCTTAAGGTCAGAAGTTTGAGACCACCCTGAGTAAAAGCGAGACCCCCCCCCATCTCTACAAAAAATAGAAAGAAATTATCTGGACAACTAAAAATATATAGAAATAATTAGCTGGGCATGGTGGCACATGCCTGTAGTCCCAGCTACTTGGGAGGCTAAGGCAGAAGGATTGCTTGAGCCCAGGAGTTTGAGGTTGCTGTGAGCTAGGCTGACGCCACGGCACTCTAGCCCAGGCAACAGAGCGAGACTCTGTCTCCAAAAAAAAAAAAAAAAAGAATTTAACAAAAGGGGGCCACTACTAGGGTTGCCAGATTTAGCAAATAAAATTCTGTTTATTTGCTAAATAAACAGTTTATTTATTTACCTGGGTGCAGAACACCCATTTAAATTTGAATTTTAGAAAACAACAAATAATTTTTTAGCATAAGTATATATCTGGCAATCTTTGGGACGTAGTAAAAAATGATTTCACTGTTTATCTGAAAGTCAAATTTAATGGGCATCTGTATTTTACCTGGCAATCCTAGCAGCTACAGAATAGTAGTATAGATGCATTATATGTTGTTGTTTTTCCTTGCCTCTTGGTTCCTTTATGGAGTGATACGGACATCCTCCACACAAGTAGGATCCAACTTGGGGTGAGAACACAGCTGAATTCTTGCTATTCTGCAGAGCCAGAGTGGAGGAATAGGCTACAGAGTGAACTAAGGAACAACTATGAGACAAACCCCCTTTTTGCCCAAATAAATCAGATAGAGTTGCCCTTATAATAAACAGGATGGAAGGTTAGCCTTTTATTTCTATTTATTTATTTTTTGTTTTTTGTTATTTTTAAGTTTAGCTTTTTAATTTGGATATTAAAGGAAAAGGTGACTCCAGAAGGCTGGAGGACTTGAAGAAATTCCATGCTGTGGAAATTCTTGGAGTAAGTGAAGGTGGAGGCTTCATAAGCTAGGTTGGTATGAGTTGGGGTGCACCTGCTAAGTTGGGTCAGGCTGCGGGAGCTCCTGGCCTCATGCCACACTAGATTCCAGAGCTGGAGAACATGGGTATTAGAAGACAAAAGATAGTGACTGGGCTGCAGAGGTAGACTCTTTTCCATGAATTGCAGAGGATCTTGGAGACCACGTCAAGGATTTTAGGCTTAATTCAGGAAGCCATGGGTCCCCTCTAAGGGCTTCTGAGCAGGAAATGGCATTATCAGAGCTGTGCTTTAGGAAGTTCTTTCTAGAGGGATTACCAAGGGGAAATAGAATGGAGACAGGGTGACTACAGCCCATGTGGCCTGTGTGTGTGAATTAGAAAAGGCATCTCCTCTGGGGTGCTCAGTTTGGCAAAAGACTATGCCAGGGAATATGGTTTGGTGGCTAAACCAGGGCTGGATTTTAGCTCCCCATTATCCCCTTGGCCAGTATAGTAGCTGGTTGATTAATGCTAGTGGCTTAATGCAATAAAGATTTATTTTTATATTTTTTAAAGACAGGATCTTGCTATGTTGCCCATGCTGGAGTATAGTGGCTATTCACAGGGGTGATCATAGCACACTAAAGCCCCAAACTCTTGGGCTTAAGCAGTGCTCCTGCCTCAGCCTCCTGAGTATCTGGGACTACAGGCATGTGGCACTACACCTAGCTAAGATTTATTTCTTGCTCATGTCACAGTCCAGTGCCTATGGAGTTGTTTTCCTCCCAGTGGATACTGAGAGATCCAGGCTACCTCTATCTTATAGTGGGAACATCTGGAATATGTAGCCTCCAAGATCACCAAAGCAAAGGAAGAAAGAGCTGGAGGTTCTCCAAGGGGCACTTAAGACCAGGCTTGGAAGTGACTCATCACTTCTGCCCACATCTCATTGGCCAGAGCATGGTCCCAACTTGACTACCATGGAAGCTAGGATATATAAAGGAGCATAACAACTTCTACTGCATTGTGGCTAGAAAGCACTGGAAGATGATTCTAGCAGTAAGAGAAGATTATAAGGATATTAGGGGAAATTTGGTGCGTAGCAGGTCCTCATTTCATTCAACATCATTTTGTTATAAGGTTGATAAGAAAAAAAAATCAATTTCCAGCAGGAGCCACTGTCTGTGTGGGAGTTTGTATGTTCTCCCCACATCTGCATGAGTTTTCTCCAGGTACTCCAGTTTCCTCCCACATCCCAAAGATGTGCACCTTAGGTTAACTGGCACGTCTACATTGTTCTAGTCTGAGTGTGGGTGTGTGTATAAGCATGCCCTGTGACGGAATGGTGTCCTGTCCAGGGTTGGTTCCCACCTTGAGCCCTGAGCTGCCAGGATAGGCTACTGCCACCTGTGACTCTGAACTGGCATAATTGGGTAAATCATTATCTTACTTGTTTTCATTAATCTTTTAAACATATATGTATAGCTCACATTTATTTCAATGTTTAATATTAGAAGTGTTTTGAGTCTTAGAAGTTTGGCAGAAATATGCCATAGGAACTTAACTCTCTTTTTTTTTTTGAGACAGAGTCTTGTTTTGTTGCCAGAGCTAAAGTGAGTGCCATGGCATTAGCCTACCTCCCAGCAACCTCAAACTCCTGGGATCAAGCGATCCTCCTGCCTCAGCCTCCTGAGTAGCTGGGACTACAGGCACTTGCCACCATGCCCAGCTAATTTTTTGTTGCCCGTCTATTTTCAGTTGCCCGTCTAAATTTTTCTATTTTTAGTATAGACAGAGCCTCACTCTTGCTGAGGCTGGTCTCAAACTCCTGACCTCAAACAATCCTCCTGCCTTGGACTTCCAGAGTGCTAGGATTACAGGTGTGAGCCACAGCGCCTGGGCAGGAACTTAACTGTTGTTATATCAATTAGCCTGTAGTAAAATTGCTTTCCTTATATGTCATTTTGCTTAACGTCACAGTTTCCAAAAACCTATTGATGATGTTAAGTGAGGATTTTCTGTTCTTCATTCAATTTCCATTTGACCATAATGAGAGTAATATTCTTTCTCTTATACAAAGCACTGTAGAGATTTAATGAGCATCCTTGTGTAGCAATTTGGTTTTTTTAGAACTGTTTACGTGGAAAATTATGAGTCATAATTACAGAAGGGACCTTCAGAGATTATAGTGTAGTTTATGCTACACTGTCAGAGCATGACTGACTCAAGCATAAAACCATTAAAAAAAATACACCCAAGTTAGCTTCTACCTGTAAAAATTTGTCTTACTTTATCTGCATGTGACATTAGAGTTCTAGACTCACTGTGATGAATGCAAAATTTATCCCAGGTCTTTTGGTGAGCATCCCAGGTAAGTGGTACTTGGGACAGTGAAGAAACGATAAACACTCTCCTACCAAAAAATCAAAACTATCTGGGTTCAAACCTGTTTACCAGAGCTTCATTTAGCCTCTGTTACCAAGTTAAGTTCATGGAGGACAAAGATATTCTTTGAATATTTAAAATAGTATTATATAGGTTCAGACAATCAAAATGGACCACTGACCAATCACAATTTTGCCATATTGGTGAACATCAGCCCTGACATACAGCCAAGGACACTTTAAGTACAAGGTCATGAGGAATCATAACAATTACACAGAGTTTAAATAAATATTTCAGACTCATTCCTATGGTGTTCACAGGTCTTAGACTTTCCAGGAAAATCCAGGTTTTAGATATTAGATTTAGTTGTTGGATCACTCCCCATTTGGTGAAAAAACCATGGTAATCACAGCCATATCTACATGGGAGGAACCAGCAAGTACATTCATTGTAAGTTGTGGAGGAAAACTAATCAAGCCCATTTTTGAGGTACATAGAATATTAAAAGTGAAAGGACTGCATAGATTATTTTATTATGCCCTTATTTTAAAGATGAAGAATATTCCTATAAAAGGAAAGACAAAGTTAATTGGATTTCTTCTATTATTTAGGAATGTGGACATAGTATGTATAAGATTTCCTATGATATTTTTGAAATAGCTATTAAAACTTCCTGGGAAACTATTTGCAGGATCTAATAACATGCAAAGACAAAACTTTTTTATTTAGTCGAATACTTTCTGTTATAATAAAATCCACTTTCTCCATTCATTCATTCATTCATTCACTCATCCATTCATTCAATTGCTGTTTATAAACATCTCCTATAGGCCAAGCACCAGACACTGAGGATACAATGGTGAATCCATCTGATTCCATTATTCTTTAAGATACTTTGCTTTTTTGTAAATGAAATATTGAGCCTGTCAGAGTGAACAGAATATTGAGTTTAGGGTCAGAAGACCTGAATTTTAAATGTAATTATGCTCAACTATAAACTATATCAATGGTATCAAATAACCATTTGCTCAAGCCCCAAATCTCATTCATCTTTAATCACTTTTTCATCTCATCAGTTATCAAGTTCTTCACAATTTCTGAAATTCGCCTCCTGCTATCCATTTCATTATTCTGGATATTTCTTGTTTAAATGTTACATCCAGAGCTATGCCACATATGGTTATGCAGGTATCTTCCTCCACATGTGGCAGAGACATTAGTGCCCATCAAATATCCATGTACTCCTCTATATTTTCCTGTTAATTCCCTTAGTCTCCCCTGTTAACTGAGAGGTATATGACTTCTATTGCCATGATTTATATTTTAGACATCCATAAACTCTTTGTTTCAACACATGATAGCATTGGCTTTTACAAAACTTGTCTGGAGACTAGCTTTTAATATGGCTGTCTTTCCTTTGTGAAGACAGAAAAAGCCGAGACAGTTGCATTCACGTAACTCATTTCTCCTGAGCTCACTTTTTGACCACATCAATGTCGGGGGGTGAGGGGGTATGTGAATCAATTGGTGAGAAGCTACATGGTCCATGTGGAGATGATTCCAATATAGCCCACTTAACTTCATAAACAAAACCAAGACTATTAGAAACAACACATTGGGGAATTTGCAAAGGCCAAAAAGAAAACTGACACTGAATTGAACTGCTAAGTACTGAGAGTAGAAGGAGACTGTGGTAAGATCTATGTGTGAATATTTGAGAGATTAGGATAATTACAGTAAACAGAAAGCAAGAGAAAGGAGTCCTGCAGGGTACCAAAGATGTCAGCGCCTGTGTCTGCCCATTTCCTCCCTCTACTATAGGGTCTGCCATGCCCATGCTCATAGCCCCTGCTGAAGGGATAGTTTGGACTAGAAGTAACACCTGACTCAAGGCCAGAGACCTGTGTTGTGGGTTAGTAGAAAGAAATTTGCAGGCCCAGCAAGCTTTCCTTCTCTGGAGAATGTGAACCAAGAAACTATGAGAATTTGCCAGTTTTGATAGTGTCTCATGCCATGAGGAAGATAAAATTGTAAAGGATCCAAAATTATGAGGAAGCAGAAACCAAAAGGTAGAATAAAGAATGAAAGTTGGTATCAAGAGAAGATCAGGAAAGCAGAAATAACATGGGAAACGTGGAAACGTGAGAGAGAAGAAGACATGGAGGGGGAGGTCTCCAGTTGCCTCAGTATCTGATGGTGTTTCAGCTCCAGGGTAAGTTTCAATTCTTGTGTTTTTTAACAAGCCCCCACTTTCTCTGAGGTAAGTTGAGTGATTCTTGGGTCCTTGCACTTTAGAGAGCTCAAGTAAGTTGTAAGGTCTCCCCAGTCATTTGACATGTGAGTGTAGGAGCCCAAAAGAAGATATATATATATATATATATATATTTTTTTTTTTTTTGGAGAAAGAGTCCTGCTTTGTTGCCTGGGCTAGAGTGAGTGCCGTGGCATCAGCCTAGCTCATAGCAGCCTCAAACTCCTGGGCTCAAGCGATCCTCCTGCCTCAGCCTCCTGAGTAGCTGGGACTACAGGCACAAGCCACCATGCCCGGCTAATTTTTTGTTTCCATTTTTAGTTGACTGCCTAATTTTTTCTATTTTTAGTAGAGACAGGGTCTCACTCTTGGTGAGGCTGGTCTTGAATTCCTGACCTCAAGTGATCCTCCCGCCTCTGCCTCCCAGAGTGCTGGGATTACAGGCATGAGCCACTGTGCCCAGCCAAAGAGCTATATTTTAAACTAAATGATCAGCTTTGAAATAAATTTAGCCCCACTTGACCTCTAACTATGTGGGTTTACAAGTCTACTTGTAAATCACACCAGCGCAATTTACAGGGAGTTGTTTTTAGAACCTTTACTTCTCATTTTAAATACCAGTAGTTATGTTACAGCATGTGTAGCAGAACCAAATGACATTCAGCTTCTGGTTCTGGAAATCTTGTCAATTACTTCTGTCTTTTGCTTCCTTAGACTCTGTTTTCATGTTATCTTGACTTTGGATTTAGATCAGATAATAACAGTGGTGTCCACAAAGGCTTGCTGTAACTTAGGGTTTTTGTAGCGCTATAAATGGCTAACATTAATTGTATGCTTATTCTGTGTCAGGCCCTGTTCTTAAGAACATTCCATGTAATAACACATTTTATAGTCACAACCATGCTATGATGTAGATAATATTGTTATTCCCATTTTATAGACATGAAAAAGTGAGACAGGGAAAGGTTCAAAAAATTTCTCAAGGTCTCACAGCTATCAAGTGGCAGAGCCAGGATTCAAATATAGTTAGCATCTACATTCTGAACTAGGACTTTGTATGGTCTTGTTCCCATGGAAACTATAGAAGATCCTGACTAACCAGAGATTGTAAGTTTCTTGATCCCATTGGTAATTGATTCAATAACTATGCTACGGGTGACCAAGACAGATAGGCAGGGTCTCTGCCCTTAAGAGGACCTTCTGGTCTTTCAGACTTTTGTAAGTTTAGTTAGAGTTCATCTTTACCCTCAGAATATAATTTTCCCTTGGGTGAAATTGTGAGATAGAGTTTTTGCCCCAGAAAAGCTGAACATTGGAACTTCAGTGACTTCAGTGTGGTTTATTCTTGCTGGACTGAGTATTTATAGCGTATTGGCAATAGTCAATTATTATTTTTCTAGCTAGAATTTTTCCCTCTGACCTTGCTACCCCATCCTTCCCCAGTCTCTAGCTTTATTTTTGGTTTTAATTTTTAAATATAGTAGCATGTACTAGTCTCTATAACATTTCTTTCAAGATCCTTTTTGGATTTGTTTCTTTTCATAGAGCATTAACAAGCCAACTTAACTCAATATAATTTATCAAACTACAATGGCAATAATACCAGGAGTAGGTTCAGTGGCATATAACAGAAAAGCCTAGATAATAGTGGCTTAAATAAAATAGCCTCTTATTTCTTTTTCACATAAAAGAATTTTGGAGGTGAGCAATCCAGGATTGGGATGGAGATACCACAAAGTTGTCAGGGACCCAGCTCCTTCCCACTCACTATTATGTTATCCCCATGGTAGGCCTCTTCTCCTCATGGTCTAAGATGGCTGTAAGGGCTCCAGTCATCATATCATGTCCCAGGTAATAGGATGGAGACAAGGGATAAGATGGGTATATCTCCTTCCTATTAATGAATTATTATATTCTTTTGTATAATTAAATTATATTTTAATTAACTATTTAAATCTTTCTTTTTTCTTCTTTACAGCAAGTAGCAGGAAGAATGAATTATTATTTATGTATTTTTTTTGAGACAGAGTCTCACTCTGTTGCCCGGGCTAGAGTGAATGCCGTGACATCAGCCTAGCTCACAGCAACCTCACACTCCTGGGCTCAAGCGATCCTTCTGCCTCAGCCTCCCAAATAGCTGGGACTACAGGCATGTGCCACCATGCCCGGCTAATTTTTTTTTCTGTATATATTTTTAGTTGGCCAGATAATTTGTTTCTATTTTTTAGTAGAGACGGGGTATTGCTCTTGCTCAGGCTGGTCTCGAACTCCTGACCTTGAGCGATCCACCCGCCTCGGCCTCCCAGAGTGCTAGGATTACAGGCGTGAGCCACTGCGCCCGGCCTGAATTATTTTTTTATATCATAAGTACCACACGATATTTCTGCTCAGATCTCAACAGCCAGAATTTAGTTGTGTGGCCACACCCATTAAAAGGGAGACTAGGAAATGTAAGGTTTCAATTAAGTTGAAAAAAAGGACTATCCAGAAATGGGAGTTCGTTATTATGGAAGAATGAAAGAAAAGATATAGGGAGGTAGTTGAGAGTCTCTCCTATGGCTACCTTACATATAGTTGGCATTTTATAAAGAGTTGTTGATTCATAAACTTGATGATCATGTTCTTAGTGGTATCACACAGGCCATTAATGATGATAATGAATCTAAGGATTTTCCCTCTTCTTATTTTTTTACTTTATGATAACAGAATATAGCATATCATTGTTTTCATTCCATCTGGAAACCCACCTGGAAATAGCTTAGGCAAAATGGGGAATATATTGGAAGGATACAGGGAAACCCTTTAGAGATGAGCCTAAGAAGAAGAAAACGCAGAAATTTGGCCACTGGTCAAGAAAATCTGTAATTGAGAATTCTACTATAACAAAGACAGTTTATCTGTCTTCGCTACTTCCTTCTGTCCATTGACTTTATTCTCTAATGCAGAATGAGTTTCTTCATTTGGAAAAAAAATATCCAATGATATCTCCCAGATTTTATATCTAGGTGAGGCCTCAGATGACCTGCCTTTCTAAGTCTAAAAATCCTGGAAGAATGGTTTCATTGGCCCATCTTTGGCCAGGTGTCCACCTCTTGACCTATTAGCTGTGGCCAAGGAATAGCCAGCAGTAACACAGCTCTTCTTGCTGCCATCATGATAGAAGTGTGGGAATCGGAGGAGCAGTTCCTGTAGACAAGGTGTGTTCTGACCATAGTTATACAGGTGTCCACTATAATTACATGTGATTAAAAAATACAGGTCAGTGGTCTGAATTAAATGAATGGTGAAGAAGAATAGGATCTACCTTAATGCGTAAAAATGATTTAGCTACAAATAAACATTTAATAGGGCTACAATATATATAATAGTTACTATGTGTCAGGCATTGAACTGAGTGCTTTTTATATATTGAGTCATTTATTCCTTATGAGCTAGAGGTTATTATCCCCTTTTACAGATGAAAAAACTAGAGCTCAGAGAGGTTAAGTAATTTGTCCAGGGTCAGATAGCTAGTAAGTAAAATACATTTGTTTTAACTTCAAAGTTTTAAACTACCAGAGTAATATACTGCCTTAATACTTACCTATCTTGAGTTGGAAACTATGGTCATTTTTGACCATAGTTCTGCCATAATAAAGCTATTTGAACTTGATAAACCTTGTAATGTCTAACAGGGTTTTAATCTCTTCATCTGTAGAAAGATTGGTTTGGATCAAATTACTTTTTCTCCTTTGTGTGGGTGTGTTTTTTTTTAAAAGACAGAGTCTTCCTCTGTTGCCCAGCCTGGAGTGCAGTGGTGCAATCACATCTCACTGTAACCTCGAACTACTGAGCTCAAGTGATCCTCCTGTCTCAGCTAACTTTTAATTTTTTTTGTAGAGCCAGGGGGTCTCGCTATGTTGCCCAGGCTGGTCTTGAACTCCTGACCTTAAGTGATCCTCCCACCTCAGCCTCCTAAAGTGCTAGGATTACAGGTATGAGCCACTGTGCCTGGCCTATCCTTGTTAATACAGATAATTTTAATATATTCAATATTTTTGAGGGCTTCGTGAGGTAGATCTGTGTCAGGACCTGAGAGTAAATTAAAATATACAAGAGGCATTTCTCTTTACAGTGTTATGGATAAACTAAACAAAATTATTATTTTGCAGAATTATAAGTCCAGGAAAGAGTAGCCTTTATGAGAGGCATGACCATCAGTTCAATCCTGTCTTCAAGAGTATCTCTCTGGCATCCTCAGTATGTTGCCTTTATTCTAAGGGTAGTTCCTCTTGCAGTTGCAAGATGGCTGCCAGTGGCAATCTGAGTTATAGGCTGAGTTGTTCATGCCTGGCAGGAAATAGAGAACTCTCTCCCAAGCATGGACTGAAAATCCTTCCCTTCAGTTTGACTGGGCCAGTTTGCCCTACGACTATTAATGTTTTTCAAGTGCATTAATTAGAATAGTCTAGCATATTCTAATCTAGCATAACCTAGATTCTAGGTCATGCTGCCGTGAAAAATACTCCCAAGTCTCAGTGGCTTAAACAACAAAGATGCATTTCTTACTCAAACTATATGACAGTGGGAGGTAGGCTGCTCTACATTGTCCTTTTTTGGGAACCTAGGCTGAGAGAGGCTTTACCAGTACTCTTAAAATGATATTGGTCCTGAATCTGAGGAAATATTGTAAGGACTTAGGCTAGCAATTAAATGTTCTACCTAGAAGTGACACATACCACTAATACCCACAACCCACTATAGACTGGTGGCTATAACTAGTCAGTCACGTGGTCCAGCCCAACTGCGAGGTGGGGAGGGTGTCTAGGGTGCTTGTGGAAAAGTATAATCTTTTTATATGCCTGGAAGGAGAGGGTGAGCATTACAAATTTCTTACCATATTAGGTAATCCAATTACTGATTGACTCAGGCTGAGTTGCCCTTCTGTAGTTGGAGTTTGGGTGGTTACCTAAAAAACAAGCAAATAAAAACAAAAATAAAGAACTTGATTAAAAAGGAAGGACAGGAGTGGATGCTGAATAAGAAATTAATAGTGTGAACTATATGCTGCTTTAACCCAATGAAGAAAACAGAAATTTTAGCTATGGAGGCAAGTCATAGGGAGGGATAGTCTGGCTAGTTTCATCAGTCTTTAAATCAATCACTTCATTTACTCTTCTAATGGGAAAGATTAGCTCTGGCTTTTTAATGAGTGGGTGTAGAGTTTCTATTTAAGGAGTTGGCTCAAAAGTGACTTAAAATACATTGGATTTGAAAATAGACTTTTTCCATATTTCACTTTTGTACTAACTGTCAATGGTGTGTCAAGCTGGCTAGATTTATAGTTTTAGAACTGCCAAACAACTAAAATTTATCTAGTTCAACCTCTTTATTTTACAAATGAGAAAACTGAGAACCATTTGGGTAAAGTGATTTCTCAAGGTCACACCTTCTTGCTCATGGCAATAACCGTGCTTCCTTTTGGATGATTTCCTGCAAAATGGAATCCTGTAAGTGAAGTGTGGCTATAGCGACAATTATTTAATATAAAACAAGAACAATTACAAATTATTAAAAATGTTTCCAGGGCTGACAGTCAGTGGGCACACACTGATAGAGATGGAAAAATTTCTAAATTATTTGGTAAGGAGCTACTGCTGAGCCGTCTGAGAGCCTCAGCCTCTTTCTGGGATGCCCCAGATCTCCCCACTGTAATAATAGGATCTACCTCAAAGGTTTGATTTGAGAATTAAATGGTGGAGGTAAAGAGTTTTGCATGGGGACTGGTGCTCAGCAATATTACACCTTGGCTATTATTTTTATTGCAGTCATAATAAAATGGTAGTAAATTTCAAACTAGTTTCTACATGAATGTTCACAACTTAGGAAATGTGATAGCATTCAAGTTCATTAACTTTGATCTAGCTAATCTCTCAATAAAATGGCCACTCATGTACTCACTTTAACTTTCATTTCAATCTTTTCCATTGTGTAAGGGTTGACTCCTCCTTGCCCCACACCCAAGTCCCCACAGCTCTGGTTGATGTCTAAGAATTCCGACCAAGGCTATGTAAAAGAAAATAATATACTGACAAAGTCCTGCTAGTTCTTAGCATAACAATTCATGGAGAATGTTCTGTACAATCTTTTGTTGAGTAGAATTTATCTATAACTTTTGAGATAAGTAAAAATAGGCTCAAAGCCTAGTTTGGTGAGGGAGGAGTGGAGGAAGAGGTGGAGCACTTATACTTGCTTAAGCAAATATCACAAACTGGGAGTGATGAGAGGCAGAGGCAAGCAGCTGGGGTGAGAAGAGAAAGAGTGAAAAGCGCCCAGGAGCAGGGTGAGAGGTTGGACCTTGTGGAGAAGACATTTTGACAGAGATGTTTTCTTGTGGCCAGTGATGTTTAGAACCTTTTGGTGATGCTTTCTGTCTCAGAATTTAACCTGGCAAGAAAAAGGCAGGGTTTCAGGAATTTTTCTCTCTGGAGAAAGTAGAAGAAATCTGTATTTTAAAAGCTGGGACTGTTGTCTGCACTGAGAAAAGGCAGGGTAAGCACCCCTGTTAAAACTGAATTTTCTTGAAATTCATTACTGGCTTAGAACTTAATGTGTAAAGATTTGTTCTCAAGTACCAGTTGTTTAACCGAAACTTCTAGTTCTGGGTTGGCAGCTAACTCCTGGGCATGCCCTGGATTGGAAAGGGCCTTGATAATAGTGTTTTGTCATGGGCTGAGAAGCACATTGACTTAGCAGAGATCAAAATCACTGAAGAACTAGTTTCTGAGTATATTCTAGAGATACCAAAGTTATTTTCTATTTTAATATATATTATAATGTCCTATAAAAATGTACTAAATCCTGGACAAACATTCCTGGGACAGTTTTGTTTTGTTTTTATTGGAAGGAGGTAGGGAAGATAAGTATTTTAATTCCTGGGTTTTTGGGAGGGAAAGTTGAAGGCCAGATAAACTTGGACATTTTGAAGCAAATGTAAAGCTTTGAACTGGAAGATCTTAAAGTATTACACAACGTAAGCTATAATGATTGTTAACCAACTGGAAATGGTTCTCTTCTTTCTTAAAAAAAAATAAGTTACACATGCTTGTTAAAATACTTTAAAAAATGTTGTATTTAAACTAAAAAGTGAATATCTACCCCATCTGTGACTTCTAAAAATTATCTAGAGTATGACTAATAAGATTTTGGCCTTTAATCCATCTTACTATGGCATGAACTTAAAATTTCTGTTCATTTCCAACGAAGAAAGGGTGTGACTCTTATAGCAGAATTTTGTTCTGTTTGTAAGCTTAGTGCAGAAATCTCATGGGAAATAGCACCCACACATTTAACAAATGATTATTGAATGATGACATCCAAACTTTCTGAGCTAGTACATAATTCTGGCTCTGTCAGTGTATTTTTTGTGTGACCCTGGATAAGTCATTCTACTTTCCTCTCAATTTTGCTTTACAGGGAGAGAACAATCACAAAAAACGACGGTAAAGTACAGCACTTCACAGAATGCTTTTTGTTTAAAGAGCTGACAATAAATACCAGAGGCATCAAGTCAAGCCAAGCCTCCCTTGGAAAAACCCGACTTGCCTGAGGACAGGGGATTTTCTTCCTATGAATCAGCACACCTTGTTTGTATCTCTATAATACGGTTCCTGGCCTATAAGAGGGTCTCAATATTGTGAATTTATGGATATTAGGCAGATTGCAGTCTTGGCAGGCCACTGCCTCCTGAATCTCTTTTCCCTGTGATCCTTTTAATACGTAACATCTAAGAGGCCGCCACTATTTGCTCTGTGATAAGTACCCCCGGTATTTACTTAAAAACATCCAAGCCTGGAGAAGTAATTCTTGTCTTTAGGGCACCATTTCGCTTTTCCATCGTACTTCGCCCCAGGCTTGGGATCTGGGTCCCGAGGCTACAGGGAAGAGTTTGGTAAGGGAAGCTCATCTTCCGGCCCTCTGATTGGCCGGCTCGCACTCCACTCACGCGGCTCGCGGCTCTGATTGGCCCCGGTGGCACCCCTCGGCCCGCGACTACTTTGTGTGCCGGGGCGGCGAGCTTCAGGTCCTCTCGCTCAGCTCGCAGTCTGAGCTGGTCTGAGGTAGCTCTTCGGCCCACTGCTCTGCATCGCGGGCGCCAGGAATTTCCAGAGTCCGAGCGGGTAGGAAGCATCTTAGGGAAAAGCCTCCCCTTCTCTCCCCACGCTGTTCTCTTTCCCGTACTAAATAAACTTCCGCCTCAGAGGGGCTGCCGCAGCCGCGGGTCGGGAGAGTCCGGGCATCGAAGGCAGGCCCTCGTGGGGGGTCTTTCTCTATGAGAGAATGTGGAAAAACAGCTCTCACAAGATAAAACAGGGCTTCGCGGAATCACCGGCGGGAGCGATGCCATTGTATGATCGCGCTGCAAGCTGCAGCCGAGCGTCCAAGCGCGGGCTGCAGGGGTCGAGGAGCAGCAGCGACCACCCCTAAAGTGGCAAGGAGCCTGCTTCAGATTCCCAGTGGGGGTGCTCCGTGGGGCCGCGGATTGAGCTGGCGTGGGCCGGTCTGTTCCCCGGCGCTCCAGAGAATACGGCCTTCTGAGGTGACTCTCCCGGGAGTGGGAGCCGGGCTCCGCTCGCGCCCCCCTCAGCCTCCGGCCTTCGGGCGGCAGAGGGTGGCCTACGTGCGAGCCGGCGCCCGCGCGCGCAGCCGCTGCCCTGCTGGAACTCTGCCGTCCCGCTGTGGCCCGCGGCTCTGCCTGGTGGATGCTGCAGCTACGCTACCCACCCGCGCAGCAAGGAAGGGGGCGGGGAGAAGCCCTGGCACATGCCAGGGTCGCCGTAGGTGGCAGCGGCCGGCGCATGCGCGCCCCCTCCCAGGAGCCTGGAACGCGTAGGGGCGCGCGCCTGCATTCGCGCGCGCACGCTTGCGCTGGCCGAGGCTTCCCCGCCTGCGCTCGTTGTCAGAGCCGCCCCGGCGCGTGCGCGCCTCATCTCCGGCCGACCCGAGTAGCCGGTTCTCTGGGCTCCAGGCCCCCTCCCCCCGCCCGCTCCGCAGCGAACCCGTCCCCTTTCTCTCCCCGCGGAATGGGGCTGGTGGTGCTCGGGGTCGCGCGCCCTGGACCCGGCTCGCGCTCGGTCTCGCGCTGTCAGCGACTGCCCGGCTCGCGCCGCCTCGCGCTCTCCCTCAGTCAGTGGCGCCGAAGGCTCCGTTAAGCGGCGGCGGCGGCGGCGGCGGCGGCGGTTCCTGTTTCCGTTTCTTCCTCTCCCTTTAGTCGGGAGTAGCATCCTCCACCCAGCCACCCCTCCCACTCCCCCAGCGTGGGGCAGCTGTGGCTGAGGGCTGTGGCTGTGGCGGCGGCGACGGGGGACGGCGGAGACCGCCTCTGCTCCCGCCTCCGGTAAGGGGGCGTTTTGGGAGCCGGGCCCCGAGCGCTTCGGGGTCTTGGGCTGGGCAAGCGCGCGGGATCTGAGAAGGCTCCCGGGCTGTCGCTGCTCTTTTCCCCGGGCGACCCCTGGGCCTGTTGCTGCAACTGCTGCTGCTTATCCAGCAGTTCCCGGAAAAGTGGGGAGGGAGCCCCTGGGACGCTCTGGTGGGTGCCTTGGCGCAGCCCCGGGGGCGCGGGCCGGGGTGAGGGGCTCCTGCCGCCTCAGCCGGGACGCGGAGCGGCGCCGCCGCTGCCCTGGACGTCGCGCATCCTTGCTTAGGGCAGGGGCCGAAGCCCAGGAGAGGAGAAGAGATGGGGGCGGGGGTGGGAGGTGTTCCTTATCTCCCCTCTGCACGTACCTTCCCTTTTGCCAGCAGCGCGGTCCTTGTAGTCACGGACTATTGGGGAGGATGCCTGTGCATTGTGGGGTTTCTATGAGTGGCTTCAGCTAGAAATCAGGGAGTGGACTGGCACAAAGATCCACTGACGGCGAGGGGCCAATGCAGGGCAGTTAAAGGCTTGAGTGCCGCTGTACCCCCTTTTGATGTGCAAATAATGAGCTGGCGGCTTTTGAGTATCTAAACTTATTTGGGAAGGTTAAATGAGTATATTTATTAGTTCAGGGAGGTTTGTCCTGCAGGAGTGAGTGGGTTTTCGGGTGCAGCACCTGTTCTCTCACCGTGAGGATTGCAGTCTTTAGAGACACCGTGTATTTCCTAAGTTAAATGGCAGTGTCACGGTTAGGGTTTATCCGTGGTGAGCTTTCAGCATTTTGTTGTATGTTACCCTTTAGATAGAGGCCTTGGATAAAGGCTGGGAGAGGTGGTGTTTTTTTCTTCCTATGTTTGAATTAATTTACAGTTTAAACCAACTCAAGAAGGTGGACCCAGAAAAGCCAGGCTCTACAGTACATAACCCCAAATGTCAACGTTTCGCTGTACAAAATTGCAACACAAGTTTTTTTTATCAGTTTAGAGTTCAACTCATCACGAGTAACTGACTTAACTTTGGCTTGGCTCCATAGAAATTGTAGGCAGGTTTCATTATATTTTTTTTTTTCTTGGTATTCCTGGGTTTAAGTGCATATTTATTTTTCTTGATTAAATTTACATTCCATGTTTTATGCATAATTCTTTAAAAGAGTGCATCATATGGAAAGTATTTTAGGAGAGAAATTAGTATTTAAGCATTACAGAGCTATACTGAAATAATGCAATAAGTTGTAGTCTCCCTTCTTTAAAATAACTTTAAAACAACCTAAAACCCTATTCCAAATAATAAGGCCCTGTACATTGCTATCCTTGTGAAATGTATAAGATGTGTATAGAAAGTCTTAATTACTTGATTTATTAATACTACAGTAGTAAGGAGAAGGTGGGAATTTAGACCTTTGAAATTGTGATTTTACAGGCTTAGTATGTAAAAATGCAGGGTGTTAGAGATGAATAGGCTTTAAGGAACATACAAGGGTGGTTTGGAGGCGAGGATTTTCCTTTTGCTGCTTTATAAATTGAGAATTCTGTTTGAATTGAAAAGCTGAACAGCTGGAATGAAACTTGGGTGGATGGCAGAAACATGCAAAAGTATATGTCTTTGATCAAGTAGTGAGTTAACATGAAGGATATCTTGTGATATCTTAAGATAGTGATTCAAAATAATTTCCATAAAATTTTGCACTATGTAGATTGTATTTTAAGGATGTTCTTGAATTTAAAAAGTCACTTGAAGTTATTTTTCAAATCAGTTCTATTTAAGATATATAAAATTGAAAAAACAATCATTCTGTTTAAATTCTGCAGTGTTTTGTTACAAATTCTAACCAGTTATATTTAAGAAACAGATTCTCCTTAAAAGTGGCAAATTTTGAAATTTGCTAGTAGGTTGGAAAAACTCACTTGTTTATTTTTTAAAAATGCAGTTGTATTAGTACATTGGTCTGGAGGGGGAGCTAGTGCCAAAGCAAAGGATAGCTTAATAGCTGTTAGAACTTTTAAAACACCTAAAACCGGATTTTAAGACCAGGAGAAACATAAATTTTTAATTAAAAGAGTCGCGGGAATTGATGTGGGCATATGTCTATACATGGTTAGTTGTGGAGTTGCATATATTGTGTATTACAAGTTTAAAAAAATCTTCATGATCTGAAATAATGGAAAGCAAATGCTTAAGAGTTATTGAATTTCTTATTTAAAAATCTCTGAAAATGTGTCTCCAAACTTAGAGTGTGTGATGGTATTTTCTTAACCTTCTTGTGCAGTGTATCAGAAGGGAACATGTGTATGTATTCTTGACCCTTTGTGCATGTTGCATGTTCTTAAATTTTTTATTTGTAATATCTGTAGTCCTAAAATGGAAAAAAAAGCTTCAAGTAGAGTCTTATATGGGCAAAGACAGTAATTGTGTAGTAAGCTAGGTACTTATCAAAATTAGAGATATTTATCAAAAGTAGAGTTTATTTCTTTTTAAAATTTTTTTTTTAAAAGTAGAGCTAATTTCAGTGAAGAAATGGACCCTTCAGACATCTGGAGAGCAGTATCCCAAGGTCATTTAACTGTTGTCTCCTGCAATATAATGCAGTGAGTCCAGCTGATCTAGTAAATTGAACTTGTGCCTTTGAATATGAAGCAGTTATTTTGTGGTCTGTGGCACTTTATTTAGATTTCTAAACTGTAATCAATTAGATATGTTATTTTACTTCTGACTGTTCACACATTCTTTAAAACCAAGCCCAGAAATTGATAATGTATATATTAAAATCATTGGAATATTCAGTTTTCTGAGGATAGTGGTTGGGCTCTTTGTTATCCAGAGCTCTTCATTATGTAAATAGACTCTCAGTGCTGATAAAGTAAAAAAATAGATTGTTCCATTTATTTAATGGTTATTTTTGATTTATTGTATATAGCATTTAGTAAATCCGTTGGTTTAGTTAAATGGTACATACACTTGTTTCATATTATAGCATGTTTATGAATATAAAAGAATGTTTCATTTTATTTTATAATCATAAGTAAATATTTAGAAAACATGTTAAGTTTCTTAAAAATAAAACTAAGATTCTAAACAACTCTGAAACTAAAGATATTACTATTGTAGTACTTTTATAGTCTGCATCAATACTAGTTCTGTTGGTCTTTTTCAGATGAAATAACAACTTCCAGTCTTCACCAGTAGTATAGAAGACCAATACAGGATACATTTGGTTTTCCTCTTAGTGATTTCTCTGGCTTATATTTCTGTACCATATAGTACAGAGTTTCTTTTTTGCAGTTTGAATTGTTTTTTAATTGTAGTTTGTTATAATGAGATAATTATATGTAAAAGATATTTACAACTGGATTTTAAAGAACCTTTAAAAAATCTCCAACAGAAGAATATTATATGGAAATACATATACATTTAAAATATTTAAAAAAATTGATTAGTCTCAAATCTCAATCTTCCTTTCTCTCTACATTCTAATCTCTTGCCTATATTTCCTGTGCCCAAACACTCTCCATCATCTCACACTTTTCTCTTTGGAAATAATTAGGAATCAAACCAATAAAGTTAACCTTATCATCTACCTGGGAAAGGTGTTTCTTCCTTGATTAAATGACTTTTTATCAATATTTACAATATTCTGAATATATAACCCACATAAATTTTATGATACTGCACATTTTCCTTTTAATGGAAGAAGAGCAAATAGATCTATGGAATTATGCCATGTTTGTTAATATAAGGGTTATTCTTGTATTCTTTATTGAAAGCAGAGTTATAGGATAAGTTTTATTTAAATTTTGTTTTAAGAAGACTATTTGACAGACCTAATACTTCATTCATGTACTACTTCAAAAAAAATCTCTTTGTGATAGTTTTTTTTGTTCAGAAAATGACAGTGTGAAGGAGAAATATATTTTGAACTTTACAAAATTTTTTTTTTTAAATTAACAGATTATACCACACTTAAACTTACTTTTGTATTGGTTTATACTATAACTTCTTCATTGAAGCACTGGAATAAAAAAAAAAACCTTTAATTATCACTATTGAATTGCTCCCTGTATTTGTTGTGTTTTATAGCTCAGATTTTTCAAATTTATTTTGTTGATGGGATAAACTGACTAAATATGAAAACAGACTTAAAAGATCTTGTCATAGCCTTGATGACTGGTCAGTATAAATAAAGTTCACATTATAAAAAATAAAATGTTGATATTAATCTTAGATGTAAATGGGAAATTAAGCTAATGTTTATTTTAGAATCTGAGTAACAAGACACATTACATGTTATAAACTTCAGTAGATTATCAGTACTTTATATCATTACATGATATAAACTTCAATAGATTCCTCTATCTGGTTTACCTCAAACATACAACTAAAACAAATCTGTTTTATGTCTATGTAAATCTTTTTATTTGACCAAGATTGTTAATGAACTATGAATGAGTTTTAAATTTTTACTAATGTTGTGACTGGTTATTATATTAGATCTCTTAAATCTAATATCAAATCCTATTAACACCTAGAACTAGAATAAATTTGCTTAGAATATAAACAGTATTTACAAACCATCAAAACTGTAAAAACATAGCAGTGTTATTAAACAAATGAAGTCAATATTCTATAATAAGCTAGTTTAAAAATAATTTTTAAATACAAGTGATAGTAATATGTTGATTAGTGGTAAAGTAGTTAAATATAATTTGTAGCTTCTGTATTACATCCCTTGTCTGGGACTTTGGGGTAGTCAGTTAAGAGAGGGAGAATCAGAGAGGATCATACTGGTTGATGAGACTGCCTTATTTAGAGATGAGGAAGATTTCTTCAGTTTTTCTCTGTCCCTCCACTTTCTTCTCCCTGTTTGTCATCTTCTCCCAGCAGTGGTAGGAAATGTGGGAATTGACCATATTTACAGTAATATCTTTTTCCTTAAGAGTCCATAGAGCATTTCCAGGTAAAACATTAGTCTTTATAAGAGGTTTATTATAATGATTTCATGTCCTGTTGAGGTAGTAGGCAACTGACTAGGAGAACTGCAGATGTGTAATGTTTAATATTATTTATTAAAAAATGGTTTTGTAAGTCCATATGAAAAGGAATAGAGGAGATGGTTCATTGTTAAGGTTATGTATCAGTCACATTATTGTTTTACTTAATATTTAATATATCATAACCCCCTCTTCCAGTTTTCTGGAATGCATTCTTATGTCTCCTGTGTTATTTCTATCTTCATCTATAGAGTTTCTGACTACAAGGAATTGGTTTTTAGACAAGCTAATTAAACTAATTTTTTTTCTTCCTGAGACAGGGTCCTGTTCTGTTGCCCGGGCTAGAGTGCAGTGGCATGATCATAGTTCACTGCAACCTCTAACTCCTAGGCTCAAGCAATTCTCCTGCCTCAGCCTCCCGAGTAGCTGGGACTAAAGGTGGGCGCCACCACGCCTGACTATTTTTTCTGGTTTTTTTGTAGAGATGGGGGAATCTCTCTGTGTTGTTCAGGATGGTCTTGAACTCCTGGCCTCAAGTGATCCTCCTGCTTCCACTTCCCAAAGTGTTAGGATAACAGGCGTGAGCCACTGCACCAGACAGACAAACTAATTATTAGCATTCTTTGTGTGTCTCACTGCAGTAATATAAGGCAAAAAAAATACTATGTCTGTTGAAGACAGCTGACTCTTAAACTAAAATAAACAATAATATTCTCTACTCACTCATGGGAGTACTGTTAGCTGGTTTAAGATAGTTAATTTTGAAAATTTTACAAGGAGAAAGTGTGTTTGATAATTAGGGCCTTAATCAATTGGGATCTGACTGATTCAATTTCTCCTACACATGGAATTGTACTTGCACCTGAAAGAGAAATTTTAGTAGAGGTTGTGTTACGGTTTTTATGTCTTGAGTTCTTTTTTTTGAGACAGAGTCTCACTCTGTTGCCCAGGCTAGAGTGCCGTGGCATCAGCGTGGCTCACAGCAACCTCAAACTCCTGGGCTCAAGCAATCCTCCTGCCTCAGCCTCCCGAGTAGCTGGGACTACAGGCATGTACCACCATGCCTGGCTAATTTTTTCTATATATTTTTAGTTTCCAGCTAATTTCTATTTTTTTAGTAGAGACGGGGTCTCGCTCTTGCTCAGGCTGGTCTCGAACTCCTGAGCTCAAACGATCCACCTGCCTCGGCCTCCCAGAGTGCTAGGATTACAGGCGTGAGCCACCGCGCCTGACCATGTCTTGAGTTCTTTGAGTAACTACTTAATTCATTCAATTACTAAATGTCAACAGATTGTAATTTTGAAAAAACCTATTCTTTAAAATTAGAGCTAAGCCAGGGTAAACATTTTGCTTTCTTTTTATAAGTTTTAGGTTTTTCTTTCTCTTTTAGAAAGTTTAGTGAAACTCTAGGGCTTAGAAAGGTTGTAACTGAAATTCTTGAGGCCAAAAGACCCTTCCTTATCCTTGGTAAACTAAGCCTCAGCACTATAAGAAATGTAGGTTTATAAGCTTTGAGCAGTGGCAGTATTGTAGTCAATGCGGTTTATCCGAGGTGCGATTGTTGCTAATTAAAAAAAAAAGAAAAAAAAGTAGGTTTACTATTAATAAGTAATCCTGATTGCTTCCTCTGTCATAATTGTAGGCATCTAGGCCTCCATTAACTAAAACTCATTATTTTTAAGGTCCAAATATTAGAAGTATCTGTTTGATACCGCTTATAGGTTGTTAAGTGTGCAGAGGATGAGAGATATAATGTGACTTTGTTTTTTTTTCTTCTTTAGAGAGTTGCTCTGTTGCTCGGGCTAGAGTGCTGTGTTGTCAGCCTAGCTTACAGTAACCTCAAACTCCCGGGCTCAAGTGATCCTCCTGTCTCTGCCTCCCAATTAGCTGGCACTACAGATGTGCACCACCCCACCTGGCTGATTTTTTCTATTTTTAATTGCCTGGCTAATTTTTTCTATTTTTAGTAGAGACGGGATCTTGCTCTTGCTCAGGCTGGTCTCAAACTCCTGAGCTCAAGCAATCCTCCTGCCTTGGCCTCCCAGAGTGCTAGGATTACAGGCATGAGCCACCTCTCCCCGGCCAACAATGTCACTTTTAATTTGTAAGTAAACAAATAATATTATGTTCTCAATGCTGAGTAAGCTGAAGAGATGTAGACCTACTAAGGATGCACCAAATACTGAACTAAAGAAATCTGCTAATCTACAATCAGGAATAGTTCTTAATAAAAAGACTGTCTATTAGTGTTTGAATTATAGTGGCACAAAGATATAATGAAAATGAAATCACTAAAGAAGTCTGTTTTAGAGAAAGTTTGTCAGACCAGATAAGAAATAAAAGAACACATCCTCTATAACTGTCTACAGAAGCTTACTTAGAGCAGTTCAGATAGTACCTAAAAGGAAATAATGATAAATAACTAAGGTGTTTTAACAGGAATCATGTTCATATTTCCTATGTGTATATAGTACTTGTCATTTGCTGTTTCTATTGTAAATGTAAGGTTGGAAAGTAAGGTACCTAACTTTTGGAAATTCTGAAGGTTAAAAGGATCTGAAGTTTGGAAAAGTGTTGGTTTCTTTGTGTTTTAGTGATACTTTTTGACCTATACAGTTGACCATTGAACAATGTGGGCATTAGGGATGCTGACAACCCCACCTGCATATAGTCAGAAATCTGCATACAACTTTTGACTCCCCAAAACTTAACTACTAATATCCTACTGTTTACCAGAAGCCTTACCAATAATATGAACAGTGGATTAACACATCTTTTGTATATTACATGTATTATATACTGTATACTTATGAGAAAATTAGAGAAAAGAGAATGTTATTAAGAAAATTATAAGGAAGAGAAAATATATTTGTTATTCAATTAAGTGGAAGTGGATCATCATAAAGGTGTTCATTCTTGGTATCTCCTTATTGATTAGGCTGAGGAGAAGGGGGAAGAAGAGGGGTTGGTCTTGCTCTCTCAGGGGTGGAAGAGGTGAAGAGGTGAAAAGGGGAGCTAGGAGAGGCAGGCACACATGGTGTAACTTTATGGAAATACATTATAATTTCCATCCAACTGTTTTGCTTTCTCATTTCTCTAAAAATGTTTCTGTACAATACCAATCCTTTTTCCATGGTACCAATCCTTTTTCCACCATTTGCTTTAGTTTCAGTGCCATATTATAGAAGGGTCCATGTTATAAAAAAAGTCAAAAGCCGTCTTGAATAGTCAGAACCCTTCTGCCAGATTGTCTAACGTCAGTTTGTTTCCTGGTACTGTTCTTCTACATCTTCTGCCTCATCATTTGGTACTGGTTGGGAAGCACTCGTCTCCATCAAGTCATTTTCTGTTAATTACTGTGGTGTGGTATCTGTTAGCTTTTGAATTTCTCCAAGATCATATCTTGAAATGCTTTACCCCCCACCTTTTTTTTTTTTGCCATGTCCATAACCTTTTTCATGATTCCCTTGATTGGCTCTGTCTTAAATCCTGTGAAGTCACATACTGCATCTTGACATAGTTTTCTTCAGCAGGAATGTATTGTTTTGGGGTTGATGGCTTTCACTGCTTTTTCTGTAACAATGATGGTGTCTTCAATGGTGTAATCCTTCCAGACTTTCATGATGCTCTCTCGGAATTCTGTTCAATAGTGTTGACAATCCTTTTCATAGAGTACTGTGTATAATGAGCCTTAAAGGTCATTATAACCCCCTGATCTAGAGGCTGAATTAGAAGTGTTGTGTTTGGGGCAAGTTTGATGCTTTTGGAGTTGAACTCTTGGGGCTCTTTGTCTGATATCAAAAGAACTTTAAAAGGCAGTCTGTTAGAGGGAAAATACTTCCTGACTTCAGGGACAAAGCATCAATGGAACCAATCCAGAAAATGGGTTCCTCTTGTCCAGGCCTCCTTGTTGTACAACCAAAAGACTGGCAGGGGAACTTGTCTGCTGCCCCTTGGTTAGCAGAAGCTGCTTTTCCTGTTATCTTGACATTTTTAAAGCCTGATTTATTTCTAAAATTATCAAACCATCCTTTGCTGGCATTAAATTCTCCAGCTTTAGAAACTTCACCTTCCTTTTGCTTTAAGTTGTCGTATAATGACTTTGCTTTTTCTTGAATCGTGTTAGAGTCTATAGGTATGCCTTTCTTATAGCAATCCTGCACTGACATAAAAGCTGCATTTTCAACATGAGATAAAAAAGCATTTCACAAAGAAAAGTTCAAGGTTTCTGCCTGCTGGTGTAGCTGCAGTGACGGCTTCACAAATTTTTTTCTTTTTACAATGGTCCTTACGTTGGATTCATTTTTCTTAAAATGGCAAGTGGTAGGCGTAGGCAACCACAGCTATAGACCTCAATCTATGGTACATATCAAGCAATTCAACTTTTTCTTGTAATGTCATGATTTTTCTCTGCTTCTTGGGAGCACTTCCAGCATCAGTAGTGCCACTTCATATTGGTCCCGTGCGTGGTGTTACCAAAGGTTTACGGTATTACACTAAACATATGAACAATATGCAAGAACCCCAGGAGATCAGTTTTTACTGGGATATATAATTTATTGGAGAGATGAACTGCTCACTCAGAGATGATTAATGTCACACGGTGTTTTAAGCAGATATAGCACTTGAGCTTAGTGTATTAGCAACAGGAGGTGGCTACGAAATTATTACAATAGTATGGTATGTGAATATTGCAGTTAATTTTATGCAGTTATGATTTAATACTGTATGTTTCTTTACATTTCTTTTGACTGCAAATGGTACAATGTATGGTCTATAAGTACTTGTGTCTATAAGTTTTGATAAATTTTAACTTTTCAAAATTGATTTATATATATATGGTAGTAAATAAAATAGACTAGTTTCTACACATATTTTATGCATTGATATCTTGTTCTTAAATTTTTTGATACTTCTAGACTACACGGTTTGTCTGAGTTTTTTCAAATTGTCACAGATCTCGAAAAAATTTCCAATATATTTATTGAAAAAAATTCACATGAGTGGACCTGTGTAGTGTATACCTGTGTTGTTCAAGGGTCAGCTGTAGTTTTAAGCCCTGACAGCTCTATCGGTTTAAAACTAAAATCTGAGGGATTTTTTTTTTTTAAGTAAAATGTTCTGTTTCCCTCCATTTTTATTGAGGTACAATTGGCAAATAAGAATTATATAGGGGCCGGGTGCGGTGGCTCACGCCTGTAATCCTAGCACTTGGGAGGCCAAGGCGGGTGGATCGCTTGCGGTCAGGAGTTCGAGACCAGCCTGAGCAAGAGCGAGTCCCCGTCTCTACTAAAAATAGAAAGAAATTATCTGGCCAACTAAAAATATATATAGAAAAAATTTAGCTGGGCATGGTGGCGCATGCCTGTAGTCCCAGCTACTCGGGAGGCTGAGGCAGTAGGATCACTTGAGCCCAGGAGTTTGAGGTTGCTATGAGCTAGGCTGACGCCATGGCACTCACTCTAGCCTGGGCAACAAAAGCGAGACTCTGTCTCAAAAAAAAAAAAGAAAAAAAATTATATATGTTTAAGGTGTACAACTTGATGTTTTATTATGTGTATACATTATGAAATGATTACCACAATCAAGCTAATTAACATATCATCACCTCACATAGTTACCATTTTTTTTGTGGTGAGAAGTTACCATTTTTTTCGTGGTGAGTTTAAGATTTACTTTCTTAGCAAATTTCAAGTATATAATGCAGTGTTATTTACTATAGTTACTGTACTGCACATTATATCTCCAGAACTTATTTATCCTGCATAACTGAAACTTTGTACCCTTTGACCAACATCTCCCCATTTCCTCCACTCCCCAGCCCCTGGAAACCCACCCTTCTGCTCTCTCTGCTTTTATGAGTTCAACTTCTTAGATTCCATATGTAAGTGAGATCATGCAGTACCTGTATTTGTCTTTTTGCTCCTGGCTTATTTCATTTAGCCTGATGTCCTCCAAGTTCATCCATGTTGTTGCAAATGACAGTGTAGTGGGGAGGCAAAACTTGACCTCCACTCTTTTTTAGGGTTTTCTGGCTGAGCCTGAGAATTAAATTAACGTAAGATAGATTATCAGGAGAAAAGCAAATAAATTTATTTAATACAAGTTTTTTATGATGCAGGAGCCCTCATAAGGAAATGAAGACCCAAAGACACAGAGTTGAACACTTACATACTGAATTGGACAAAGAATAGTAAGTTGTGAAAAAACAACTAATTTATGTGGTGAAGCTTCAAAGAAGATAAGAGTTACTTTAACACAGTCTGTACAAAATTCTCTTGGTCTCAACTTTCTGTCCTTGATGATAAAAATGTTGCTTTCCTTTTAGTATAGGGAGGAGGACATCTTTCACATGGGAATTTCATCTGCTTTTAAAACAGAAAGAAGGTCAGCGTGATCTTGCACCTGCTGTTTTTCAAGTGCCTTTAACTCAAGATAGTCAATAATATCGGAAGGGTATATTTTTAACTCCAACAGAATTTTCTTCTTTTTTTAAGGCTAAGTAAGATTCCATTGTATGTGTATATATATGTATATATACACACACATATATATGACATTTTCTTTACCCATTCATCCATTGATGGACACTTAGGTTGATTTTATATCTTAGCCATTGCAAATGATGCTTGAACGAACATGGGAGTACAGATACCTCTTTGACATACTGATTTCATTTCCTTTCAATGTATACCCAGAATGGGATTGCTGGAGCATATGGTAGTTCTATTTTTAATTTTTTTTTTTTTTTTTTTTTTTTTTGAGACAGAGCCTCACTCTGTTGCCCGGGCTAGAGTGCCATGGCGTCAGCCTAGCTCACGGCAACCTCAAACTCCTGGGCTCAAGCAATCCTGCTGCCTCAGCCTCCCAAGTAGCTGGGACTACAGGCATGTGCCACCATGCCTGGCTAATTTCTCTCTCTCTCTCTCTCTCTATATATATATATATATATTTTTTTTTTTAGCTGTCCATATAATTTCTTTCTACTTTTAGTAGAGACAGGCTCTCGCTCTTGCTCAGGCTGGTCTCGAACTCCCGAGCTCAAACAATCCGCCCACCTTGGCCTCCCGGAGTGCTAGGATTACAGGCGTGAGCCACTGTGCCAGGCCCTATTTTTCATTTTTTGAGGAATCTCCATACTCTTTTCCCATAATGGCTGTACCACTTTATATTCCTACTAACACTATGCAAGGATTCCCTTTCCTCCACATCCTGAACACCTACCTATTGTCTTTATGTCAATAGTTATTCTGACAGGTGTGAGGTAGTATCTGTGGTTTTGATTTGCATTTTCCTGATGGTTAATGAGTATTTTTTCATATACCTGTTGTTCATTTATATGTCTTCTTTTGAGAAATGTCTATGTAGGTCTTTTGCCCACTTTTTAATTGGGTTATTTATTTTCTTGCTGTTGAGTTGTTTGAGTTCCTTATATACTGAATTCCTTCTTGTAATATTTGAAATAGCTTTATTGAAGTATAATTTATATACTATAAAATTCACAGTTAAAGTTTTAGTAAGTTTATACAGTTGTGCAACACTCCCTCTTGCCCATTTGCAGTCAGTCCCTGCTCCTACCCCCAGAGCTAGGCAACCACTGATCTATTTTTTGTCTTTATAGTTTTGCTATTTCTTGAAATTTAACATTAACAGAATCATACGATTATATAGTCTTTTGTATCTTTCTCCTTTCATTTAGCATGATCCTAGTTAGTAATTTGAATGTATGCATAAAGTAGAAAAGCTTTGAACTTGGAATCAGGAGACTTGGATACTAGGGTTGGGTCTGCCATTGAATGTATAAACTTGGGCAAGCCACTTGTCCCTTCTGGGTCTCTGGTTCTTTCTCTATAAAATGAATTATTTTGACTTTCTTATATTCCAGTTTTCACAGCTGAGTAGACATTCACTGACCTTTTCCTAGATGATACCTTAACTCTTCCCCTTAAATATAGTCACTGTGTTGCTTTTTTTTTTTTCTGGATCAAAAAATTAGGATTATGTCTGCTGTGGTTTGAATGTTTGTGTCCCTCCCCGCTAAATTCATATGTTGAAACATAACCCCCTACCTTTATTGCTTTTAGAGGTGAGGCTTTTGGAAGGTGATTAGGTCATGAGGACAGAGCCCTCAGGAATGAGGTTAGTGCCCTTATAAAAGAGGTTTGAGGGGGCTCCCTTTTGCCATATGAGGATGCACTAAGAAGGTACCATTTATGAAGCAGAGCAAGGCCCTCACCAGACACTGAATCTGTTGGAGCCTTGATCTTGGACTTCCTAATCTCCAGAACTATAAGCAATAAATTTCTGTTGTTTATAAATTACCTAGTCTAAGGCCTTTTGTTGTAGCAGCCCAAACAGATTAAGACACAGTCTAATTGATGATTCAGCAGTGAACAAATTTGGGATTGACTGGAAGAATCAAGATGGGTAATTGAGCGTTTTCTTGGGCATTTCTTAGTTCATGTGTACAACTTTGGGAATAGGGATGATCTTAAATGCTGAGTTAAAAATAAATATTTTGAAGAGAATAAGGGCACATTTGAATAATTCTTTGATATAGAACTTCAAAAGTGGTTGAATCTTGTTATAAAAATGAGAAAAAGACTATGGTGTTTTAGTTATTTTTTATTTTGGGGGTAGAAAGTGGGGTGGAATAATTTTAGTGAAGTTTGTAAGTTTGTGCCAAGCTGGACTTAAAGGCAGTCAACTGGGATTAGATTGTTTTTCAAAGAACAGGCTGGGTATGGTGGCTCATTTCTGTAATCCTAGCACTTTGGGAGGCCGAGGCAGGAGGATCACTTGAGGCCAGGAGTTCGAGACCAGCCTGGGTGACATAGTGAGACCCTGTCTCCACAAAAAAAAAAAATCCTCCAAAAAACAAAAAAACCCCACAAAGAATGAAAGGAAATGTATGGTTACCATTGGGAAGATTGTCCTAGAGGCAAAGCTGACAGATAACATTGAGGTTACAAGTTAGGAAAAAAACACATATATAGGGGATTAAAAAACAGGTGTGTGCATGTGTACATGTGTGTGTTTGCAACAGGAGTAGATAGCTGATTGAGTAGGCTGGTATCAGGTATATACCAAAGGGGTAATGTTCATTTTCAGTATAATATAAAACAAGAAAGGGAATTATATAACAACTAGCTAAATTTAAAAATCGAAGTGCTGTAACTACTTTGAAATATTTAAAAATTTGACTCTTAGAAACCTTCAGGGCTCCTTGTATTACCTGTAATAGTAGGAAGTATGGCTATAAAATGATTGAATTTCATTTTTACCCAACATACTGGAGTGTATGAGTGGTAACCCATGGAGCAGGCACTATGGAGGAGGGGAA
Organism: Varecia variegata; assembly: GCA_028533085.1. Taxonomy (NCBI): domain Eukaryota; kingdom Metazoa; phylum Chordata; class Mammalia; order Primates; family Lemuridae; genus Varecia; species Varecia variegata. The sequence continues at coordinate 28,632,231 of CM052442.1, read as the reverse complement.
TGTAGCTATATATATTTTAATGATGGTGTCATTATAGCAGCATAAGAAAATTTGTTTCATGTTTTATAGTCACTCTTTTTTCAAAAGTGGTATTTCTGATTTAGGTAAACCACTTTATGATAACCAGAAATATCCCTAAATCAAACCTATATTTAATGTATGAAGATTTGTCACTTCCGACAATATTATAAAAATTGTGTTAAGACTTTAAAGCAATTCCAAAAGTTGAATCCCAGAGCTTTTCATGAGTGGCAGCATTCTAGGAATAAGTATAGAGCTTTCTGATGTGACTGTTCTTATGGCAAGAATGTCGCTCCCCTCCCCTCCCCTCCCCTCTCCTCTCCTCTCCTCTTCCTTTTCCCTCCCTCCCTTCCTTCCTTTTTCTTTCTTTTCTTTCTTTCGACAGGGTCTTACTCTCTCGCCCAGGCTTGAGTACAGTGGCGTGATCATAGCTCATTGTAACTTTGAACTCCTGGGCTCAAGCTATCCTTCCGCCTCAGCCTCATGAGTAGCTAGGACTGCAGGTCTGCACCACCACACCTGGGTAGTTTTTAAAAAATTTTTTGTAGAGCTAGGGTCTCATTATGTTGCCCAGGCTGGTCTCGAACTCCTGGCCTCAAGTGATCCTCACAAAGTGCTGGGATTACAGGTGTGAGCCACTGCACCCAGCCTAGAATGTTCTTTTAAATATATGCTATACCATATTTATTTTAAAATGTCCCACTGAATTTGTAATACATATAAAATACCTACATATGAATTGTATAATTGGAAAAATGTCAATGTAAAGGAAAAAAGACACCTCTTTCTATAACTTCTGAAGCTTCAAAATATTAAAGACCATCATCATTTATATTTTCCCAGGGAATTTTTATTTTTAGTCATAATAATAAATGAGCAGCTATCAGTCGATGTAGCCATTTCTAGGTTTGGAATTCCCATTTTTTTTTTTTTTTAAGAGGCAGAGTCTTGTTCTTTTGCCCAGGCTGGAGCTCGTTGGCCTGATCACAGCTCACTGTAACCTCTAATGCCTGGGCTCATGGCAGTCCTCCTGTCTTAGCCTCCTGAGTAGATGGGACTACAGGTGTGTGCCATGATGCCTTACTAACTTTTTAATTTTTTTGTAGAGACAGGGCCTCACCATGTTGCCCAGGCTGGTCTCAGATTCCTGGCCTTAAGCAGCCTCCTACCTCATCCTCCTATAGTGCTGAGATTACAGGCACAAGCCACTGTGCCTGGCCTAGAATTCCTATTCTTTATATAGTCTCTCAAATACTTGTCTTTAAGAAAATAGGTATTGAGGATTTCTTGAGTAATCACATACTACTTTGATGTTTATGCAAAGCATCAGAGCAAGACTAGAACCACATTAAAGCAGTAAGAATGATTAATCTAAAAGTTTCATAACATAGCAAAGAGTAGATGGGGTAATACACAGTGGAAAAGAAGACATACAGAACATCATTACCTCAGATCAGATATAGAAGGCTGTCTTTAAAAAAGAATAATAATCAGATCAAATAAACTACAGAATTTGTATCTTTCTACTAGTTAAATGAAAATGAGATGAATATTGAATTAGAAAACGTGTTCCAAAGTACCAGCCTGGGCAATGTAGCGAAACCCCGTCTATACAAAACATAAAAACATTAGCCAGGCTTGGTAGTGTGCACCTCTAGTCCCAGCTACTCAGGAGACTGAGGTGGGAGGATTGCTTGAGCCCAGGAGTTCCAAGAGTTTGAGGTTGCAGTGAGCTGTGTTGTTGCCGCTGCACTCTAGCCCAGGCAGCGGAGCGGGACCCTATCTCAAAAAAACAAACAAAAAAGCTGTAACATAGTTGTTTATGTTGATTGGTAATTCTTTTCTACTTCCTGCAGGGGCTATTTCAGACCTTTTCTACCTCTTTATGGTTGCTGCTCTCAGACTTTGTAGGTTGTTTTACTTACTATTTTTTTTTGTGATAAGAGTAAGAATATTAAGACCATGCAACAGAAGCTTCTTCATCTTTGCTTTTCTTCTTTCTCTAAATTGTGTAATTTCTCTCACCCGTTTGGTGTCAGGGATGTCTCTTTTAGGCTTTCATGACTATCTCACGGCTACCTCTTTTATCCCTTCTATATCCCTTCTACCTGTTAGAATGTATAGTACCATGAAGTAACTTCTGTGTTATTTTTGTTTTAATCTTCCCTAACAGCATTTTAATGGCTTAAACAAAAACAAAACCCTTTCCTTATTTTTCATTCCTTTTTCCTTCTTTTTTTTGTATTGCTCAAGAGGCCAAAGGAGAAGACAGTATGTTTGTTGTTTTAATTTTGTTACATTCTTTTTCACTAAAACTAGTCTGTTTTTACCAGTGACCTTTTGAATTGCCAAATGGGGACTCTTTTAAGTCTTTGTGCTTTAGTGGTTTTTTTTCTTCTGGTAGTATATTGTAATTTATTGCTTTTTATTTTTAGTGAATCTATTATAGGTTTTTGCATTGTGGTTACCATGAAGCTTACGAAAAACAACTTATAGAAAAAAATAAGTTATTTTAAAGAGATGATGGTTTATCTTAGATCACAAAGAAAAGAATAGAAATAAAGAAAAAATGAAAAAAAAAAGCGCCATTTCACCTTAACTCCATCTTTCCCACATTTTGATTTTTAGTTGTCTCAATTTACTTATTTTTATATTATTATATCTATCTCTTACCAGGTTTCTGTGGCTATTACTGTTTTTGATAGTTTTGTCTTTTGGGCTTCATACTAGAGTTATGAGTGGATTGTACAGCACAATTACAATAATAGAATACTCTGGGTTTGTTTGTGTACTTAATTTTACCAGTGGGTTTTATACCTTGAATTTTTTTATTTTTTGGGTACATTAGTATTTTTTTCTTTCAGATTGAAGAACTCCCTTTAACATTTCTTGTAAGATGGGTATGGTATTGATGAATTCTCCCAGCTTTTTTTCACCTGGGAAAGACTTTATCTTCTTCATATGTGAGGAATAGTTTTGCTGGGTACAGTATTCTTTTGCTTTTCTTGTTTTCTTTTAAAAAGATTTTTGTGCCTCAGTCTCCTGAGTAGCTGGGACTGCAGGTGTGCACCACCATGCCTAGCTAATTTTTATATTTTTTATAGAAATGGGGTCTCACTCTGTTGCCCAGGCTGGTCTCGAACTCCTGGACTCAAGCAGTCTTCCCACCTCAGCTGAAAGTGCTGGGATTACAGACATGAGCCACTGCACCTGGCCCCTGGATACAGTATTCTTGGATGGCAGTTTTTTTTTTTTCCTTTCTTTCAGCACTTTGAAAATGTCATTCCACTCCTTCCTGGCCTATGTGATTTTCATTGAGAAGTCTGTTCCCAGATGAATTAGAGTGTCTTTATATGTTATTTGTTTCTTTTTTCTTGTTGCTTTTAGGATTCTCTCTTTGTCCTTTACCTTTGAGAGTTTGATTTTTATATGCCTTGGGATAGTCTTATTTGGGTCAAATATTTGCTGTTCTCTGACTTTCCTGTACCTGGGTGTTTCTAACTTTCTATAGTTTTGGAAAGTTTTCTATTCTATTTCTTTGAATAAACTTTCTACTCCTTGTTCTTCTCAGCTCTCTCTTGAACACCAATAATTCTTAGAGTTGGTCTTTTGAGGTGATTTTCTGTGTCTTGTAGGCGATCTTCATTGCTTTTCATTCTTTTTTTCCTCCTCTGACTATATATATATATATATATATATTTTTTTTTTTTTTTGAGACACAGGGTATTGCTCTGTCACCTGGGCCAGAGTGCAGTGGTGTTATTGTAGCTCACCGCAACCTCAAACTCCTGGGCTTGAGTGATCCTCCTCCCTCAGCCTCGAAAGTAGCTGGGAATATAGGCACACATCACCATGCCTGGCAAATTTTTCTATCTTTTTTTTTTTTGTTGTTATAGAGACAGGGTTTGGCTCTTGCTCACACTATTCTTGAACTCCTGGCCTCCAGAGATCGTCCCTCCTTGGCCTCCTAAAGTATTGGGATTACAGGGGTGAGCCACCATGCCCAGCCTATGTTTTCATTATTTTCTTTAATTGATTTTATTTTATTTTTTATTTCTATTTATTTTAATTTTAATTTTAAACATTTGAATTCATATCATTAAATTTTTTACTTCTTGTTTTATTTTTGTTCCATTTACCACTATACTAACCTAGGACTGGACTATATTTTCAAATAGCCTGTCTTTGAGCTCACTGATTCTTTCCTCTGCTTGATCCATTCTACTGTTGAGAGCCTGAAAAATGAATTTTTTAGTTCAGCAAATGTATTTCTCAGTTCTAGGCTTTCTCTTTGATTTTTTAAAAAATTATTTCAATCTCTTTGTTAAATTTCTTTGATAAATTACTGAATTGCTTTTCTGTGTTACCTTGGAGAGCACTTAGTTTCTTTAAAACTACTGTTTTTAATTCTTGATCAGAGAGCTCACATATCACCATCTCATTAGGGTCAGTTACTGGTTCCTTACTTTGTCCTTTTGGGGAGATCATGGTTCCCTGTTTCCTGTTGTTTTTTTGTGGATGTATGCCTATGTCTTTCCAATGAAGGATTAGTTATTTATTCCAATCTTCTCTGTCTGGCTTGTTTTGGTTTTTATTGGATATATTTTCTTACTGGTTATTTACTGCTAGGTCACTGCCTCCTTTTTGGCTCTAGGTGGCTCCTTAAACCCAGGTTTATCTTGCTCTAGCAAATAATCAGAGTGCTGCCCTTCCCAAATGGGGGAGGTCCCAAAGGGGGATTATCTCCTAAATGTGGGAAGGCTGGCTAGGGGTTTTTGTCCCATGGCTTGTGGGATGAACCTTCCACAGCGTGGTGCTGCTGAATGGCCACTAAGATTTGGTGTCTCCTTTGGCCAAGTTACAGAGCAGAATTTCCAGGGTTGGAGGTGGTAGTCTCACCTCCCTGCTTTTGTCTGTGTCTGTCTTCATGGATATTTCTCTCTTTAGGAACTTGTGATATTTCCTGTGGGTTAAGGCAGGGGGGACAGGTCTCCTGCCAAGGAACTCAAGATGATGGGGAAGCTGGTTGTCCACCTTGATCTCATTTTTTTCAGGATAGAAACAGTGAGATGGGGGTTGCGGGGAATTTTTGCACACTTGGTGCCAGGTAGAATGGAGGGAGGAGCATTGTGGATGTGGAAGTTTGATTCTCTTACCGTCTGCTCAGAGTTTTTTCCCTTCTCTGTGGCCCTGGGAACCATCTCATCTTCATATTTGAATTTTGGGATATTTCTGGTGATTATCTTGGTGCTGTATATTTGTTTTTGGTTTTCTGTGGGGAAGGAAGCAAAGCCATACAGCTTCTGTGTTGCTGTTTTGGAAGTAGCAGTTCCCTTTTTTTGCTTCAGATTTGACACTGTAAACTCCTTTTCCTCTTCCCTTCTCCTTATAACTTTGTAGTCTTCTTGGCTCTCCTATAGATTCTAGCTACTACTCTTCATTTACAAGGTCAATTTGTTTATCACATGTTTGCCATATACATTTTTCTTTCTCTAGATTCTTTTCGTTAGAATGTTACCTATTCTTTTGGCTTTAGGTAGAGGTTCCTTCAGATGACTCCGATACTGTAAGTGTCTGAAGTTTAGTTTTCAGCTAGAGATCACCACCTGATTGTCATGCCATCGTGCTCAACACACTCAAATTTGAATTTTCCCAAAATGCATACTTTTTTCTAACTTTCCTTTGTTAATTATTGGCTTATCTCTCCCATTGCCTAGACTTGACTTCTGAGTCATCTTTGAATTTGAAGGAGCTCAGGAAATGTTACCCCAAAATATGACTCCTTGGAATTAAGGCCCTTAGATATTAACAGGCCCTTCAAAGAGGCCCTCTATCTGCATAAAGGAAAAGAACAATGGACTTCTCTTCCTCTCCGTGTTATCTCAATATATTGTAGAAAAGAAGATCAAGAATGCAACCAGATATGGCCCAAATAATTTAAAACATAATACCTGTCTCTCAGGTTAATTTACAAGTCCTTCTGTTTCCCCTATCCATTCATCTTCCCTAGCAACCATTTATTACTGCTCATCTCCCCCTCCCCCCAAAAAAGACTGATTTAAAAACATCTGAGCTTCATTGGAATATTGGGTAATCACTCTGTGATTCTCCATATGTGCATGCTAAATAAACCTTTCTCTTATTAATCTGCCTTAATTGTGAGTTGATCTGTCAGCAAACTTTCGGGGGAAAGGGCAAGTTTCTTCTCACCCCTACAAATTCCCTATCAGATTCATTAAGTTGCCAGCCTGTGAATTTTGTTATTATAGTGTTTCTCTAGTTCATCTACTTTTTTTGCATTATAACAGTTCAGGTTCTTATTACCACTAAAATATAAATAAATATAATTTGGTAATTGCTTATGACAGGGGAGGAGACAGAGACAGTTCTGCTAAGATATTTATTATATCAGGAAGTGGGGATAGTTGTATTGAAAGGAGATGACGTTTAAGCTTAGCATCAAAGAATAAGTAGGGACATTCCAAGCAGACAAACTGAAGAAAGGCTTACTAGAAAGTGTATTATTTTTTCTGAATTCATGAGACTTTTTCTTTATCTTTATGCAATTGTGGGTTTTTTTTTTTTTTTTGGCATATGTGATTGCCTTTCTTCATGTATTGATTAAAATCAGTTAATGAACATGCAAAGGCAGAGTGACATCAAGTAACATATATATCTTTATAACCTAGCTTTGAGTGGGTAGAGTGGTAAAATGTAAAGTGAAAAGTGAGCACTATCTGCATTGAAGACCTGACTAAAATTTACATTAAAAGCTGTCATGAAGGTTCCTGACTACTTGTAATATAAATCTTTAATGAGCAGCTGTTTTCAGTCTACTGTGCTTATATGTGGCTTTTTCTTTTATTTCTGTCTCTTCACATGTGTGATTGCCCTACAGTAGGATTGGATAATGTATTTGTATTAATAGCTGCTAATACTGAAAATAAATTAACTGAAGGCCAAACAAGCAAAGAGATAATTTACTGTATTTACTTCCTTAGTGAAACCAAATATTTTGTGCCTTTAAAATGGAAAGCATTAAAAACAACAATTTTAAAATTGCTTAAACAAAAAGGTGATTTACTGGCCCTGTTAAGTTAGAAGAAAAGACGTGGAGTAGTCCAGGAACAGCCAGATCCAGGAACTTAGATGATATTTTCAGGATACTCTCTATTAATATTTCCTAGGTTTATTTATTTCTGTATATTGGTCTCATTTTCTGCTTATGTTAGAAAACTTCCATCATGGCAGAGATACATGGCTTCAGACAGCTGAGAACTTAGTTTCTGAGAAAGGCCTCTAACAGATCCATCCCTAGGCTAATCAGTGTGGGAGATTGTCATTGACATTACCAATAGAACCATAGATACGGGGGAGGGTCAGTTCCCATCCATTTGGCATATTTATTTTTCCTTTTTTTTTTTTTTTCATTTTTAAGTTATATACAGTAAAATTCACATGTTGCGGGCGTCGGGGGAGCATGAGATATAGTTCTGTGGGTTTTGGCAAATGCATAGACTGTATCTGTTCCCTTAATCAAGACAAAGACCTCCTGCTGCCACTTTTTAGCTAACCTCTCCCTGCTGTCTCCAACTCCCTGGCAAACACTGATCTATTCTCCATGGCTATTTAACATTCTATTCCAGAATATTGTATGTAGTGATCCCTCTGTATCCAATGGGGATTGGTGCTAAGACCTGTGCGTGTGGATACCAAAATTCACAGATGTTCAAGTATCTTATATAAAATGGCACAGTGTTTGCATATAACCTATACATATTCTCCTGTATACTCTATCTCAAAATTACTTAATAATACCTTATACAATGTAAATGCTATGTAAATAGTTGTTATAGTGTATTTTTTTTATTGTTGTATTGTTATTTTTTATTTTTTTCTCCAGAATTTTTAAAATTTTTAAAATAGAGACAGGGTCTTGCTCTGTCACCCAGGCTGGTATGCAGTAGCCAGATCATAGCTGACTGTAACCATGAACCCTTGGGCTCAAGTGATCTTTCCACCTCAGCTTCCCAAGTAGCTGGGACTACTTGTTTGCACCACCCAACTAATTTTTTTTTATTTTTAATTTTTTGTAGAAACAGGGTCTTACTATGTTTCCCCAGGCTGGTCTCAAACCCCTGGCCTCAAGTGATCCTTCTGCCTTGGCCTCCCAAAGTGCTGGAATCATAGACATGAGCCACAGTGCCCAGCTTTCCAAATATTTTTGATCTGCCGTTGGTTGAATCTATGGATGTGGGACTTGTATATACAAAGACCGATTATAAACGGCATTGTAGTTGTGTAGACTTTTGGGATCAACCTCTTTACTTAGAAAATGCTCTTGAGATTCATTCATGTTGCGTGTATCAATAGTTTGTTCCTTTTCATTGCCAAGTAGTAATCCATAGAATGGATGTGCCATGGTTTATTTATCTATTCATCTATTGAAAGATGTTTGGCTTATTTCTAGCTTTTGGCAATTGTGAAGAAAGCTGCTATAAACATTCTTGACTAGCTTTTTGTGTGATCATAACTTTTCATTTCACATCGGTAAATATAAAGGGGTTGATTGCTGGGTCATATGGTAAGCATATGTTTAATTTTGTAAGAAACTTTCAAACTGATTTCCAAAGTGGCTATACCATTTTGCATTCCCACGAGCTATGTTTGAGAGTTCTAGTTGCTTCACATCCTTGCTAACACTTGGTATTATCAATTTTTTTTGATTTTAGTTCTTTTAATATGAGTATAGTCATATATCATTTTGGTCTTAGTTGGCATTTTTTTAAAGGACTCATGAATTTTGGTGTATTTTCATGTGCTTTAAAATACCTTTCTTTAACATTCTGAGAAAGTTTATCTGCTTTTTAAAAAACGATTGTAATTTTTTTCCAAAACAAAACAGGAAGTAGGCTTGACAAGGCCTTTGACAGCATTTGGGTATATATACAACTACATCACACAACTCCAGGGAACATCATTCATATAAAAAAATTGTTCCCTGGAGTTGTGCAGTGCAGCAGTCCTGGCTGTACATTTACAGCTGTTATCTAGTATTATTGGTGATTAAGTTCCATGGAATTTGCGTACTATCAAATGATGCATTTACAAAGCATTTTTAAATGTTTCTCTGAAATGAAATTTGCCCAGGAACTGGTTCTGAAGAAATGCCCTACAGGCAGTATGTCTAACGGATCAGACTCGGGAGACAGGAGGACCTGTTTCATACTCAGCTCTGCCATTTACTGCATGAGTGACCATGGGCATCTTATTTAGCTTCTTTGAGTCATTTCTTTATCAGCAAAACAGGGTTGATAATATCTCCTTTTTTGTGGATGTGATAAGAATTATAAATAATGCATGTAAAATACCTAATACAGAATAGGCCTTTAAAGTTGCACTGCTTTTACTTCTGTTTTTTACCACTAATTGCGGATTACCCAAAGGCTTAGGATTTCTTTTAGTAAAGCAGAGGAAAAGAATTTAAAAAAAAAAACTGAAAGCACTTACTATGTATTATTTTAAAAATTTACTGTTTTTTTGATTCTTCCTTTTATTAAAGTTGACATAATAATGAGGGTGTGGCCATGGCAAACAAAGAAAATATATGAATGATATTTTTCCTAACATTATTTTCTGTGCATTTGATGGGATTCCATACACTACAGTCTATATTTATTTTTTGAGTTCAAATTGTCCCATCCTAGGTCAGTGAGGGACCCTTCACATTTCCTCCTTTATCTTTGTTCCACGAGACCATATTTTTAAATTTAAATTTAAATTTTTTATTTTATTTCAGAGTAGTACAGGGGTACAAACATTTTGGTTACTTAAATTGCTTTTGTACAGTTTGAGTCAAAGTTATAATTGTGCTCATCACCCAGTGTGCATTGTACCCATTAGGTGTGAATTTACTCTTTCCCTCCCCCGCCACCTGCTTGATTTCTGATGAATGTTATTTCCATATGTGCACATAAGTGTTGATCAATGAGTACCAATTTAATAGTGAGTGCATATGATGTTTGTTTTTCCATTCTTATGATACTTTACTTAGAAGAATGGTCTCCAGCCCCATCTAGGTTAATACGGAGGTATTAGTCCACTTTTTTTGATGAGTTGAATAGTATTCCATGGTATACATAAACGATATTTTATTAATCAACTCATGTATTGACGGACACTTGGGTTGTTTCCATATCTTTGCAATTGTGAATTGTGCTGCTGTAAACATTCACATGCAGGTGTCTTTTTTAGAGAATGTCTTTTTTTCCACTGGGCAAACACCCAGTAGTGGGATTGCTGGATTAAATGGTAGTTCTGCTTTTAGTTCTTTAAGGTATCTCCATACTGCTTTCCATAGAGGTTGTACTAGTTTGTAGTCCTACCAATAGTGTATAAGTGTTCCTATCTCTCCGCATCCACGCCAGCATCTGTTGTTTTGGAACTTTCTGATAAAAGCCATTCTCATTGGAGTTGGGTGATATCTCATTGTGGTTTTGATTTGCATTTCCCTGATGATTAAAGATGTTGAGTATTTTTTCATGTTTGTTGGCCATTAGTCTATCTTCTTTTGAAAAGTTTCTGTTTATGTCTTTTGCCCAGTTTTTAATGGGGTTGTTTGATTTTTTTCTTGCTGATTTGCTTGAGTTCTTTGTAGATTCTGGTATAGCATGCAAATATTTTCTCCCATTCTGTAGGTTGTATATTTGCGCTATTGATTGTTTCCTTGGCTGTGCAGCAGCTTTTTAATTTGATCAGGTCCCATTTATTTTTATTGTTGCTGTGATTGCTTTTGGGGTCTTCTTCATAAATTCTTTGCCTAGGCCAATGTCTATAAGAGTTTTCCCAACATTTTCTTCTAGAATTCTTATGATTTATGCCTTAGGTTTAAGTCAATTATCCATCATGCATTAATTTTTGTGAGTGGTGAGAGGTGCGGCTCCTGTTTCAGTCTTACACATGTGGCTATCTAATTTTCCCAGCACCATTTATTGAATAGGGATTCTTTTCCCCAGTTAATGTTTTTTTCTGCTTTGTTAAAGATCAGATGGCAATATGAGGATGGTTTTATATCTGGGTTCTCTATTCTTTTTTTTTGTTTAAGACAGAGTCTTGCTCTGTCACCCTGGGTAGAGGGCAGTGGCATCATCACAGCTCACTGTAACCTCAATATCCTGGACTCAAGTGATCCTCCTGCCGAAGCCTCCTGAGTAGCTGGGAATACAGGCATGCAACACCACGGCCAACTAATATTGCTATTTTTTGTAGAGAGAGAGTCTCACTGTTGTTCAGGCTGGTCTCAAACTCCTGATCTCACATGATCCTCCAGCCTTGGCCTCCCAGAGTGCTGACATTACAGACATGAGCCACTGTGCCAGCCCTGGGTTCTCTGTTCTGTATGATTGAGTCAGTAAATGCTGTAAAGGGCGTACAAATTGACCTCCCTGTCAGTAGGTGGTGCTTGCTGGAAGGAACAAGCTGCAGAGTTGTTTTTGGGTTCTGTAACTGGCTCTAGTCCATCAGGAGAAGGACTTGATTGCCTCAGGTGGTAGGTAGAGCCCTGAAAATTCAGGTGAGTCCTTATTCTCTGCAACAGCATAGGGAGGTGGAGGAGTGTGGCTGGTGGGGGTCGATTGGGTAAGGTTGCCCTCAGGCACCACCAAAGCTGTCAAGGTGTTTGTTTCCCCAGGGGTCAAAGGTCTGCTCCCAGCTTCTAGGCTGAGCCATCAGGGAGGGGCTGTGGTAGCTTCACCCAATCACAAATCTCTCCTCCTTGCCCCTGAGCAATGCAGTTGAGACCTGGGGGTATAGGATCTGGTCTGCAGGCCTGTCCCAGGGTCCCCAAAGATCCATCCCGGACCATGCCAGGGAAAAGTATGCTGGTCCCAAGTTGTCCATGGGGTGCCCAAGCAGGTTTGATGTCCCTCCCCCTCGGGGTATGCCCTGCTCTGATGGAGTCTCTGGGCAAATGACACCAAGGAGGGCCAGTGGGCAGGGAGCTCTCAGTCCAAGCACCCCTCAGTCCACTGCAGGACCCCTAAGGGAAAGATCTGAGCCCCACTGTGTGTGGAAGCCTCAGTCTGGTGGCTCAGTTGTCTTTCTCGGTAGCTGCAGGTGGGGAAGGGGAAGAGGGGAGGAAAAAGAGTCTGGAAAGGTTTGGGCCCCATTCTCTGTGGATGCCCTGGTGTGGTGGATGCACCAGCAGAAAGGAAAAGCAGTTCCTGTGAGCCCTGGCTCAATCGTCTCTCAGCAGCCATAGGTGGGGCAGAGGAAGAGGAGGAAAAGAGTCTGAATGGGAGAAAGCGAGAAGTCTGGTCATCTCTATCCCTCTCTCCAGATGGCAGCCCACCGAGAATGTCCAGGCTCTGGGGCATTCAGATCCCCCAGGACCCATTGGTCTCCTGTGGCTCCTGCAGTCTGGGCTGGAGTTAGAAATGTTTGTCTGGGAATGAGTGAAATGAAAACTGAGGGACTGAAGTCTCCTGAGGAGGACAAAGGTGCATGGTGGGTGGAGAAAGAATATGGCACCTACTGTCTCGACTTTGATCTGGGGCGATGGGAAGTGACCCTAAGGGTGTCGGCAGCCTGGTGCTTTCATCCTCAAGAGGCTCCCAGTTCACTGGTGGCAGCAGCTTTTGGGTTTGTGAGGGTAGAAGAGCTCTCCAGCAGCTTGGGAACCCACTGACTGCGTGAGATGTAGGAGAGAGAGAAAAACTGCTCCACCTACCCTTCTCACTGGACTCTAAGCCTCTTAGGCGTTGATCTTTGTCGATATCCTGCTCCTTCATATTCTGCTCTGCAATTCTGGGGGCTAGAAGTCCAAGATCAAGGTGTCATTGGAGTTGGTTTCTTCTGAACCTCTCTCCTGGGCTTGCAGATGGCTTATGAAGTCATTTTTGAAGGAAGTTTCGGCACAAAGAGATAGGATAAATCTCTGAAAATTTGTTCAGGGAGCAGAGCCAAAGTGCTGAGTGTGGGAGGAGCGAGGGTGGTGCCATGCCTAAAAAAACTATTGAAGTAGTAATCAGGAAAGAAATAAGAATTTTATTGGACTAACTTAATCTTAGTTATCTATTATTTTTGTTTGGAATTTAATATGGAGGTAGTAAAAGGTTATACTATTATGTTTTTTGCACTTGGGGCCTTTAAAGGTCTTTTACCACCATGGCCATGTCCATATCATGCCTGTGTTAAAGGAAGACTCTTTGAAATATGTTACCTAATATTAGGTTATTAAGTATGAAATGTCTGATTTCCTTAAGTACTAAGTTTGACAGTTGATATCCCTGACATTTCACTTTGACACTTGTTTTATTTTTATTGTGAAGGTACATCCTCAGCCTTTCAAATACATGTTTTGGCTTGTGATTACCTTTCAAATTTTTTTTAGAGTAATTTTTGTGAAACCATGGATAAGTCAAAAATTTGTGTGATTACTATTTTCAAATATGAGTTCTATAGTGGAACCAATGTAGTGGAGACAGCTTGAAATATCAGCAAAGTGTTTGGGAAGGATGTGGCTAATGAATGCACAGTACGTTGGTGGTTTGAGAAGTTCTGTTCTGGTGATTTTAATCTTGAAAATGAGCCACGTGGGTGACCTGAGACCAACGTGGAGCTGAAAGCTGTAGTGGAAGCAAATTCATCTCAACCTACGTGTGAATTAGTAGCAAGGTTTGATGTTACTATTCCAACAATATTGGACCATTTGAAACAAATTGGCAAGGTAAAGAAGCTGGGTAGATGGGTTCCGTGTGAAGTAAACAAGCATCAGAAGAGAAATCATCTTGAAGCTTGCCTTTCTTTGTGGTCACGACGTAAAGGTGAACCATTTCTATACCATATTGTTATGTGTGATGAAAAATGGATTCTTTTTGACAGTCACAAGAGTTCGGTACAATGGTTAGATAAAGATGAAGTGCTGAAACCCAGTCCAAAACTGAATATTTATCAAAAAAAGCTGATGGTGTCTGTTTGGTGGTCCAGAGCTGGTATTATCCACTACAGCTTCATGAAACCTGATCATTCAATTATAGTGGGTGTCTACTGCAACCAGTTGGGCAAAATGGTGAGGATGCTTGTGATTCAGCAGCCGAGATTGGTCAATAGAGACAGGCCAATCCTCTTGCAAGACAACTCTTGACCACATGTTGCACAAACATCACTGCTCATACTACAGAAGCTGGGCTTGCAAACTCTCTGTCATCCACTGTATTCATCAGACCTTACAACACCGACTACCACTTCTTCCAGGCTTTGGACCACTTCTTGCAAAGGAAAGTATTCAGTTCTCCAACCAGCTGTGGAAAACGCCTTTCGTGATTTGATTGCCCCTTGCTCTCCAGGCTTCTTTGTTGCTGTGTAAACAAGATACCCTTAAGATGGCAAAACTGTCGCTAGTTTAGGCGCATACTTTGATTGATTGTGTTGCTTCTTGTTTGAGATATAATAAACTACACTTTTGATTCAAAATTGTACATTTCATATTTGATGACCTAATATTTAGGGTCTTAGAAATTCAACTTACTTGATTGAGATAAGAGGGTACATGAATTTATACTAGTTGACATTATTAGTTCTGCCTAGTAAAGTGAGAATATTTGAGGTCCCAAGGAATTTTATAATATTTTTTAAACTTTATAATGTCTTCATGATTATTCTTTTTCTTGTTATCCATAGTGATTAAGTAAAATCATTGAAATAGCAAGGAAGGAGACTGATGAGATTAGATATGCTTTATGGATGCAAGGAGAGAGATTTAGCAAACAATGGACTAGGAGTGAAGAGGAGGAGTTTAGCTTGAGTTTCTGGCCCTGGAAAATAATTTAAAAGTCTTAACTGTAAAAAAGTCTGCATAGTAATGATGATTTTGTTTCTTTGTTTGGTTTTAAATTATTTCTTTCTACTTTGGTGTTTTCTGATTATTAGACATGTTGGTTTCATACCTTTGGATAGTAAGGACGTTTTACAGTGTTGAGCCAAATTATTTTGGTTCACACTTTTCTCATATGGGCTTTTATAATAATATGGAGAGAAGGAATAGGAAATAGTCTAAGAAGTAGGATTAAAGGTCCTTCTCCTTTTTGTTCATTTCTTCTCCTCTCTCAAGTAAGTTATACATCAAGAGTATTTCATTCTAGCCATTTTGTAGCTTGAGATTGGAGAAGGAAAAGTTTGCATTCGTATCTCTTACTTTGATCTGCCTTTCTTGCCTTTGACCTGCTATGGCAGAGATTGTTAGTTTTTTCCAAATTTCTGTTCTCTACTTCTCTCAAGTTAATAGAACCTAGATATTTAGTGGGCACAGTTTTTCTGTTATGCATAGCTGAATCTAACCCTTCCCATCTCTATCCTAAAGGCAGCGTCCCTTCTCCTGTTTCCCAGTCTGTGGTTGAACTTTTGGTGCTGTTGCACTTCTCTACTTCTAAATCCCTGAAGTCTTTTGCTCCCCACATTTTCTGCAATATTTGTTCATAGGAACAACATTGTATTTGAAGCTGCTATGCATGGTAGTTATGTTATCTTCTGAAATTATAATTCCTTTAAAGAAACTTATTAGACAGGAATATAAAGGAATGTGTAAGTGCAGTTACAGATAATATATATCCTAATGAAAAAGATATAATTTCTGAAAAGCAATGTGTATCCATTAAATTTCCTCTACCCTCCAATTGTAGTTGATACAGATTAGTTTGGTTAACTGGCAACCAGCAGTTCCTCCAGTGAGTATGTCTAGATCACTATCAGCTTGCTTCTTGTGTCTTTTGGAGAACTCATCCTACCCCTACTCTGGTCACATGGTCCACGTGGAAGCTTATTACCATCACAGTTACTAAGTAAGTTCAAGGATGATTATGTAAGATGAGCAAAAACACCAGCTCTGTCCTGGGTTTCTGGAATTGCACCTAGCAAGAAAGGAGGTCCTCTTTATTTTCGAGGCTGTAAGGATGTAGAAAAGCTGGTTTAGGAGAATCATACTAATACTCAGAAGCAAAAGTAGAGATGGAGGGAAACAATCTAGTCTTTTCCTCAGAGATTGAACATGTACCTCTTTTAGGCTCTTTAGAATCTCTCTTTTAGTAACTTCTGATAAAAATTTCCAGTTAGACTCTGTTGGGTACTTGACCTGGAGGGTCATGTGAAGGACAGAAGTTTCTTTAAAGCCATACTCCTAAATATAACTATATTTAAAAAATTTTAAAGAGTGATAGAAACTTACTAACAAAGAATAGTAACTATTCTTTGTTACTTTGAAGGAGGTTCCAGCCTGCTGCAAAATTCATATTTGTCTCAGTTATTCAAACAAATTACTCAATCAGTAGAGTAGAGTATTACAAGAAGAAAAGAAACTACAAGTTTTTTCTTTATGGATGTGGAGTATTTTTAAAGGAAAATAAATGCTCCCCTAAACAGCAATAGCAACAATAAAACATGCACAGAAGTCTTTTAGTGCTGAGAAACTGTTATGTAAGTGCTAAGCACTCTAGTTCTGCTGTTAGACCTCTTTACAAATAGAAAATGATCTTATATTGATTTTATGAAGACTATACAGGAAAGTTGTGGACTGATGACTATACTGGTTCTTTGAAGTGTGGGGTGGTATATAATAGAAATTCTAATTAGGACTTATAAGATGATGTTTTTTCCATGTCTACCATTAATAATGTCTTTTATAATTCATTTAATATTTACATATCTTTTTCTAATACAAAAATTATTCATTTTGTGGGAGAATCATCTTTGATTTCTTAAGCAGTGTCATATACTTTTCTAAATTAGAACCAGAGCTATTTCCCAAAATCTTTGTTGTTAATAGGTAAATGATAGAAACTTTGTAAAGCGTGGTCAGCTTTAGTTTAGAGTACTGTTAGTAATGCCACTCTGGTTTAAATATAAATGGATGAAGAAATACCTAGATTATAGTGTAGAGAAAGGAGAAGGCAGTGAAGGCAGAAAGAAGTTATCTTTCTGGGTATTACACTAAGAACATGTTACTCCTGAGAATGAACTATCTTCTAAAATATTTTCCATTCTTGATGACACCAAATTTTCTTACCTGCTGCTCTTGGGCAACCTTTTTCTATACTTCTGAACATTGCCTACTCCTTTAGTAAGAGTATTTTTAGATAGCTTCTTTCTGTCTTTGGAATTCCTGTTCCTGTATGGGGCAGTTTTGCTAAACTTGTCAGTATTGTTGCCTGGATATGAAACAGAGGCACATTTTCTTATAAATTTATGTTATTTCCTTTGAATTGGGGCACTTTCACTATTTTAGAGGTCTGACTGTTCTCCTCTTTGATTAGGCAATTCAATAATTTGTTTTAACAAATGTGTGTTTATTGAGCAAGTACTATGTGACAGGCAGGTATCAGGTCCTAGTTATGTGGTCAGCCATAACTAAATTGCTGGAGATGAGACATGTTGTTCACTAGGTACCAAAGTTTTACTTATTTATTCATTCAATTCTATTTATAATTTTAAACTTCAAGCACAAAAGTAGAGATTTGCTTTGATTATTTACTTTATATGTTTGCATATCTACTATAGGTTTTTGCTATGTGGTTACCATGAGGCTTACATAGAACATCTTATAACAGGTTATTTTAAGCTCATAACAACTTAACTTTTATTGCATTAAAAAAAACTACACTTTTCTTTCTTTATTTCTTTTGAGACAGAGTCTCACTCTTGCCTGGGCTATAGTGCTGTGGCATCATCATCATAGCTCACTGCAACCTCAAACTCTTGGGCTCAAGTGATCCTGCTGCCTCAGCCTCCTGAGTCTCTGGAACTATAGGTGTGTGCCACTATGCCTGGCTCATTTTTTTTTTTTAAGTATTTTGTAGAAGTGGGGTCTCACTATGTTGCTCAGGCTGGTCTGAAGCAACTGGCCTCAAGCATTCGTCCTGCCTTGACCTCCCAAAGTGCTAGAATTACTAGTATGAACCACTGCCTGGCCAACTATCCACTTTTAATCTACCCTCCCCACATTTTATGTTTTTGATGTCATAGTTTATATCTTGTTATATAGTTCATCTCTTAACAAATTATTGTAGGTATTATTATTTTTAATAGTTTTGTCTTTTAAGTTTTCACTAACAATATAAGTTATTTACATAGCATCATTACAATATTTGAGTATTCTGAATGGGGGGACCATCGCTCTGTGATCCAGGGCAGTAATGACAATGGTGCCCAGGGTGCAGGCACCCCGGCTGCTACATTCCTAACAGTATGGAAGGTATGGATGCTTTTGAAGCACCTGAGAAGCAGGGAATGTGAGCATAGCCTTGCTCAGCGTTATAGTGGCTTTGGCTCAGCGTTATAGTGGCGCAGCTTAGCTCTTTGTGGTAGCTCTACTGGTGCTTAGAACATGGGCATATGCAGTGAGAGCTTGGCTTTGGGGCCCCAGAGTGTGATCTAGCTTGTTATGGGAATGGCATCAGTGTCTTGAGATGTGAGCTGGTGCAGTGCACCTACAGACCCAGGTCTGGAGTGTGGATATTTGTGGGGTAGCTGTGTCTGTGGGCTTGGGGCATATACAGGGTTGGGAAAGGTTGTGGCTTCTTTCCTGAAGCTGCTCAACAGTGGCCTCTTCTTGGGTAGGGTTGAGATGGGCAGCCTCCTCTCTCTCTTTGGGTTTCCCCAGTGGGCATGGCTGTTGGTTACCTCAGTGGCAACAGATACCCATGTCCTCTGCAGAGCAGGCCACTGGGGACCATGGTGTTTCCTGCCATGTGACTGCTACCAATAGCCTCTGCCTTTCTTCTTTGTTCCTCGCTGTCTCCTGTCATCTCAAATATGCTGATCTTACCAGTGATCCTTTCTATGTGGATAGTCTCTCTTTTTTGGTTGCATTATGTTTCTGCAGATACTTTAATGGGCTTATGAATTCTGTCTGGGCTATTTGGTTTGTGGATAGTTGTCTATATTTGCTTTTTTATGTGGTGGGATGAAGACTGGTATCCCCTATCTGCCATCTTCTTGGTGACATCACCTCTCGAAAATTAATATTTTTATGCTGTTTTAGGAATCTGGGATCAGATTATTGTTTGGGAAGTTATAGCATAAACTTAAAGTCACACTGCCTGCTAGGCTTTGCCAATGTGTGCTTTATTTAAGAAAGGCAATACCATGGTTAACTAGGAACTTCCTGCCCTTAGTTGAAGGATTTTCGTTTTTTGAGTTTGCATTATCTTTTGGTTTTAAATGTTTGTCTTTTGGGACTGTGACTAAAACAAAGGCAAAGAAAGTGTGTATAGGCTTCTTTAGAAACTATATTTATTTTAAGAAATAAATTCACCTTATTCCTTCTTTCAGGAATTGACTGGATTTCTGCTCTGAGACACACTTGAGGACCTTACTTTTTGCCTCAGAGAGCATTTAGACCTTTTGTGAGGGAAGTTCATTGAAGCAGCGGAAGAATCATGGGGAAAGTTTTTACTACGGTGTTCTCAGAGCATGAACCCTGAACATGGTCTTAATAAAATCCATTTTAAAGGATCTTTCTGATCTGTCATATTGAATTGTGGCTAATTTGATGAATTAAATCTTTTAGTCTTACCTGAGATTTGTCCTGGCAAAGATGTGATACAAGCATTTTGGGGAAATGAAGGAAAAAAAGGTAATACATGTTTAACTTGACACGTCAGAGTAGCCTTCCTTTTTTATTTAGAGGCTCAGAATTTATGTGTATGGCCTCTGTTTCATAGGAGACAAGTAGTTGCATTTTAAAAAATCATGCAGGATAATGAATCACAGGATATTGTGAATGTCAACAAATTTTAAAAAATAATGAACGTGTAGAGTGTAGAGAACACTTTGTAGTCATAGACTTTTACACAAGGCAGAATATCTCCAATTCCTCAAGTCTGAGAGACCATTATTGGTATAACTGTGGTATTAAGTCCACGCAGTTTGGGATGAATTTGGTACATGAGTAACAGTATTAAAAATATCATCCAGATATTTTCATATTGACTTATTTAAAAAAGAATTCAGAAATTTGTGTGGAACCTGTGACATAAAAACATATATTTGATAGATACTATATTTTAGCCTTTTAAAGGAATCAACTCTAAATTATAAAAATTTAATGAATTGCTTAGCCTGCAAGGAAATCAATGAGAAATGATCTGAATATCTTTTTAGTTGATGTGGTGGTATTGTATTCAAATTTTGTGGTAATAGAAGACAAAATAAATGGAGAATTTCTTTGGATCATGAGTCATGAAAGAGGAATGTGGTCACGAAAGTAGAATATTGTCTATAAAGTGTCATTCACTGGAAACCATTTTATAGGATTACCAACTCTTAGAATTTTTTACTTTTTTTTGCTTTTGAACATCTTGTGAATTAGTAGCTTTAAGAAAAATTGTTTTGCAATTTGGGAAAAGTAAAAATAAAGGACGTTGTTTCACTAACAGTAGAATTTTAATGATATCTGTTGAATCATTTAGTTTGAAGATTAAGAAAGAGGGAGAAATAATGATCATCTTAGCTGTCTCTCCCCTCTCCCAAGATGAACCTTTATTTTATTATTTCTGGCTTAGAGGGCTTAAAGTTCAGGGAATAATAAAAATGTAATGGCAAAGTCATGATTCAAATATAACCCAGGATATTTTAGCAGAATATTACCTACACATCTTTTATTTTGTCATAGGCAACAAGAACTTGAAGTCAATTTAAAAACAATAATATATGTGAGATTGAGTAACTGGATCCTACAAAAGAAAAATTAGTTAGCAACTGGTAGTAACTATCCTACTTTAAGGATTTTATTTTGATTCTCTGCAAATCAAAGAAGCTATGACATTAGCTGATATATACTCTATTGAAAAGGATTGTATGAATGGATTATGTACTTGGTTATAAAATGATTTTTTAAATATTTTTAATATTTTTTTTTTTTTTTTTTTGAGACAGAGTCTCACTCTGTTGCCCAGGCTAGAGTGCTGTGGCATCAGCCTAGCTCACAGCAACCTCAAACTCCTGGGCTCAAGCAATCCTCCTGCCTCAGCCTCCCGAGTAGCTGGGACTACAGGCATGAGCCACCATGCCCGGCTAATTTTTTCTGTATATATTTTTAGTTGTCCATATAATTTCTTTCTATTTTTAGTAGAGATGGGGTCTTGCTCTTGCTTAGGCTGTTCTCGAACTCCTGAGCTCAAATGATCCACCCGCCTCAGCCTCCCAGGGTGCTAGGATTACAGGTGTGAGCCACCATGCCCGGCCTATAAAATGACTTTTGAACATTTTTGAGAAACAACTAAAATATGTCTAAAGGATATTTGCTTATTTTGTATTATATAGGCTTAAAAATTTTTCTTTTTTTGTAATTACTTGAATTAACTCTGCTATTTCTTTCCTACTTCAATTTAACCTTTCTCCCTGAGGGTGTTGTTTTCTTTATAATTCATTTTTTGTAAGCTTGCCCATTAACTTCATGACATAAAGAAAACTCAGAGCTAGGAGTGAAAAACATGAAATAATTTAAAATTAGTATGTTTATCTGGAAGGTTTGGAAGCATTTTATTCATCTTAATTATAATCTGCATCATTGGTCTGTAAGGGAATTTCAAGTTGGAATTGAAGGACTTTACCTAGTAGTGTCACTTTGTAGAATGATATTTTGCTAGAGCTGAATTGGTACTGTAACTTCAGTTTTGTTTTGTTGTGGATTGACCTATTCTTTGCTCCTCTATTTTTCTACCTTTAACCCTACCATAAATCCCCTTTTGTCCATTTGTAATATTATGATGACAATAGCAGTAATAGTTAACATTTCTTGAGTGCTTAGTGTGTGCTAGGTATTCTAAATACTTTTCATATTATAACAATACTATGAAATTAGATACTATTATTATCCCCACTTTATGGATGAGGAACCTGGCACATGCAGAAATTAAATAAATCACCAAAGATATGTGAGATTATAATTGAGACAGTTGCATCCAGAACATCTGCTATGTTAACCACTATACTATATTGCCTCTCAGCCAGAGAATTGTACCTGGCTTTCATTTCTTTAATATGTGTTTTCTTTATTTTTCAAGTGTGGTTGATACAGCATGGTTTTTAAGAGCATGGATTTGGGAGTTGTCCTGGATCTGAGTTCTTCGTTTTGCCACTAATTCCGGCAATGTGACCGTGGGAAAATTATCTCATCTCTTGAGGCCTCAGTTTTCTCATTGGTTAAAAGGAAATAACAGTACCTACTTCTCATTTTGATAATGCACCTTCCTTAAATAAAATAAGGTGTAAAGTTTTATTTTTAAGAATAGTAGCTATCAGATAACAAATAGTAGCTTTTATTTCCAGGGAATTCACCCATGAAATGTGCTTGGTTATTCCCACAAATCATTTGATTTCTCAAAACCTTGTCACATCTGCCCATACTGTCTCTGTAGTATATAAATATATACATATAATATAAAAGTATTGAAGACTAAGATCCTCAGGTCCCAGGCTCTCTTACATCTGTCTCACGGCTTACTTCCTCAGTATTACTAAATAGCTTTGGTATCCTGTCAGTCCCTAAGACTGTAAATGTGAAGCCTTTCACCCTTCTTCCCAATTTCCCTATAACCACATTGTTTTGCTTTTTCCAATAATGTTGGCTAAATTTCATCCATCCTTTTTGTATTGTGTAGTTCTCATTTAGAACCTCAGTACCAATATTTACTAGGATTTTGGTAGTAGCTCCCTTATACTTTCCCACTTTTAGCATTTCCCATCTGTAATGTATTGGTCTTTACTGATTCATTAGGGGAGAGAAAGGGATGGGATATTTCTGTTTATGACATTTTGACTGAAAACATTAAAGGTTATTACCTGTTCTTTCTGTAGTCCTTCCTGCTTAGTTGGATGATATTTTAGTAGCTGCTTTTTACCTTATATCTTTTAAACAAAGACTTCATGGCTCAACATTGTGTTAAGATTATAGGAAATATAATTATAGGAAATATAATCTGTGTTCTTCAAATTGGCAGCTGTGATGTTGTATAAACAGAGTTAAAGTTAGAGAACCTGGATTTGGATCTTAGTATTGGTCTTGACATTGAACTATGTGAGGGAAGGTACTTGTCTTAACTGATCCTCAGTTTTTTTCAACTGTAAAATAAGGATATTATTTTCCAGATCAGGATGAAATGAGGAAAGAAAAGTTGAAAGAATAGTACCTGTATACCCAGAATCTAGAGTCAACAAGTGTTAACATTTGCTTTATTTTCTTTATCTCTATCTCTGTGTGTATATGTGGTATGTATTTTTTCCTGAACTATTTGAAAACAATTTGAAGATGTTGTGATTCAACCCTAAGTCCTTCAGCTTGCATCATTTAAAAAAAAGGACATATTTTTATTATCACAGCTAAGAAAATTAATAATTTCCTACTATCATTTAACATCTAGTCTAAGAACATCTTTTAGATCTATACCTTTTCCACCAGGATCCAGTCACGTCTGATGATTACACTTGGTTGTTATGGATCTTAGGTTTATTTTATTTATTTATTTATTTTTATTTTTATTTTTCCTGGGCAATATAGCGAGACCCCCATCTCTACAAAAAATTTAAAAATTAGCGGGGTGTGGTGGCACAAGCCTGTAGTCCTAGCTACTCAGGAGACTGAAGTGGGAGGGTCACTGGAACCCAGAAGTTCAAGGCTGAAGTGAGCTGTGATGATGCCATTACACTCTACCCCTGGCAACAGAACAAGACCCTGTCTCAAATAAAAAAGTTGCTTTTTTTTAAAAAAAATAAGATGCATGAATTATTTTTACATTAAAATTTTTTTTTTTTTTTTTTTTTTGAGGAAAAAACTGGCAGGGAGGGTTTCTAGGAGTTTCCAGGCTGGACAGCAGAACAGAGAGAATCGCAGAAAGAAAAGGACTCCAAGGACTCTGCACTTCAGTCCTTCTATCCCTTTGCAGTTGGAGCCCTCTCCAGCTACTGGGTTGGAAGCCTCACTCAGTCTTCAGCCCTCAAAGTGCCCTCCTGGCCACCACCCTGGCCCTCTCACAAAGACTGTGAGAGAAAGGAGACAGCTGAGGTTGCCCTCCAACCTTCCTGAGGGACCGCTCTAGTACCTCCGATATGGAGAGTAAAGTTTGCTGGAGCTACAAAGAGGTCAGGGGGAAGAAGGCCCTGCCACAGGGAGATTTATATCTAGATGGGGTTTGTGGTCCCAGAGCGTACCCCAACACCCAATCTTGTTGAAACTGAAGATGGAGGAGGCTATCCGAGGGACAGCAACTTGCCTTGCCCCATCTGAGTGGGGCCCAGGCTGCAGTGTGGAGAGAAGCCGTGGTTGCAGTGTCCCCAGACACTGGGAGAACAAACCTGGGCAGTTCCTGGAATGTGGGAGAAATGGCTGCCATGACACAGTGAGGGCCCTTATCAGCCCACTCTTTAAAAACCATTGCCTCCAGGTTTAGGACTGGCCCACAGATTGAGTCCCAGGATTTCCTGGCTGTTTCCAAGAACCTGGGGAAAATGGGCGTGGTTCCTGTCTGCTGGGTCCCCTATCCCCTCGGGCCCCAAATCCGGACCCAATCCGGGAGCCAAACCACGCCGGGGTGTTTGCTCCTCCGTGTCTTGCTTCCCCCCATTTCCGCATAGTTCCCGCTCCCGTCCTTAAATTTATTTTAATCTGGAACAGTCATCCTAATTTTTGGGCCCCATAAGATTTATTTTTTGAAGAGAACAGGCCAATTGTTTCATATAATGTCACACATTCTGGATTTGTTTTCTTGTTGTTTCTCTATTTCCTATGTTGTAGACGGAAGGTAGACTTGCTTGATTTGGATTAAATGGTTTTTGGCAAGATACTTAATAGATGATATTGTGTAGCTAATATTATTTAACATTATGAGGCACATAAAGTCTGATTGCTTCACTGGAAGTGATGTTAAGTTTGATATTTTGGTTACTATGGTGACCCACCAGATCCCTCCGTTGTAAAGGAGCATGTATCTCTTTGCAATTAGCAAGTAAAATGTGGGCTTATGCTTTGGCACTCTCTTAAAAGTCTCTTCCCTAACTTTACTTAATGTTTTGAGCATTCATTGATAATTTTTGCCTGTTAATTAGTTTGAGGTTACAAAATAGTGATTTTAAAAATTCTTATATTTTCTTCAGTATTTATTAGTTGTCATTTTCTGTGAAGAGTCTTTTCTCGTCAGTTGGGAATATACTACAGTTCTTTCTTTTAAAAAGTCAGGATAAATGCTTTATACAGTGGTTACCCCTTATACGTGGTTTCATTTTCCACGGTTTCAGTTACCTGTGGTCAACTGTAGTCTGAAAATATTAAATGGAAACTTCCAGAAATAAACAATTCATAAGTTTTAAATTCCACATCATTCTGAGTAGTGTGGTGAAATCTTGTACCATCCCACCCAGGATATGAATCATCTCTTTGTCCAGTGTATCCATGCTGTACAATATGTATGTATAGAAAAAAACATAGTATATATAGGGTTCAGTATTATCCAGTTTCAGACATTCACTGAGGGTCTTGGAACATATCCCTTGCTGATAAGGAGAGGACTACTGTATTGCTAGATTTTATTAGCTGATATTTTGTTAAGGTATTTTTATGTTTGTTTATGAACGATATTGGTCAGTAATGGTGTTAGTCTCCTTAGGCTGCTGTAACAAAATACTGCAGATTGGGTGGTATTAACAACAGAATTTACTTTCTTGTAGTTCTAGATGCATTGCATTGTGTATGTATCCATGTCTAGTTTGTGTTATTTCTACTCTATTGAACTTGTTAAGACTTATGACCTGGCTGGGTGCAGTGGCTCATGCTTGTAATCCTGGCACTAGGGGAGGCCGAGGTGGGAGTATCACTTGAAGTCAGGAATTTAAGACCAGCCTGAGCAAGAGTGAGACCCCATCTCTACTAAAATAGAAAAAATTAGGTGGGCGTGGTGGCACATGCTTGTAGTCCCAGCTACTGGGGAGGCTGAGGCAGGAGGATCGCTTGAGCCCAGGAGTTTGAGGTTGCTTGCTGTGAGCTAGGCTGACGCCACTGTACTCTAGCCAGAGCAACAGAGGGAGACTTATACCTAAAGGAAAAAAAAAAACCAAAAACTTATGACTATATATGGTCCATTTTTGTGAATAGTCCATGTCCACTTGTTTTCTCTATCAGAATACAAAGTTCTATATAATAAAAAGACCTACCTTATTAATTATATTCTTAGGTCTTCTATTGATTGCTTTACTTACTATTATTCTGTTTCTATTAATTTCTCCATGTATCTATAGATTTTTGCTTTACAAGCTTGTGACTGTGCTATTTGGTGAATAGATATTCATAACTGATTTTTCCTTCTTATTGTTAATTTGGCCTTTAGCATAAAAAAAATTCTCCTTTGCCTTGTTAGCTGCTTTTGGCCTGAATTTTACTTTGTCAGTTGTTAAGATCATAACCTGTGCTTTGTGTTTGATTGCATTTGCCGTTTATACCTTTGCTCTTCTCTTTTTCAACATTTCTTACTTTAAGTATGTGTTCCTGTATATAGCATACAATTAAGATTTGCTTTGTGAAAATCCTTTTCATTTTAATAGAAGAGTCAGGCTCTTTGTATTTATTATTGACACTGATATGCTTGATCTTAGCTCTGACAATTATTTATTAGATTTTCATTGTATATTATGTTTACTATGGGTCTTACATTATGTTGTATGTTTTCATTGCTCTTTTTAAAAAAGTTTTGGAAATTATTTTTTGATGTTTAGTATATTTATTTGAAAAAAATACGGAGTTGAGTTAATAACATTGTTTTATTAGTTGTGACAAATATACCATAACAATAGGAGGTGTTAACAATAAGGGATTCTGGGTGCAGGTATTAATATATGGAAACTCTCTGTACTATATTTGCAACTTTTCTGTTAATATAAAACCATTCTAATAGTTTAACTTTTTAAAAATATAGTGGTACTGAAGATATCCTGGACTGGTGTTTGAAAGTAAATTTTATATGAGTTTATTGCTAAACTCAGTGAATATAAGCTGCATTTTTTAGTTTCCAGTAAATCAAGGCACTGTAATCATTGTACATTTTATGTTGAAGAGTTACAGGAAAACATCTCTATTTTATAATAATGAAGCAAAAGAACTTTTCAGACTGGAAAGGAATTTTTCAACAAAAGATTAAAGTTTTGCTTCTAGAATATTGGTTACTTAAAGTGTATCTAGTCTGGTTGAGTTATTTAGAATGTTGTTGGTATGTAGTAGCAAGTGGTAAATGTTGATTGAAATATAAACTGAAAAATTTTAATGGCTCTTGGAAGGTGGCAGTTTAGGTTTTCAATCCCAGAATTTTAGATCTGGAAAAGATCTGTAGAATTTATTCCAGTTATTTCATTATAGAAGAATACCTAATTACCCTGAATTGATTAATTCACATTGTATGCCTGTATCAAAATATCACATGTATCCTATAAAGATATACAACTATTATATGCTCATAATAATTATAATCTAAAAATTAAAAGAATACCTAGATGTCTGGGGATGTGATATGTCCTTTCTCAGGTTATGTAGTAAATTGATATTTGGAGCTGGAACTAGAATCTAAGCCTCTTCATTTCTATTTCAGGATTCTTTTCTCACTGCCAGATGTGTTCTTGAAAGGCACAATAACCCACATCCTGGAATCCTCATATCCTGCTTAAATTAGTGCAGTTAGGGTAATGTGTACATGTTTATATTGGCATTTTTTAAAAAGCACAAAAACAGAAGTGATTTATTCCACATCACAGAGATAGTGTTAAGTCATAAGACCCTTAACTATTGATTCTACCTCTATATCTTATCTAGTAAGCAGTGAGCTAGCTTGAAGGCTGTAGCAAAAAAAGCCTATTGTTATGAACTATAGACTGGGATCTGGAAGTGAGTTGGTGCTGGAAACCATGAAAACTACAGATGATGATTGCAGTGTGGTGAGGGTTGAGGGGTGCAAGGATGATGTGGATGGGGTGTGATGAAAGCTTCTGCCATGACAAAGTGAGCTCTAGAACCTACAGAATAGGGGACAGAGAAGAGGTGGCTGTGGAGCTGATACCAAACTCATCAGGAAGGTAATTTGTTCTGTTTGTATTCCCTAGAGAATGCTACTACTGACTTGCCAGCAAAGGTTTAAGATAATCATAGATAATAATGAAATAAAATCCACTTGACATCTGTAAAACATTTTTATTTTAAGCACAGTACTGTCACAGATATTATGCTATTTGATCCTTGTAATATCTTTGTGAAGGTAGAAGGGTATTGGTGGGCAGAAAATATTAAATACATGTGTTAAGGTAGTATGCTAGAAACCACTAAGGAATGTAAAGATGAATAGACACAGGCTCTGCCCTCGTGGTGTGCACAGTCGTGCAGGGATAGGGTGAGAAAAACAACCAATTATAATATACAGCAAGTTGAAAAAGATTTAGAAATTCAAACTGTATCCCATGGGAATTTTGAAGGAGTGTGGTAGTATTATAACTGATGGAAATTTTGGTATTAATATTTTGCCTTTTGACTTCAGAGTAACTGAAAGGATAATAACTATAAAAGGATCTTGACTGTAATACATAATTAATATAATTTTATTTTCTAATTTTTCAGAAATCTTATTTTTAGGTGATTCTTCAGAGCTTATCTGAACAAATTTATGAATTAAGGATGACAGGAATCACTTAAATTGTTTTAGTGATTTTGAGCATATGTGGCTGGTTTGAGGAGGAGGAAGAAAAAAGGAATAGGTTTTGTAATATCAAACAGAACTTAAAAGTTTAGGACAGATTTACCTAGACCAATATGAGTAAATAATTAAATAGTCCTTATTAATTGGTAAGAAACTAAAAAAAATTATTAAAGTTGATTCGGTACTAGTTTATATTGACAGTGTATACACACCTCAGGAAAGGAGGGGAAGTAGTGAGTAAGTTCATTCCAATAACTTCTTATTTTACTTTAAAGTAATGTTAATTGTCAGGGTAATTATAGGAAACGTTTGCTTCCCATATTTTGACAGTCTTACAATGGTTAATTCATTTTTGTTGAAATAGTGGACAAAACTGACTTTTTAGTTTTTTTTACTTATTTCTAAAATTCATTTTAGTCTCTTTAGTTTTTGTTAATACAAAATACTTAACTCTTTTCATTAATATCACCTGCTTTACCTATTCCCCTTTGCCAATATTTAGAGAATGCAACTTCCCTTGTTACACTGGAGTCACTAGAATAATCATAGGGAAAGGAGAAGCAAAGGGAGGAATACACCATTAACAGTGTGTTCTTCTCCTTTGAGGCATTCTCCTTGTGTTTTCTCTCTTGATGATCCATAGCTAGAAGACACTGACATGTCCTACCTTAATGCTTTTTTTTTTTTTTTATCTTGGTCGGCAGCTGTATGCCCCTTACTATATTTAGGCTGACAGATATCCAGTAGTAAAATTATTCATAGTGAACAGCCTCTTTTAGGCTGTCCCCTCCCCTACTCTACCCCAGTTCAATCTGGTAGTCTCATCTATATATCATATTAATACCTTCCTTTTTGAAGCACCTCCCTGTTTGAAGTCTAGCTTGGGATACCTAGTAATGGCCTTAGGACCATCAGTGTTATGAAATTCATTAGTACTTGAGTCATACTTAACTTTTTTTTTTTGTTTGTTTTTGTTTTTTTGAGACAGAGTTTCACTCTGTTGCCCGGGCTAGAGTGAGTGCCGTGGCATCAGCCTAGCTCACAGCAACCTCACACTTCTGGGCTCAAGCAATCCTTCTGCCTCAGCCTCCCGAGTAGCTGGGACTACAGGCATGCGCCACCATGCCCGGCTAATTTTTTCTATATATATTTTTAGTTGGCCAGATAATTTCTTTCTATTTCTTAGTAGAGACAGGGTCTCGCTCTTGCTCAGGCTGGTCTCGAACTCCTGACCTTGAGCGATCCACCCGCCTCAGCCTCCCAGAGTGCTAGGATTACAGGCGTGAGCCACTGCACCCGGCCGGTACTTAGCTTTTTAATGTAAACATATTTACAGCCTTTACTCCAAATGGGGAAATAGCTTTTTATTATCACCACAGTACTACTTTTCTCTTTTTCTGAAAAATGACCAATTTCATCCCTGATAGTTTCTTTTTGTCATCTGTTAAACATGTATTATTTTTCCATAACTTTAATGTTTTCCTCATTTCATATGTGAGTGTGTGTGGGTGGAGTCCTTTTTAGAAGAGGACATGTTATTTCTTTGAAGATGAGAATCAATGGGCCATTTGCTGTTTTTCCTTTCTCACCCTGGATATGTTCAGTTTAGCTCACAGTCTTACTTCTTCCTAATAATGTGGGTAAAAATGACTAACTCTTTAACACCACAGATTGAAAATGAAACCTGTGATTCCTAACATCCTTTTAAAATTTAAGATGTTTATTTAGTTCTATAGGTATTACGTTCTCCTGAAGACTTCTATAATACTTACGGCTTTGCTTTTCTTCCTTTAGTATGTACACCTTCAATTAGTCTACAGCAGATTTTGTAATATTTGACTGAATTCCAGTGTCACTAATGATACGCAAGTGTATCATTTCCTCTTAAATGAATAATTTCCTGCATATATTTGAGCATATATGAAATCATATGCTGCACCCTTGGTTATTGATTCCCAGGTACATTTCTTTTTCTCAGAGAAATCTTTAAGTTTGTATCTTTTCTAAAATGAGTTTTTTCTTATGTTAGCTTTTATTTTGCTGATTATTGGGTATTGTTTATCTGTACCCTGTTGATATTTGCTTTTTTCACTTTCATGATTAATCTTTTTTTCTACTACATGTTATGCATTTCTTATATGCTTTTAGTTTCTTGTATGGTAATATTTTCTGTTTTCGCATGAGTCCTCTCTCACTATTGGATCCATTATCTATGCTTCTTTGCTTTAGGATAATTTATAATATATGAGTGATATTTATTGAACACATCTAATTTTTAGAAAATTTCAGCATTCAGTGCTCTCACAAAGTTAATTTAGCTCATATTCCCCCTTTAGAATAAATGGTGTTTGGGGAACCTGTGCCTTCTGGATCCTTGAGTGTGGCCTTTTGACTGATTCCAAATTTTATGGAACAAATCCTTTATTCTAGAGAGATTTGTTCTTTGAAGTTTGGATTTGGTCGAGGGGCTGCACTTGGGGATCTGGAGGAAGCCACATGTGGCCTTGAGGCCACAGATTTCCCCACTCCTGGCTGCCATCAAGCAACAAAAGACATTGATCCCTAAGAGATAGCAAACAAATGAGGTATGATCTATAATTGCTCTAGCTACTGCCTGAAGAGAGTTTTTAGACTTAGAGCAAGGCAGTAGAACCCAGGAGGAGCCTAGAGATTTCCCTGAATTGAAGAGATGGAGCTGGGAGACTAGGGAGCCAAAGCAGCTAGAGTTCATAGGGTAGAGTACCAGAGAGGGGAAAGCTGCAAGGAGAACTTTGCAGATCTGCAGAGGTCTCTTTGAAGAATTCAGTTGAGTACTGATCAGTACATGCCTGTGAGGAAACTACACCCAAAAGGAATTGAGGGAACAATAAAAAACTCAGAGCTCACACAGGGCCAGCCTGAATTCGAGGGGCAGAGTAGAAAACTTCCTAATTCACCAAGTATCATGACGCGACCGTCTCTATTATATTCTAGTTTTTATTTCTAGATGTTCAATTTGGGCGATTTTTTACTTTGCTCTGGCTCTTTGAACATACGGAATACATGTATAATAACTTAATATCCCAGTCTCCTAATTCTGTCAACTGTGTCATTTCTGGGTTGGTTTTGATTGATTGCTATTTCTCCTGATTTTGCCTCTATTTTCTTGCTGTAGGTTTTGTTTGTTTTCTTGCTGGGTAATCAATTGATGCTTACCAGGCATGTAAAAGAAAGACATTGTAAATTTTACCTTGTTGGATGCCTTATATTTTTGTATATAAGTAAAGAATATAGGCCTGGCGCAGTGGCTCACGCCTGTAATCCTAGCACTCTGGGAGGCCGAGGTGGGCGGATTGTTTGGGCTCAGGAGTTCGAGACCAGCCTGAGCAAGAGCGAGACCCCGTCTCTACTAAAAATAGAAAGAAATTATATGGACAGCTAAAAATATATATATAGAAAAAATTAGCTGGGCATGGTGGCGCATGCCTGTAGTCCCAGCTTCTCGGGAGGCTGAGGCAGAAGGATCTCTTAAGCCCAGGAGTTTGAGGTTGCTGTGAGCTAGGCTGATGCCATGGCACTCATTCTAGCCCGGGCAACAGAGTGAGACTCTGTCTCAAAAAAAAAAAAAAAAGAATATAAATATTCTTGAGCTTTTTCCTGGGATGTATTTAAGTTACTTGGAAAGTGCTTTTTAACTTTCAGGTATTACTTTTACTTTGTTAAGTGGAAGCACTTAATCTAGGGTTAATTTTGCCCCGCTTCTGAGGCACAGCCCTTCTGAATACTTTATTTTGTGCCCATAAATCATGAGGTTTCCCATTCTGGCTGGTGGTTACAGGTGTTAAATTGAGGATCAGATTGTTCCTTCTCGGCTTGTTTTTAAGCTCTGTTGGGATCATTATCGAGTAGTCTTTATTCTAGGACTAATATAGCTCTCCTGAGGTCTCTACTTATTGCCTAGAGTGTAAATCAGGTCTCTCTGTTGTGGCTGGATGGAACGAAAATGTCACCCAGCTCAGTGTCAACCCTGAGTTCATTTTTTAGCTCTTGCAGTTGTTTTTTTGCCTGACCTTATGGAATTTCACCCTAAGTGTGTGTACATTAGTATTAAATTGAAGACTCAAGTGGACCCACATGTAGATGTCTAGAGCTTTTTTTCTACATAACTCCCTCCTTTTTGGTATATTATTCCAGTAATTCCTGCCACCTCCACTGTTTCTGAATTCTGATTTTTGTCTCTTCAAGTTAGTGGTACTACTATGTTGTGCTTTAAATCTCTGCTTACAGTGGTGTCTAGAGCATGTATCTTGGCAGAAAGCCAAGGTGCTCATAGGGCTTATCTAGTTTGTTTCCTTCTTTCAGGGAACACAGATTTACACTAATTGTCATTCAGTGTATGGAAACTGTTGCATCATATATTTTGTCAGGTTTTGCAGTTGTTTACCATCTAAGGATAAATCTGGTACCAGTTATTCCTGTACCAGTTATTCTGGTACCAGAAGCATAAATCCCATACTATTGGATTATCATGGGAAGTTGGCAAAGACTTTTTTTTTTTTTTTAGTAGAGACAGGGTCTCACTCTTGCTCAGGCTGGTCTCGAACTCCTGACCTTAAGCGATCCACCCGCCTCGGCCTCCCAGAGTGCTAGGATTACAGGCGTGAGCCACCACGCCCGGCCCGGCAAAGACTTTTGAGTGAAGTTAAAGGAAAGAATCACAATGAACCTTGGCCGATTTTAGACTTAATGGCCATTTAGGAATTGCATGTTTATGGGCTTTGGGAGTAGTTGACTTGGCAGTTGTTTGTTCTCTTCAAATAGGTCTGTCAGATGAGATGACATAAACAATAAAGCACTATACAAATGTACTTATTGTTTTGGGTTTAGAGTAATTTATTGAATGTTCTCATAGGCTATTCTGCCCGAGGGCAGATTTTTGACTTTGGAATTTAAAACGAAAATAGTTGTATTAGTTTTGTAGAGGAGTTTAAGTTGGTGATGGTGCTTCTATATTAGTTCTAATTGCCTAAAATTCGTTTCAGTAGGCTCTAATGTCACTGGAGAAAAACTGCTTCTCACAATAAATAATAATGTCAATCTGAGAATAACCTCAACATGTTTCCATAGAATGTATTGTGTCTTTATGTTATTCTTGGGTTTTTGTACTCAGTGACTTGCACATACATACCTCATGTACATTTGATGTGTGACTCTTTATTAAGACCATTTCACTTGTTGGTTAATCATATTGATTACTTATTGTGTGCCAAACACAGTACTGGTTGATGGAGGCAGGAACAAAAGAAGTAGAAGGATCCCTAATTGGAAGACTCTATGAGATGGCATATATATAATATAAGGCAGCAAAATAGTCTAGCAAAGATTAATGGAATACAGAATGATTATATCAGCTCTCAGACTGGGTGATAAAGGGGCTAGATTTTGAGAAAGTTGGCAGATGTGCATTGATTGACAAAAAGGATAAAGGAGAAAAAGTCTCTCTTCTAAAAAGAAGGAATGGTGTGTTTGCAGGGTGAGAGTTGAAAATCACAAAATTGTTCTGTAGAAAGCAAGCAAATTAAATTGGCTTGGGTGGAAGTTTGTGTAGAAGATAGCAAGAAACTATTAATAGGTTGTAGAGCTAATTGAGCTTCAAAGGTTTTGAGCATTAGTATGAAGAGAGAGACATTTCTGATAGCCCTGTATGTTAAAAGGTAGACAATTAAAGAATTTTATGTTCACAAAGCAAGTTTTATGGGTGCTAACTTATTTTAAGATGAATGAACTATGAAGAAAATGAAGATACTGAGTATTACTGAGTTTGGATGTAATTTGCAAAATGAAAACCCATTCCTATTGGCATTTGGAAAGCACTGCTTGTAGAGTAAGTAAATGTACAAAATGAGTGAATTTACATGTTATGACTGGCTACATACAGGAAAGTTAAAGGTTTTTTAAAAAAATACAATGCTAACTGAAGTTTGACTGGGGTTGAATTTTATGTATTTTTCTTTTGTTCCAGGTTTCTGCTTTTGCTAAGAGGGCATCCATGACCCTGATGGTGTTTTCATTCAAGATCAAGTGATTTATTGCCTTTATTGGTTAACTGAACAAATTCAGGTTAGTGTATTTTCTGGACAGCACTTCCCTGTTCCAATTATATATTAATATTTTGAGAAATGGATATTTTTGTGGTTAAAGCTACATATGTATATACCAGTGAAGTAGAATTGGAAAGGCCAAATCAGTCTAAACTGTTGAATTGTGTATTTGTTAAGATATATTTTCGGACTACTTACTATGTACAATCAGCATTCCATAAAATGAAAAATATTTTACTTTCTTTCTAATAGTTATGAGGCTGGATGAAACAAGTTGTGGCTGAATGTGGTACATTGAACTTTTGGTATACCTGTGTAGCATATTTGGTGCTAAATATAAATAATTCATCCTCAAAATTTCTGACATTTTTAGTAGCTGGCTTTTAAAGGAATCATTCTTCTCCAGATTTCATTCATACATTAACATTTTTATCAGTGTTCAGTCTATGAGTTTTGACAAATGTATATTTATCACCACAATTAAAACAGTTCCATAACCTTCCAAACTCACTCATGTTGTTCTTTTGTAGTTAGTTAACTTCTTCTTCTACCCCAATCCCTAGCAACCACTGATCTGTTTTCTGTTCTTATAATTTTCCTTTTCTAATATGTCATTTAAATGGAATCATCTAGTATGTAGCCTTTTAAGTCTGGCTTTTTTCACTTAGCATAATGCATTTGTACATAATGCATAATGCATCCATGTTATTGTGTGCATCAGTAGTTGTGTCTATCAGTAGTTTGTTCTTTTTTTATTATTGAGTAGTGTTCCACTGTGTGGATATACCACAGTTAGTTTATCCATTCACCAGTTGATGGACATTTGGGCATTTTCTAGTTTTTGATGATTATAAAGCTGCTTTAGTCATATGTTTAAAAACAATAGAAACATGATTCTATATTCTTTTTTTAAAATTTTTTATTGATACAATATGTACATAGATGTACATATTTTGTGGTACATGTGATAATTTGATACTTTTATGTAATCAAATCAGGATAATTGAGATATCCATCACCTTAAATATTTATCTTTTCTTTACACTAGGAATATCCAAATTATTCTCTTATAGTTATTTTGAAATGTACAATTGATTAATGTTAACTATAGTCACCCTACTGAGCTATGGAATACCAAGTCTTATTTCTTCTAAGTATATATTTGTATCCATTAATCAACCTCTCTTCATTCCCCTCTCCCGTCTATATTCTTTATTGATAGAAATTACTTTTTTTTGTGGCTGTTGTTAAAGAGACCACAGTGATTTAACTATTGCCTTTTTAGGCTGAGTTGCATTTCTTTTTTAAAATGTCATTAAAAAATAACCAGAAAGGCCAGGTGCGATGGCTTATGCCTGTAATCCTAGCAGTCTGGGAGGCCAAGAGGGGAGGATTGCTTGAGCTCAGGAGTTTAAGACCAGCCTGAGCAAGAGCGAGACCCCGTTTCTACTAAACAGAGAAAGAAATTAGCCAAACAACTAAAAGTAGAAAAAATTAGCTGGGCATGGTGACGCATGCCTGTAGTCCCAGCTACCCGGGAGGCTGCGGCAGGAGGATCCTTTGAGTCCAGGAGTTTGAGGTTCCTGTGAGCTAGGCTGATGCCATGACACTTTAGCTAGGGCAACAGAGTGAGACTGTGAGTCAAAGAAAAAAAAAAAAAAAAAAAAAAAACCAGAAAAAATTTTAACACATATTGTGGATAGAGGAAGAGACCTGCAATTTATGGTCATTTGAGTACAGAAAGAGAAATGATGCAAAATATTAGAAAGGGACTATAGTGGAACTTGTTGGGTTTCCTGATTTTGGAAAAAAATAGGTAGCTTTCTTGAGTATAGTGGTAGATCAGAAATTGCACAGGTGGATTTATATAGTTAAGCCTCACATATGTAGCTTCAAAAGTCACCTATTTATAAAAGCTAACTAAATTATACGAACTCTTCAATCTTAAAATTTTACTTAAGGAGGGCAAAGGTTGGACATGAAAAAGTCAATTTAAACTTTCTTGAATGAGTATGTGAGATGAAAGTGACAGAAACTGTCCTACCTACTTTTTGAAATTAGTTATTTCAAAAAGTACCTTGTAAAGCTATTTGAATATTTACAAGGAATATCTGGTTCATTATTTGCTATAGAAATGAGAAGGTCTTGAGAAAATATTATGCTCTGACTCAGAGAATGTTAATTGGTTTAAATTCCAGCT
Source organism: Varecia variegata (assembly GCA_028533085.1). Lineage (NCBI taxonomy): Eukaryota > Metazoa > Chordata > Mammalia > Primates > Lemuridae > Varecia > Varecia variegata. The sequence continues at coordinate 28,595,218 of CM052442.1, read as the reverse complement.
CCTAAGCCTGAACAGGAGAAGAGTCACTGCAACTTTGAACTGTTTTCTTTGTTTCTGAATATTTTAGATGAATTATGTAACTTTAGTAGTATCTTTACAGATAAATGGTATGTTATATTATGTTTTCAGAGAACATTTTTTTGAGGGGAGAAGGGAGTATTGAACCAGGAAGCTTTACAGAGTAAAAGTAACAAGTAAGTTCCTGAGAGACTAGAGCAGCTCTAGCGCAAGTCACGGCCTGTGTAGGGAGGACAGGCTATATAGCTGGAGGAGGTGGGTGGGACACAGATCCAGCGCCCTCTGCAGGCAGACCACTTTGCCCCTGGGCCAGGGCCTGGCTCAACACTACATTTTCTGGTGGCCACACTTCCTTCAGAAAACATTTTGTAAACAGGCAAAACATTATAGGCAGAGTTGGAGCATTTTAGAGCTATTTCTGAAAGAGAATAATTATTTGTTCAATGGGCAAATGCAACACAGAGTCAAAGACAGTACTGTATCCAGAAGTCATTTCTTCAGGATTTTAGGGTACTTTAGATTTTTTTTTTTTTTTCTTTTGAGACAGAGTCTTGCTCTGTTGCCCGGGCTATAGTGCCGTGGCGTCAGCCTAGCTCACAGCAACCTCAAACTCCTGGACTTAAGCAATCCTTCTGCCTCAGCTTCCCGAGTAGCTGGGACTACAGGCATGTGCCACCATGCCCGGCTAATTCTTTTTTCTATATATATTTTTAGCTGTCCAGATCATTTCTTTCTATTTTTAGTAGAGACGGGGGTCTTGCTCTTGCTCAGGCTGCTCTCAAACTCCTGACCTTGAGCAATTCTCCTGCCTGGGCCTCCCAGAGTGCTAGAATTACAGGCATGAGCCACCGTGCCCGGCCGGTACTTTAGATTTTAAACCAGAATTCTTAGGTTCATACTTATCTAAAGTATTTATGAAAATAGCGATCTTTTAAAATTTGAATTCTATGAATTTTAAATTAATTTACATAAAATGTTTTGAGATTGTCACAAAATAAAAAAATTTGTTAGATTTTTCTAGCTGTTTATTCAACATCATATATTTTCTGAAAATTAAGAGCATATCCTACCATTTAAATAGTGGCTTCTGAAGTCTCATGTATATGTAAAAAAAATAAATAAATAATGGCCTGTTTTAATTTAAAATCAACTGGAAAAGAGATAAACTAAAACTGAGTTTTGTAAACAATATTAAATGGAACAATTTAACCCTTAGGTCAAGTAGTGGTCCTAGGATGAGTAGAGGTAGAATGTTGATTACAATGAGCACTGCACAACATGTGTCCAGCTAGTTGTATGGTTAAAAGCATACCATCTCACTTCTGAGTCTCCATTTTCCTCTTTACAAAGAAAGGCATTAAGGTCCACATTAAGGTGAGATATAACTGGTGAAGTTCAGAACTACCAAACAGTTCCTTATTTTTCATGAGCACCGTCAGGCCCAGGAAACTAGTGATAAAACTTGCTCGAGATGATATTCTACAAGTGGAACATTTTGAAATAAAAATAGGAGTCAAACATTTTAGAAATATTTACTTTTGGATATTCGATCTATAGGCTTATTACAAGATTGTGACTCAGTCAAGTGGTTTTTAATTTATACAGATTTTTGAGAGAAGAAAGTATACCGTTTTGCTCTATTTTTTTCTTCCTGAGTAAATACAACTTCATCCTGATTCTCTAAAAATCTTTTAGCCTTTTAGGACAAAGGAAACAGCTATTGGGAGACATTTCTCTTGGATCTCTTGGGTCTCTTGTGTTTTTGCACATTTACTGAGCAAAAGCACTGGCAGCTTTTGTCCGGGGCTATCTTTTTCAAGGAAGTATGTATAGTAGACAGCCTAGGAAGATAGAAACAGTGTCACCAATCAGAGGTCAGATTTCTTTGCTGCCCAGGGTAATTTTTTTGCTTTGTTGCCCAGGCTAGTGTACAGTGGCCTGATCATAGCTAATCGTAACCTCAAATTCCTGGGCGCAAATGATCCTCCTGCCTCAGCCTCCCAAGTAGTTGGGACTACAGACACACACCACCACACCTGGCTGATTTGTAAAATTTTTTGTAGAGACGGGGTCTCACTATATTACCCAGGCTGGTCTCAAAGTCCTGGGCTCAAGCAATCCTCCTGCCTCTATCTCCCAAAGTGCTGAGATTATAGTTATGAGCTATTGTGTCTAACCTGTCCAGGATGATGAAGATAATCCCTCTGGGGAAAAGGTTGGGCATATTTCCTTGCAGCTGCAATGCAACCCACTGTGTGTATAGGTATCGCTTGGTTCTCCTTGCATTGCCCCTTATGAATTAGAACTTGGGAAACTGGTACAAATGATGGTATTCTGTCTGCTGTATTGTTGTGAGTAGTTAACTGTTTTTTGTTTCTGACCCGGAAGTGTTGTATCTTCTGCCAGTATTACCTTATACCAGTTTACCAAATACCACTAAAACATCCTATTGATAAAACAAAGCTGAGTTTATTGCTTATCGTGGTAAGGGAGAACACCACCTTGACAGAACTTTGGTAGTATCTTAGAAGAGCAAAGTCAGGGTCAAAATTTGAGAATTTGAAGTTTGGTTTAAATTGGATTTTTTAGTGATAGTGGTGGGTCTTGATTAGGTTTGGGGTAGGTATCATGATATTATAGTTTAGGATTAGTGGAAACAATAATGTAAGTGTTTTGAAAACTGTTGATGCTTCCTATTGAAGAGTTGATGGGTCTTTCCAGAAGGTCTGTAATGAGCAATCAAGTTATATGCCTGCAAGAGTCTCCTGGAATAGTGAAGTTATGCTAATGAAGTAAAGTCATGTTAATGTGCATAGATAGCTGTGTGTGAGTGTATTAGTTTTCTAGGGCTGCTATAACAAAATACCCTAAACTGGGTGGCTTAATTCTCTCCAAGTTCTAGAAGTTGGAAGTCTGAAATAAAGGTTTAGGAGGGCCATACTCTCTTCAGGGGCTCTAGGGAGGAACCTTTTCTTCCCTATTCTAGCTTCTGGTGGTTGCCAGAAATCCTTGGTGTTTCTTGGCTTGTGATACCATAACTCCAATCTCTACCTCAGTATTCATGTGACAATCTTCTCTCTGTGTCTGTGTCCACATTTTCTTCTTGTAAGGACACCAGTCACTGGATTAGGATATTAGCTTGATTATATCTGCAAAGACCCTGTTTCCAAATAAGGTCCCATTCACAGGTTTCAATGGACATAAATTTTGGGGGGACACTATTTATTTAGCTCAGTAGAGGGGGTATGTAATTTCCTCAGTGTCCATGCTGCATGTGGGTAGATGGTGTTGGTTCTCAGTGTCCACGAAACTATTGCAAACTGATGTTGTTAGCTTGCATTTAGAGTAAAATCTCAGGCTCTTCATAGAGTTCTTGACAACAGCATGGTGTAGTGGAAAGAATATCAGTCTGGAAGTTGAGGTGCCCCTCAACTTTTCTTTCTGCTTTGTTATTAAGTAGCTTGAGAAAGTTACTATCCTCCCTAGCTACTATTCATAGTTTCCCCATGGATAATATGTGAGTCCTTGAAAAAGAAAAGAGGAATGAACCAAATGATTTTTAAGGACCTTTCGAGTTCTCAGATTCTGACATTCTGTAATTGTTGAGTACCTGCTATATTACATATTAATAATAATTTTGTTGGAGTCACAAAATAAAAAAATAGAGAATGCTTTAAGTGCTGATGAGATAGGTTTTAACAGGTGAATGTAGCATCTACAAATTAATTTATGTTTTGTTTACTTGGGTGAAGATCATTAATGAAGATATTAGGTAAACATGCCGTTATCCCTGGTCTTTCTCACTTACCATATCTCAATTTTCAATTTGAATAGAATATTTGGAAGAGGAACATTGTTCAGGTCAGTTAATTCACTTAAAGTTAGAAAAATTTGTTGGTGCTGCACTCTCATGCTGACTTCAGAAAATGCATAAACCTTTTCTGAAGTGAGCATAAGAATGTAGTTCCCCCTTCATTGTCCACATTTCTCTGTCATATCATTCTTGTGGTCAAGAGATCTTAGGATGGTAATAGTCCTGTGAGGTGGAGCATGGTGCTAGAGTTCTAAATGTAAGTGATTTAATTGGCTATTGAATTTGCCTTATGTTTTGAATCACTACGGTATTGTGTTTGAATTCTTTCTTTGAATCATGTTGGAAATACATGATAATGAGATACATAGAGATATTGTGGGTACCAGAAAGGAAATTTTTGGGTAATACTAAAACCCCCCGGTGATTGTTTGTGTGCTTGTCAAGGTATGAATTAACAATGCTTACATATTGGTGATAAGTATAAATGCAGGTTGAACCAATGTTTTTAGATCTGGATAAAAGTTATTGAAATGGGAGAAAACAGGCATTTTTGATCACTGCATATGGTAAAAATTCAAAACCACATTCCTGGGGGTGCTGGAAATCTCTTGCCACTCGAATTTAAGAATCTTTCTGCATCTAGCCTTTCAGTTACAAATTGTATGAAGTGTTTCCTTAGTGACTTTTGGGCACTTCAGACTATCACTACATGTTGTAACAGTGGTGGTTGATTGGTTGATTGATTTAATTTTAGGAGATATATTAGAATATAGAATTTGCAGTAAACATGTAGCAATACCTGAAATAAAATATAATAACATGGACACAATATAGAATCTAAATAGAGACTATAATTACAATAATAAAAAGATGTTTTCTTGACCACATTTTCTAGTCACTTTCCATTCTTCAATGAAACGAGTGTGGGAATGTTCTTACTATATTTTCTTAATGTTAAAGGTAGGTAGCTCTCCACATCATAAAGAGTAACTTGACCTTTGATGTAGGCTTTTTTTTTTTATTCCCTTGGGGCCATGGTGGCTGATAATCCAGGTTTGGATTAAACTCTGTTCTCTTGCACTTTGCCCTCCTTATTTTAGACTTTGGAGTTGGTGTACTCATATTACCGATAAAATAAAGTTCTTCCAATTTATAAGAAATATTTTCCAGTTTCAGAATTGGCAAAGATTAAAAAATAGGGTATGAATGTGTTTGATTTCTTTACTTTTCTGGTTTGGAGTCTTTACTTTCCATGTTGTGTTTTGTTGGACTCATAGATGCTTGAGAAATTAGAGGGATTCTCCCCCTGTCTCCCAGCTACCCCTGCAGCCCCATTGCAGAAAAAAGGAAAGAAAGAAGGAAAGCCATCTTGAACACATTTTTTTCTGGCACCTATACTGAATTAATACATTACTGTGCAAGTTGTTTAATTGAGGTTTTTTTAAAATAGATTTTATTTCTTAGAGCAATTTTAGGTTTACAGAAAAATTGAACAGAAAGTACAGAGTTCCCGTATACTCTCGTGTATCATGCAGCCTTGCAGTAATTACTTATTGCTCCCAGGAGTTTCTTGGTCAGTTCTTTGGGATTTTCTACATAGATAATTATGTCATCTGTGAATAAAGACAGTTTTATTTTTTTCTTCCCAATTTGTTTACCTTTTATGTCCTTTTCCTATCTTATTGCATTAGCTGGGATGTCCAGTATGATGTTGAATATAAGTGGTGAGAGGGCAAATCCTTGCTTTGTTACTGATCTTAGGGGGAAAGCATCTGGTTTCTCACCATTAGGGATGATGTTTGTTGTAGGATTTCCTTCAAGTTGAAGCAATTTACCTCTATTTCTAATTTGCTGAGAGGTTGTTTTTTTTTTTTTTTTTTTTTTTTTGAGACAAAGTCTCACTCTGTCACCCAGGCTAGAGTGCCGTGGCATCAGCCTAGCTCACAGCAACCTCAAACTCAAACTCTTGGGCTCAAGCAATCATCCTGACTCAGCCTCCCGAGTAGCTGGGACTACAGGCACGCACCACCATACCTGGCTAATTTTTTCTATTTTTAGTACAGACGAGGTCTCACTCTTGCTTAGGCTGGTCTGGAACTCCTGACCTCAAGCTGTCCTCTGGCCTTGGCCTCTCAGAGTGCTAGGATTACAGGAGTGAGCCACCACACCTGGCTGCTGAGAGCTTTTAATCATGGGTGGGTATAAGATTTTATCAAATACTTTTTATGCATCTGTCAGTATGATCATACGATTTTTCCTGTTTCCTGGATTACATTAGTTGATTTTCAGATATTGAACCTGCCTTGTATACTTGGAATAAACCCTACTAGTATGGTTGTGATGTATAATTTGATTTGTTAATATTTTTGAGAACATTTGCATCTGTTTGTAAGAGATACTGGTCTGTAGTTTTCCTTTCTTGTGTGGGTTTAGTATTAGGGTAATGCTGGTGTTGCAGAGTGAATTAGGAAGAGCTCCCTCTGCTTTTATTATTTGGAACAGATTATAGAAAAATTAATATTATTCGTGCCTTAAATATTTGGTAAAATTTACCAGTGAACCATCTCGGTGTGGTACTTTCTGTTTTGGAAGTTTCTTAATTATTATTTCTTTGATTAATATAGGCCTGTTCAGATTAACTATTTCTTCTTGTATGAGTTTTGGTAGATTGTGTCTTTCAAGGAATTGGTCTGTTTTATCTGTGTTATCAAATTTGTGTGTATAGAACCAGTTTTTAGTGTTGTTTATTTTCTTTCTTTTCCTGTTTTCAATTTTACTGATTTATGCTATGATTTTTATTTTCTTCTTCTTTCTTTATATTTAGTTTGCTCTTCTTTTTTTAGTTTCCTAAGATAGAAGCTTAGATGATTGATTTTAGCTCTTTTTTCCTTTTTAATATATGCCTTCAGTGCTGTAAATTAACCTCTTAGTACTGCTTGCTGCATCTCACAAATTTTGATGTTTTGTTTTCATTTATGTTTAGTTTAAAATATAATTTCTCAATAACTACTTCTTTGACCCATGTGCTATTTATAAGTGTGTTGTTTAATCTCCAAATATTTGGGGATTTTCCAGGTATCTTTCTGTTACTGATTTCTAGTTTAATTCCATTGTGGTCTGAAAGCATACTCTGTAAGATCTCTATTCTTTTAAATTTGTTAAGGCATGTTTTATGGTTCAGAATGTGGTCTGTCTTGGTGAAATATTCGCTGGGAATTTGAGAAGAATATGTATTCTGTTGTGGATGAAGTATTCTATAAATGTCAGTTAGATCCAGTTGATTGATGGTGTTATCAGTTCTATAATATCCTTACTGATTTTCTGCTTCTGCCAATTACTGGTAGAGTGGTGTTGAAGTCTCCAACTATAATAGTGAATTTGTGTATTTCTCCTTGTATTCCTATCAGTTTTTACCCCATGTATTTTGACATTTTTGTTAGGTGCATACATATAAAGATAGTTATGTCTTGGAGAATTGACCCTCTATTAATATGTAATGCCCCACTTTATCACTGATAATTTTTCTTGGTCTGAAGTCTGCTTTGTCTGAAATTAATATAGCTAGTCCGGGTTTCTTTTGATTAGTTTTAGCATGGGTATACCTTTCTCCATCCCTTTACCCTTAATCTATCTTTGTCTTTATAGTTAGAGTGGGATTCTTGTAGACAACATATAGTTGAGTCTTGTCTTTTGCTCTACTTTTGACAGTCTCTGCCTTTTAATTGGTATGCTGAGATCACTGACTTTTAAACTAATTATTGATATGGTTGCATTAGTATCTACCATGTTTGTAACTGTTTTCTATTTATTGCCCTTGTTCGTTTGTTCTTTTTTTTTTTTTTTGGTCTTCTGTGTTCCTGCCTTTTCTTGTTTTAATTGAGCATTTTGTATGATTTCATTTTCTCTCTTGTCTTAGTATATCAATTATACTATTTTAAAAAGGTTTTTAGTGGTTGCCCCATAATTTGCAATTATATATTTATAATGAATCCAATTTTACCTTTCAAATGACACTATACTGCTTCATGGGTAGTGCTAGTACTTTATAACAGAGTATTCTCAATTCCTTTCTCCCATTCCTTATAACTGTACTTTCATTCATTTCACTTTTCCATAAGTTATAATCACCAAATATATTGTTGGTATTATCTTGAAAAAATTGTTCTCTGTTAGATCAATTAAGAATAAGAAAAATAAAAAGATTTAATTTTACCCTGGTTTATATCTTTTCTATGCTCTTCCTTTGTTTTTGTAATCCAAGTTTCTGACCTGTATAATTTTCCTTCTCTCTGAAGAACATCTTTTAACATTTCTTGCAAGGCAGGTCTATTGGCTTTCATTTCCCTCAATTTTTGTTTGAGAAAGTCTTTATTTTTTTTTTTTTTTCACTTTTGAAGGATAATTTTGCTAAGTACGGAATTCTAGTTTGGTTTTCCTTTTCATACTTTATTTTATTCTACTCTTTTTTTGCTTGCATTCTTATCCTTGTTCCTCTGTAGATAGGCGGTTTTTCTGTTGTTTCGTTTTTCTCTCAATATTTTCTTTCTTTTTTTTTTTTTTCTGAGACAGAGTCTCTCTCTGTTGCCCGGGCTAGAGTGAGTGCCGTGGCGTCAGCCTAGCTCACAGCAACCTCAAACTTCTGGGCTTAAGCAATCCTTCTGCCTCAGCCTCTTGAGTAGCTGGGACTACAGGCATGCGCCGCCATGCCCAGCTAATTTTTCTTTCTATATATATTTTTAGTTGGCCAGATAATTTCTTTCTATTTTTAGTAGAGACGGGGGTCTCACTCTTGCTCAGGCTGGTCTTGAACTCCTGACCTTGAGCGATCCACCCGCCTCGGCCTCCCAGAGTGCTAGGATTACAGGCGTGAGCCACCTCGCCCGGCCTCAATATTTTCTTTTTGTGTGATTTTCTGCAGTTTGAATATCATTTATATACATGTAAGCATTTTCAGGCTTTTTTCTTCAGATTGTATTTTTTGTCTTTAAAAGGCCTTGTGATTTTTTGTTGATAGCTAGACATGATGTTTTCAGGTAAAAAGAACTGAGGTAAATAGGCTCTTTAGTGTGAGGTTTTATATTTATCTGGTTAGGGGTTAGGCTATGTTTACTGTTTGCTGTAGCTGTGGTATCAGAGGCTAAAATTTCTATTGTTTTTATTTTTACATGCCCTATTATCTTTGGGTTTTCATAGAGAATCCTTAAATAGGATCTGAAACTTCCAATTCTTTTAGTTGTAATCTCTGTTGTATAGGAGCAGTGTTGATGTAGTAAGGGGAGAGGGATAAGGAAAAAAGTTCTGTCCTCCTATAATTAGATCTGTCTTTCGTGAGCCTGAGTTGACTATCTCTTCCCCCATGTCAAAAGGATAGATGGGGGAAATTGGGTACTTTCCCTTCCCCCAGGTTGGTTAGGTAGTGTAAAATCTTAGTAGGTTAGGCTATGTAAAACCCCAGTTGGTTAGTTCTGGTAAAAAAAGTTTCCTTTTCTTCAAGAAGGCCTTTTAAGAGGAACAAATAACTGTGGATATATTTCAAAATGGTTACTTTTCTAGTCCTCCTGATGGAAGCAGGAGGGATATTTTTTAGATCTTCATGGTGAGAACCTGATAGGGTTCCTAGAGGTAAAACTCAAGAAAGTATGGAGGCCTTTCTAAGACTGGGTCCCCTTGCAGTTTTTAATGCTCAAGCTAGTCTGTACTGAGGCGCTAGCAATTTGTCACTTACTGTGTTAAGTGTTTCTACTGATGATGACTTTAGTTGAGGGCTTCTCTCCTGGGCTTTTGCTTCCTGCACTGTGATTCTCTGTATTTGTCTGTCTGTCTTTCTAGTTTTCATGGCAGCGGTTTGTCCTCTGACTTTAATTCTCTGATGAATCTAAGAAGAGTTGTTGATTTTCAGGGCTTTTTCCCCCCCAGTTTTTCTTCTCTTTGTGAGGATGGGAGTGATGAATTTCAAGCTCTTTACAACAAGCCAAATTTGTTACTGGCTTTTAACAAATATTTGACAGTTTTGTAATGATAAAACTTGGTACTATATCCTCTGATTTGGCAATATTAGGAATTCTGTTTCCTTCCAACATCAGGTTTGCATATTTGGGGCTAATATAATTTGCAAGAAAGATTAAAGATTCTTGTTATGAGGTGACTGTCTTAATCCATTTTGTGTTGCTACAAAGGAATACCCAATGCTGGGTAAATTTATAAAGATAAGAGGTTTATTTAGCTCATAATAATGCAAGTTGTACAAGAAGCATGGTGTCAGCATCTGCTTCTAGTGACAGCTTCAAGTTGCTTCCACTCATGGCAGAAGATGAAGGAATGTTGGCTTGTATACAGGGTGAGAGAGGGGACCAGGCTCTTTTAAACAACCAGCTCTCTTGAGAACTAGAGAACTTATTTACTCCTCAGAGAGAGCATTTATCTTTTCATGAGGGATCCATACCACCCCCTCCTCCCGCATGACCCAGACACTTCCCTTTAGGCCCCACCTCCAACTTTGGGATCAAATTTCAACATGAGGCTTGGAGGGACAAACATCCAAACTATAGCAGTGACTGAGTCCATTTACTGTTTTAAGTATAGTTTGAGGGCAACAGCAACCGTTGTTTCCTATGTTGAGAGTCAAAGATTCATTTTTATATTCTTGTACCATAAAAAAACTTCATTTTTAAAACCTTTTCTGGGCGTAGGGTCATGTCAGTGACACTTCTGATGATGCTGAGCATGGTTAAAGTCTTGTGCTGATACTTTGGATTTATGGAGCCAATCTATTGGATACATTGAGTTTCTTAATTTGATTAGTAGATTGCCTACTGCTTATTTTTATGACCTGAAAATAACCATTTCAGCTGTTAACCATTTTTTGTGATATGGTGAAAAACTTAGTTCACATGAATTTAGTGCTCAAATATCTTGGTAGAAATTGAAGTAGAAACAGAAATTGTTGTAAATTAAATGTAAAATATAGTTTTCTTCATTTTCTGTTGAAAAACCTTCACATTAAAAACATCACTACATTATAGATAATTTAGACAACTTTTTATTAAAGTAAAAGAATTACACTTAATCCCACAAACTTAACATGACTATGGTGACCATGTTGGTATATGTGACTCCTACTCCTTTTCCATATACAGATTTTTTTTTTACAACATTGAGATCATAATTTATGTTTAAATTTGCACCTTTCATTTTTTTAATAATAATTTATTTTCATTGAGTGAGGTACTATTAGGTTGGTCAGATGGACAGTTTATTGTACCTATTGCTATGATGAACATCTTTGTGTATTTAGCTTTTCCATGTTTGTGCCATGTCTTTGTCTAGATTTTCAGAAGTCTCTGTCTCTCCTTACTCTCTCCCTGTCTCTCTGTTTCTTTCTTTGTCTTTCTGTCTTATCTATCTCTCTCTTTGTCTTTTAAGGAGAATTTTATGTTCTCTTTCATAGGACTAATTAACTTTTATTGGATCTGCAAAATTGGGATAAATTTTTTTTTGCTTATAGATTAGAAAACAGTGCTTTAGAACTTATATTGCTGCAGTGATTTATACAGTTAGGTTCCAAAAAATTGGGATTTTGTGACTAGGTGATAAAAATGATCTTCTACATGTGTCAAACTTAGTTTTTTAGACTCTCGTACTTAGGTAAATTGGCTTTCGTCAAATAATTTAACCTTTTATGTTTAATGCTTGTTATATTTTATAAATTGAATTTTTCCTTACTGATTTAATATTTGTGGGTTTAATTTGGTGTCTTTGTCAAGGTTACTTATTAGATTGCTCTGTATTCTCTGACTTGTCTTCTGTTTTATCACTGGGTTGAAAGTTGAATTGGGTATAGCCATTTGAATGAAAAATCAGTACAACTAGAAACTTTAGGAACTTCTGGTGTCATTGAGATGCTGAATTTGATGATGCTACCTCCTCACCCCCAAAAGCTGTTTGAAGATTGTTTTAATACTATCTATTCTACATAACCTTTTCTTGCTTTCCAAGTTAGAGATTTTATAAATGCATGTAGCTCTTTTAATCTTGTAATCTTCAAGATATTTACCAAGATTAAAAAAATAAACATATCTTTCTACTAAGAGGTTGGTGAGTCTGAGGGGAGGAGAGGGTTACACAGAACCATTGGGTTCATTTCACTGTAAAATTTCTCAGCTGATACTTGTTCTTGTTCTTTGTGGATTTGTTCAGGGAGGATAGGATTTTTTTTAAAAGAATAAATATCACTTAGGAATATCTACTGGTATGGGGTCTAAAGGTATATGGGATATAGAAAGGTGCTCATGTATTTCTTTCTATCCTATCTCTTCTTTTTCCCCCTAGTCTTGGTGCTTTGCTTTTTCTGCAACCAATTTAACGAACAACTTCTATGAATTTAAAATACAGAATGATAAAGACCCTGCCTTTTAGGAAGCTGATAATTTAATAGGTGAACTAGAAATATAAGTTAATAACTGCAGTACAGGAAGTCCCCTAATTTCCTATATGATAACATTTCCCAAAATGTATTTGAAAATAAAAAAGGTACATGTCAAAGGGGGGTAGGAGATTTGGTTGTTTGTATGGAGAGTTTATTTCACAGGGCTAAAGAATATTGGTTTTATTTGTTTGTTTGTTTATTTTGAGACAAGTCTTGCTCTCATTCCTGGGCTACAGTGCAGTGGCATCATCATAGTTCATTGCAGCCTTGAATTCTTGGGCCAACAGTACTCCTGCTTCAGCCTCCTGAGTAGGTGGGACTACAGGAGTATGCCACCATACCTGGCTAATTTTTTCCCTCTATTTTTTGTAGAGATAGGGTCTTGCTATGTGACCTAGGCTGGTCTCGAACTTCTGACCTCAAGTGATTGTCCCACTTATGTCTCCCAGAGTGCTGAGATTACTGTGAGCCACCACCCTGGCCTGTATTTTCTTTGTGAAGTAACCTTAAGTTGAATTTTCCTGCTAAAAAATCTGTGTTTCTTAGTTTGAGTTATGGTGATTGACTTAAGGGGTTAAGAATGAGTCTTCAAAACTTTTGTCTTTGGGGTCAGTGATTTCAAATCTTTCTTGTGTTGGTGGCAATAAAAACCCACAGAATCCTTGCTGGACACACACACACACAAAACCTCATGGAATTGTCATTGTTAGTATCTTTATGGGATGAGAGGTGGATGAAATTGCTCTCTTACCAATGTAAATAAGAAAGGGACTTATTCTACACTATCTTACGGGCTTTTTTGTGTGTATAGTTTTTTTCTCTTCAAAGATGCACTCCCTCCATTTTAATACATCTTAAAAACTGATGAATACACTTAATGTATTAGTGTGCCCCTCCCTGAAAAGCTATAGTAAATCAATTAATGGTACTTTTAATTAAGAATATGACATAGGCTGGGCATAGTGGCTCACACCTATAATCCTAGCACTCTGGGAGGCCAAAGTGGGAGGATCATTTGAGCTTAGGAGTTTGAGACCAACCTGAGCACAGGAGTAAGACCTCCTATCTCTGTATAAAAAAAGAAATAAAAAAATAAGAATATGACATAATAGTTTAATGCATGTCAATGAAAGCTATCTTCCTTGGGAAGGAAAAGGATGAAATTTATCACACATTGATTAGGCTTGTGAAATAATCAATAAAAGGTTAACCCTATGATTAAAACCTTTCTAACTAAAACCGAAGTATAGAAGTTCCCTCACTTTTTGAAGTTTCAGTTACTCCCCGGTCCAAAACTATTAAATGGAAAATTCCAGAAATAATTCATAAGTTTTAAATTGTGAGCTGTCCAAGTAGTTTGATGAAATCTTGAACTGTCCTTCTCTATTTCACTCCATCTCACCCAGGATGTGAATCATCCTTTTGTCTAGCCTATCTATACTATCTATATATGCTACCTATTCATTACTCCCTTAGTAGTTGTCTCAGTTACCAGATCGAAAAACATAGTATATGTAGAGTCTGGTACTATTTGTGGTTTCAGGCATCCACTGGGGATCTTAGAATATATCCCCTTGCATAAGGGGAGAGTACTGTAAATATATTATTAATAGTAAGAGATACTGTAAATGTCAGATGAAATCCCTTTAAGAAGAATAAATACTTACATGTTAAGACTAAACAATTGCCAGTGACAGCGGAATTGTTTGATAGGTCCAGGTTGTGAACTTTATAAGCACTATACACAGTGCTTGATGTATAGGAGGTACTCAATAAATAATGAATGATAATTAATTGCTAGCTTATTAGCTTGGAGGTTTCAAAGAAGGTAGCAGAACAAAGGAACAGGCAACAGAGGGTTGCCTAACTGTAGCTAAGGGCCAGGGACCATATAGACCAGTGTTTTCTAATATGGTAGCCACTAGTCATCTATGGCTATTTAAATTAGGTTATTAAGTATGAAATGTACAATTTCCTTAAGTACTAAGTTTAACCGTTGATGTCTCTGACATTTCACTTTGACACTTCTTGTTTTATTTTTATTGTGAAGGTGCATCCTCAGTCTTTCAAACACATGTTTTGGCTTGTGATTATCTTTCAAAAAAAATTTTTTTTTAGTGCAATTTTTGTGAAACCATGAATAAGAGAAAAATTTGTGTTATTTTCGAATATGAGTTCCATAAAGGAACCAGTGTAGCTCAGACAGCTAAAAACATCAGTGAGTGTTTGGGAAGGATGTGGCTAATGAACACACAGTACGTTGATAGTTTGAGAAGTTCTGTTCTGGTGATTTTAACCTTGAAAATGAGCCACATCGGTGACCTGAGACCAAGGTAGATAATGATAAGCTGAAAGCTGTAGTGGAAACGAATCCATCTCAACCTATGCATGAATTAGCAGCAAGGTTTGACGTTACTATTCCAACAGTATTGGACCATTTGAAACAAATGGGCAATGTAAAGAAGCTGGATAAATGGGTATCTATCGCATGAATTAAACAAGCATCAGAAGAGAAATTGTCCCAACGCTTGCCTTTCTTTGCTATCATGACATAAAAGCGAACCATTTCTACCCCGTATAGTTACCTGTGATGAAAAATGGATTCTTTTTGACAATTCCAAGTGTTGGGCACAATGGTTGGATAAAGATGAAGTGCTGAAACACAGTCCAAAACCAAATATTCATCAAAAAAAAGCTAATGGTGTCTGTTTGGTGGTCCAGAGCTGGTATTATCTACTACAGCTTCATGAAACCTGGTCGTTTAATTACAGCAGTTGTCTACTGCAACCATTTGGGTGAAATGTTGAGGATATTTGTGATTAAGTGGCCGAGATTGGTTAATAGAGACAGACCAATCCTCTTAAAAGACAACATTCGACCACATGTCGCACAAACAACACTGCTCAAGCTACAAAACCTGGACTTGTAAACTCTCCATCATCCTCCATATTCACCAGACCTTGCACCACCTGACTACCACTTCTTCTAGGCTTTGGACTACTTCTTGCAAGGAAAAATATTCAATTCTCAACAAGCTGTGGAAAACGCCTTTTGCAATTTCGTCAATACTTACTCTCTAGGCTTCTTCACTCCTGGCGTAAACAAGCTACCATTAAGATAGCAAAACTGTGTCAATAATTTAGGTGCCAACTTTGATTAATTATAGTGTTTCTTGTTTGAAATGTAATAAACTACATTTTGATTCAAAATTGGACATTTTATTTTTAATTACCTAATAAGTAAAATGGAAAAATCCATTCTTCAGTCACACTAGCTATATTTCAAGTCTTCTGTAGTCATATGTGGTTAGTGGCTACTATATTGGATAATGTAGATATAGAACATGTTCTTATCAAGGATAACTGATATAGACAGATATTTTCTCATAGATTTATTTTTATTTCAATTTTTAATTTTAATTTTTTTTTTTTAGAGACAAGCTCGTTTTCTATTCCTCAGGCTGCAGTGCAGTGGCCTAATCATAGCTTCATGTAACCTTGACCTCATGCGTTCAGGGGATCTTCCTGCCACAGCTTCCTGAGTAGCTAACACTACAGGTGTATGCACCACGCCTGGCTAATTTTTAAAGTTTTTGTGGAGATGGGGTCTTGCTATGTTGCCCCAACTGGTCTGGAACTCCTGGTGGCAAGTAGTCTTCCTGCCTTGGTTTCCCAAAGCTTGTCATAGATTTTAATGATAACAGATAATTTACAATTTTAAAGATAAAGATTCTCAGTATTTTTTTTCCCCTCAAAACCCTATTTTTATTGCTTCCCATACTTTTTTTTTCCATTTTTAAAAAATTGACAAATAATATTTACACATACTCCTGGGGTATGTAGTGATGAGATTCAGACAGTAATTTTCAATAAGACATTTGTGCTATGAAATTTATAATTGTGAGGCCATTAGGCTTACTGCAGTTCAACTTAAACAGTAAAAGGAAAACTACAGATTTTATCTATTGGAAACCACCAATTAACATCTAACTCAGGTCTTTTCACTCTACTGAATCAAATATATTTTCTTTGTCTTCTGTGTTCACCCTATAAAAATTTGCTGCCCACACTGCTGCGGTGGAGCTCTCTAAACCTCTTCTGTTTCTGAGTGTTGCCCAATTCTTGAATTGTTCTTTGCTCAGATAAACTCTGAAAAAATTTATTTTGTCTAAAGTTTTTCTTTTAACAACAAAGGAACATAAATTCTATCAGGTGAGGTTATAAATATAACAGTAAAAATTCCCTTTAAGGCTTTTGCTGTCAGTGTTTTAGGAATATGGGACTTTAAAAACCTCCCTTTTAGCTTTTAATGTGTTTTGATTGACATGATGATATATTTGTTATTATATAGTGCCAGGGTCACAAAAATTGCTGAATAGATGTTAGTTCCTTTAAGACACATATTTATTTACTGGGGCATGGTTCCAAAACTGGATGATCTTAAGAATTCCCTTACGCACTTTTAAAAGCTACAGATATCTATGACATATATATTAATTAATATATATATAAATGATAGAAACATACACAAAGAATTGTATCTAATTTTTCCTTAGCATTAACTCCTTCAGATAGAATGGTTGGCTCAAAGAATTTAATTATTTTTGAGATTTTTGATGCATAGAAACAAATCCCCTTCAGAAAGTTTGTACCAGTTTACACACGTACTTTTTCTGCACATTTTCTTTAACACTGGACATTCTTGAGCTTTTACTATTTCTCAGTTGATGAAAAGGATCTCTTATTTTAGTTTTCATTTCTTTGATTATGAGTGAGTTTCAGCATTTTTTATAATTTATTTGATATCTGCATTTCTTTCTCCCTCCCTCCTTTCCTTTCTTCCTTCTTTCCTTTCTCCTGCTTCATCTACTTCCCCACCTCCTTGTCCTTCTGCCCTTCCACTGCTCCTTTTCCCTCTCTTGTTCCTCCTCCTTCACTTGTTCTTGATCTCTGTTCTCTCACACACTAAGATTCTTAGTTTTGACCAGCAATAAGTTGTATGACAGGGCTAGAAGATGATGACTAAAGACATGAGATGGTGTCCAGAGAGTTGGGGTGAGTTTGATTACTGTGCCTATTGCAAATATGAGCACAATGTTAATCCATTGTAGATCTGCAAGCTTCTTATATGTGTTTTCACCTATTCTCTTGTTACTGGTATCTTTCAGAAATGGTCCTTTTCAATTTGAGAGTGGGGAAATTGGATTTAAAAATTTCTTATATGAAGAAACCAAATATTTTGCTACTATCATTTGGAAACTGCTCATTATGATTGGTTCTGGGTGGCAGTAGAATCGGTTTGATATGATGCCATTAATGACCACTTGTTTTTGATTTCTTGCCTATGTGTAAATGTGATTAGAACAGAAACGCCTTAATAATAGGGACTGTTTATCTTTGTATCCCTATTGCCTCAAGTATTTGGACCTGATTATAGGCTTTAGAAGTGCTTGTTGACTGTGATTACTTTTTTATCTGAATCTGCCTTTTCTACCCCACAGTTAAGATAACATCCATCCTGGGAACAGGAAAACTATTGCAAAGTGTAGAAATGAAATGTTTTCTTTTTCTTTTTTAAAAAAAAATTATTTATAATTTTAAGTTTAAAAATTGTAATGAATATCTATAACATAAAACTTATTAACTATTTTTAAGTGTATAGTTCAGTGGTGGTAAGTATATTCATATTCTTATGCAACTATCATCACCATTCATCCACAGAACTTTTTCATCTTGTAAAACTACAACTCTGTACCCATTAAACAGTAACTTCGCAATTCCCCTACCCCCCAGGCTCTGGCAACCATCTTTTTACTTTCAGTCTCTATGACTGTTCTAAGTACCTTATATCGATCGTATCATCCAATATTTGTACTTTTGTGACTGACTTATTTCACTTAATATAGTGTCTTTAAGGTTCCTCCATGTTGTACTTTTTTTTTTTTTTGAGACAGAGTCTCACTTTGTTGCCCGGGCTAGAGTGAGTGCCGTGGTGTCAGCCTAGCTCACAGCAACCTCAAACTCCTGGGCTCAAGTGATCCTACTGCCTCAGCCTCCCGAGTAGCTGGGACTACAGGCATGCGCCACAATGCCTGGCTAATTTTTTCTATATGTATTTTTAGTTGGCCAGATAATTTCTTTCTATTTTTAGTAGAGAAGGGGTCTCGCTCTTGCTCAGTCTGGTCTCGAACTCCTGACCTTGAGCGATCCACCCGCCTTGGCCTCCCAGAGTGCTAGGATTACAGGCATGAGCCACTGCGCCCGGCCACGGTTCCTCCATGTTGTATTATGTGTTAGAATTTTATTCCTTTTTTCAGTGTTCCATTGTATGTATATACCACATTTTGTTTATCTGGTCTTGTCAGTGGTCACTTGGGTTGCTTCCACCTTTTGGCTATTATGAATAATGCTGCTGGTGAACACAGATGTACAAATAATCTTTTCAAGACCCGGCTTTTGATTCTTTTGGGTATGTACCCAGAAGTGGAATTGTTGGATTACATTGTAATTCCGTTTTTAATTTTACAATAACTGTCTTAAAGGGTATAAAGTGGTATCTCATTGTGGTTTTGATTTGCATTTCCTTAATGGTTAGTGATGTTGAGCATCTTTTTAGATGCTTATTGGCCATTTGTATATCTTCTTTGGAGAAATGTCTATTTGAGTCTTTTGCCTATTTTTGAATCAGGTTGCCTTTTTTGTTACTGAGTTTTAGGAAATAGAAACAGGGGAAGTTTAATGTCAAAAATTATTAACTATGACAAAAGAATAACTATAAAATATAAGGAAACTTTATAAGTTACCGTAGGGCTGAGGGAGAGTATCCCAAGAAGGACATATTTAGAAGGAATTCAGACCTCGTTGGAGAAGATGTGGTTTAGTCCTCTGGATGGCAAGAGAGGTTCGTGGTTTGGAAAGGTTGGAGGTGGTCTGAAGTTGCTGGGGAAGCATAGGCAATTCATCCGAGTGCAGACAGAGGAGCAGGGTATCAACAGTTTGTGGCAAGGATGTATAGTGGGAGTCCAGGTGCCAGAAGGGGCTGAAAGCTTTTGAGGTGTGTGGGCTGTATTGGGGAAGAAAATGAGGCAGATTGGTGTGTGTCTCTGTGGGCCATAAACATTTGTGCTTAGTCTAAGTGAGGACTTGCAGAGAGAATGTAAGCCCTGGTGCTGGCATTCAGAGTGTGCAGGAGCTTTGGAGTGCATAGGAGCTCTGGTTTCCATGTTAAGAGGGATGTGGTCAGCTTATTGCCAGACTGAGACTGCAAGGTCACAGAGGGGGGACTGTGTTCTCAGCAAGTGGCTGGGACAACATTTTGCCAAAGGTCCTCACACCCAGACATCCAAAACCCCTTTACCCCCATGTCCCTGCAGGAAATTGTAGGAGAGCCTCCTTCTACTTTAGTGCCTCTCCATTGCCCTCTATTGAGAAAGTTTAACATGGTGCTTGTGTAAAAGGAGGAGTATTTAAAGAAATGGTTATTACACAGTATATATTGAAGGGTGCATTTAAAGCTGAGGGGCAATAAATTGATAAGTGACACATATGGATATTCCACAATTTGTTTATCCATTCACCTGGTGATAGACATTTTTGGGTTCTTTCTAGTTATTGGCTATTACAAGTAAAGCTGCCGTGAATGTGAATATGCAAGTTTTTATATGGGTATATGTTTTCATTTCTCTGGGTAAATACCTAGGAGTGGAATGGAATGACTGAGTCGTACTGTAGATATGTGTGTAACTTGTTAGGAAATTGCCAAGTAATTTGCCAAAGTGATTATACCATTTTCATTCTTGCCAGGAATATATGAGAGTTCTTTCACATCTTACCAACATTTGTTATGGTTATTCTTTTTAATTTTAGCCATTATAATAGATATATAATAATATCTCCTTGTGGTTTTAATTTGCATTTCTCTAATGACTAATGATACCGAGAATCATGTGTTTATTTACTATTTGTATATTTTATTTGGTAAAATGTCTGTTTAAATATTTTACTTATTATTTTAATTGGTTTATTTTCTTATTGAATTTTGAGAACTCTTTATGTATTCTTGATAAAAGTCATTTATCAGATGTATGCTTTACAGAGTTTTTTCCTCTGGACTGTGGCTTGTCTTTTCATTCTCTTAATGGTGTCTTTTGAAGAACACACGTTTTTTATTTACTTATTTTATTTTATTTGTTTATTTAAATAGAGATGGGGTTTCCCTGTGTTGCCCAGGTTGGTCTTGAACTCCTGGGCTCAAGTGATTTCCCCCTGCCTCAGCCTCCCAAGTATCTGGAACTACAAGGCACATGCCACTGTACCCAGCATACATTTTTAATTTTGATAAAGTCCAGGTTATCAGTTTGTTCTTATATAGATTATGTTTTTGTTTTTTAATCTAAGGTATATTTGCTTAATCCAAGGGCATGAAAGTTCTTTCCTGGAAGTTTTATGGTTTTGTATTAATATTCAGGCCTGTGATACATTTTGAGTTAATTTTTTATGTGGAATAAAAATTGGATATAGGTGTTTCTTTGTTTTTTTGTTTTTTTTTTTGCATAGATATCCAATTGTTCCAGCACCATTTGTTGAAATGGGTGTCCTTTTGACTTTTCAAAAATCAGCTGACCAGGCAGGTGCTGTGACTCATGCCTGTAATCCCAGCACTTTGGGAGGCTGAGGCAGGAGGATCACTTGAGCCCAGGAGTTCCAGACCAGCCTGAGCAACATAGTGAGAACCCCATCTGTACAAAAGTTTAAAAAATTAGCTGTGTGTGGTGGTGTGCACGTATAGTACTAGCTACTTGGGAGGCTGAGGCAGGGGGATCACTTGAGCCCAGGAGTTTGAGGCCACAGTGAGCTATGATTGCGCCATTGCAGTCCAGCCTGGATGACACAGCAAGATACTGTCTCTAAAAAAAAATAAAATAAAAAATAAAAAAAACAGTTGATTTCTTTGTGTTTCTTTGTGTTTTTTGTTTTGTCCTCTAGAAAAATCATACTGACTACTGTGGCTTTATAATCATGAAATCATGTTAACCCATCCAGCATAATCTTTTTCACAGTAATCTTGACTATCGTGCAGGTTACCAATTTGTTGCCTCTCAGCTCTAAATGTACTCCTTTTGCCTACTCTGTGAAAATAGATCAGGCCCTTAAATATTTTTCTTTTGCCAGCTGGCACAATGTCATGCTTTGCCAAAAGGGAATGCTGGAGAAACACCAAAGAAGAGTTTTACCTCTTTTTTTTCTGTGTACTTGCTTGGTGAGCTGTAGCTGCATGCTCACCTCCATTGTTAGCCCACATAGCTTCCCCAGTGGATAGCTTCTGAAGGATATGTGTCTTCACGAGCACCAAATTCCTGCAGTACTATAAGGGCAGCAGTACACAGCATCCTGTGACCCAAGGCTAGCAACTTCTCCTTCTTTGTACCTTCCCCTGGTGGGGGAGTGGTTATAGCAGAGTGTCTTTTGTTGGGATGCTTCTTTGTGAACAGACTTTACTAGCGCTCTATAAAGAATGGATTTCTAGCCAGTTCCACAACACAGATTTTCAGCAAGTTCTGCTGGTGCAGCACTTAGAGTAACTTCTCTGCCATTCAGTGAGAGGACTGTGCCCTCTCCAGCAAGTCCATCCCCCTGGAA
Organism: Varecia variegata; assembly: GCA_028533085.1. Lineage (NCBI taxonomy): Eukaryota > Metazoa > Chordata > Mammalia > Primates > Lemuridae > Varecia > Varecia variegata. Next base: position 28,573,323 of record CM052442.1, on the reverse strand, counting down.
TAGTTTGGGGGTTTGAGGAAGCTCTTGCCTTGGTGCTCTGTTTCAGCCCTAGGGAGTATTGGTTGTTCCTGCAGTAGAGTTGTCTTTATTTCTCATTAGTTATTGGTTGTTTCTCCAATTCCCGGTTATAGTTAATGATTCTTTATATTAAACTTTCCCATTTCAAATTATTGTGCGGTGGCCAGGTGTGGTGGCTCAGGTGTGTAATCCTAGGACTTTGGGAGGCCAAGGTGGGACAATCACTTGAGGCCAGGCGTTTGAGACCAGGTTGAACAAGAGTGAGACCCTGTCTCTACAAAAAAATATTATAGAAAAATTAGCCAGGTGTGGTGGTGCGTTCCTATAGTCCTAACTACTTGGAAGGCTGAGGCAGAAGGATTTGCTTGAGCCCAGGGTTTGAGGTTGCAGTGAGCTATGATGATGCCACTGCACTCTAGTCCAGGTGACAGAGCGAGACCCTGTCTCAAAAAAAAAAAAAAAAAAATTCATGTATATTTTCTCTAATTGGCTTTACATTTCCATAGGAATATTAGAAGTCATTTGTAAATAAATATTTATTTTAAAAAGCTGAGATTTTGGTTGGAATTGAATTGAATCTATAGGTAAATTTGGGTAGAGTTGACATTTTGACTGTTGAGTCTTCTGACCCATGAATAAGTCATCTACATTTATTTGGATGTTGAATTTCTTTCAGCAGTGTTTTATGGTTTTTAGTGTACTGATCTTTCTGATATATTTCTAAGTATTTCATAGTTTTTGATGTTTTTATAAATATTTTTATAAAATATCAATTTCTAATTGTTCATTACTAATATATAAAAGTGCAATTGATTTTTATATATTGGCATTGTATCCTGCAACCTTGCTAAATGCACTTATTAGTTCTAGTAGCTCTTTTGTAGATTCCATTGGATTTTCTACATTGACAAGCATGTCTTCTTTGAATAAAGAGAGCTTTACTTTTTCTATTCTAATCAAAAAAGAAAAGCCTTTTATTTCTTTTTCTTGCTCAACTTCACTGGCTGGAACCTCTGGTATAATGTTGAATAGAAATAGTGAGAGTGGACATCTTAGTCTTGTTTCTAATCGTAGGGGAAAAGCATTCATTCTTTCATAGTTAAGTATAATGTTAATTGTGGATTTTTCAAGATGCCATTTATAGATTGAAAAAGCTCCTTTTAATTCATAGTTTGTACAAAAGTTTTTAAAAAATCAGGAATGGATGTTGAATTTTGTCAAATTCCTTTTTTTCATATCTGTTGAGATCTCATACTTTTTTTTTTTTTAAAATCCACTATATAGTGGATTTATATAGTGGATTATATAGTGGATTATATTGCCAGATTTTCAAAGATTAAATCAATTCTGTATTCCTGAAATAAACGCACTCGATTACGGTATGTGTTTGGCTGCTTGATGTTGCCCTGCAGTTCACTGATACTCTTTTTATTCTTTCTGTGTTTCATTTTTGAATAGTTTCTTTTGCAATTTTTCCAAGTTTACTAATCTTTTCTTCTGCAGTGTCTCTGTTATTAATTCTATGTAGTGTATTTTTCATCTCAGGTATTATAGTTTTCATCTCTAGAAGTTTGATTTAAACCTTTTAAAAATATCTTCCATGTTTCTGTTTAATGTTTTGAATATGTGAAATATATTTAAAATAACTTTTAATGTTCTTGTTTGCTAATTCTAACACCTGTTCTGGGTTGGTTTCAGTCAGTTGATTGTTTTCTGCATTATGATTCATGTTTTCCTTCCTCTTTGCATATCTGGTAATCTTTAATTGAATGACAGACATTGTGAATTTTACCTTTGTGGGTGCTAGATTTTTTGTATGACTAGAAATATTCTTGAACTTTGCTCTGTGATGTAGTTATTTGGAAACAATTTGAGGCTTGGTTTTATGATTTGCTAGGCGGCCTGGAGCAATGCTTAGTACAGGGCTAATTATTCCTCACTACTGGGTTCTCTTTTTCCTAAATTCGCCACTCAAGGTCCTGTGAATTAAGAGCTTTTTCAGTCAGGCTTGTAGGAGCAGGCACTGTTCCTGGGTCATATGATTGTCAGTCATTATTCTCTCTAATTCTTTTTTTTTTTTTTGAGACAGAGTCTCGTTCTTTTGCCCTGGCTAGAGTGCTGCGGAGTCAGCCTAGCTCACAGCAACCTCAAACTCCTGGGCTTAAGCAATCCTTCTGGCTCAGCCTCCCGAGTAGCTGGGACTACAGGCATGTGCCACCATGCCCGGCTAATTTTTTTCTATATATATTTTTAGCTGTCCAAATCATTTCTTTCTATTTTTAGTAGAGACGGGGTCTCGCTCTTGCTCAGGCTGGTCTTGAACTCCTGACCTCGAGCGCTCCTCCTGCCTCGGCCTCCCGGAGTGTCTAATTCTTTCAGATGGTTCTTTCTTCAACCTCCAGTAGTTGTCTCACATGATTGAGCTATTCAGTACTGTGCTGAATATTTGAGAGGTGCTTGTGCAGATCTCTGTTTTTTTGTTTTTTCCCCTGTGTAGCTTCTCTGGTACTTTCTCCTGGGATATGCCTTTGTCTTCATGGACTCTTAGGTCTTCTGTTCCATCAACTCAAGTAAGTTCATCAACCACCTTGATTTCTCTTCCCTGTGCCAAAGCCTGAAAAGTCTCTAAAGGTGGTAAACTGGGGCAATCATAGGGTTTATGTTGTTTGTTTACTGTCTCTCTGGAATCAGTATTCTTTGTTGCTTTATTTTCATTTTCTTGAGAACTGTCGGTGTCTGTATTTTCTCTGGGATTTTTTGTTGTTTCAAGTGAGAGGACAAATCTGATTCCCGTTACTACAGCCTGACATACACACATACATACATACACACATATATACACATATATAGTATATAACCCCACTTTTAACCCCATGTTTTTTTCCCACTCCCCCCTCCCCATTATTTTTGGTGGTGAAAATAATTCTGGTTTGAGAGTTAAGATTCTTTATGTTTTAGCTCTAGCTAATGCAAGAATCTATCGTTGTATACAAATTTGTATTGACAAAATTTTTTCCCTAAGATAATGAATCCCCTTCCCCCAAAAGCAATTATTCTGCATGTTTAATACCTAGGTTTAAAAAAGTTTTTTATTTGTAATGTCATTTTCAATTGGTTATAATATAAACTACAGTACATACTAATGGAGTCAGTTATTAAACTGTAATGTGAAGAATAGAGAAAAAGACTTAGAAGTGTCCAGAGGACGTATCCTCATGAAATCTGAGTACAGTTGTTTAACCGTAAAGTTATGTTCAGCATTACTAGAGGATATGTAAGCCTCATTGGTGAATGTATAGGAAGAGAGGTAGAAAGAAGAGATGAATTATGTAAAGAATTTTTTAAAGCATGGAAGCTTCTTGAAAGATTGAAAAAAGCAAATAAGTAGACCTAATAAGATAGAGGGGGCTCTGAAGAGTGCATTTGCCTCTTACAGACAATAGTTGGAGCTAGGGCAATGTAGCTTGTGGCTTTAGTTGAGTTGAGAGAGTTAACTGGGATAATTGGATTTAAATCCTGTGTTTACTACTTGATAACTGATAAGTTTCTTAAACTAGGTTTCTGGTTTTTGCATCTATAGAATGAGTATAAAAGTTGTAGTGAGTAGTAAGTAGAATCCATCACATAAAAGTATGTAGCAGTATGTGCTTAATAAGTGTTTGTCTTGTTTTTCTAAATGACCAGTAGAAGCTTTACTTTTCTATTGCATATTTCCCTATTAATTATATGGAAACAGAAGCAGTGCTTATAGTTACCTTGGAACCTATCAAGAAAACAAAGGTGAAACAAATTCCTGCCTTGTTGACCTCCTGTAACTTTTCACAGTTTAAGAAAAAAAACAACCAGAGCACTATTGGCATAAGAATGTATTTGAAAATGCTGGGTTTGAGAAGGCTGTGCAGGAGGTTCTAACTTGGAGAAGGATGGAGGAATTTTTTTTACAGGGCTTTAGCAGGATGGGGTCAGGCAAATTTCTGCTAGTTTGAGGAACAGTGGTCAAGGATGGCTCTCAGAGGAGGGGAGAATTTATCTTGTAGATTAGCAGTCACTGGGCAATTTGGATTTTATTAAGTTGTGGACAAGCAGCTATGAGGGGCAAGGACATGAGAGGGCCTATGGAAAATTCTCAGTTTTTTAGTGTTTTCACAGTAGATTTTTCTATCATTGGCTCTTGCAGTCTTTTCCCAACCCCTCTGCCCCCAAGTCCCAGTCTCCCAAATGGAAGATTCCATTATCTTGGCCATGATTTTAGAATCCTACTTCTTGATTTCAGAAGGCAATGTCTTTTTGAAACTTTAGAGAACAAGGAATTAAATATTTTATAGTTCTAGAAAGTCTCTTTGCTCCCTGCCTTCTTAGCACTGTGCTTTGGATCTTGCTATATAGGTTTTCTGGAGTAGAGGAAACGGTAATATATGATAATGAAAAGCTTCAAAGTAGACATATGGCTGACAAGGGAGATTTGAAAAGGGTTTTGTAGTAGCTTTTTTAGTTGATGACACATCTTCCACTTAACTTGCGATTGGCTTCCCCCTCCCCCCCTTCATTTTGCCTCATCATTCTGTGATGATTCTAGTAGAAGTTAAATGAGATCATTTTTGGTAGTTGGTTTGCAAGCTTTGGTATGTGCACCCACCCTTCCAAAGCCTGCCTGTGGTTTTTAGGGAGCTCAGTTTGTGACTGAAAGGATCAGCCCTTCTCTTGTATCTTTTTAATGCACTACTGGTTTCTAGCAGCTGCTGCTTAACACTGTTCATTCTTGAATTTGGTGAGTTCAATTTGGTGAATTGTCTGTGCTCCATGTGATTTCTTTGCCTTTTTTTTTTTTTGGAGACAGTCTCACTCTGTTGCCCTGGCTAGAATGCCGTGGCATCAGCCTAGCTCACAGCAACCTAAAACTCCTAGGCTCAAGCAATCCTTCTGCCTCAGCCTCCTGAGTAGCTGGGACTACAGGCATGCGCCACCATGCCCAGCTAATTTTTTCTATATATTTAGTTGTCCAGCTAATTTCTTTCTATTTTTAGTAGAGACAGGGTCTTGCTCTTGCTCAGGCTGGTCTCGAACTCCTGAGCTCAAACGATCCACCTGCCTTGGCCTCCCAGAGTGCTAGGATTACAGGCGTGAGCCACCGTGCCCAGCTGATTTCTTTGCCTTTATGAATTACTTTTTGATTACAGGTGAGCCAATGTCCTGTAAATATAACATATGCTTTGAAATTAAATTACCTTTATCCTCTTTGAATATGGAAATCCTCTTACTATCTGCTAGTTGGCCTCTTGCTTTGTGGCTCTGTGTGTTCCTCTTGTAATGCTTCCTTTGCTTTTAATTTAAATCTCAGATGGTGTTGGTTAGCATCCATGGAAGACATAGGCCTATTCAGATGTTAGGAAAGTATGAATATTTGGTCACCATATTTAGGATTATGGGGGCATTTGTTTCTAACTTTTCGGAATATAGAAAAAGAGGTGAGTTTCTTATTCTTTCCTAATCAAGTTCACCATAGACCTTGTATTTTTTAAAGCAACTTCAATGAAAAAAAAATATGGAGAATAATGTATCTGCTATTTCTACATGGATATACTGACCATAACTATGGGAAGTATATTTGACTTATTGTGAGGCTTTCAGGGTAAATGTGTCAGATGTAATCAATATTTTAGTGTTACCACGTATTATTAAGTATTTTTCCATAAATGATGAGAAAGTTATTTATGGGTTTTTTGGTTGTTCAGCAAAATAACAGAAAAGTCTCAATAATGTTGCTTTCTCTTTTTTAATAGCCCTAGGAACAAGAGAGCAGGTTTATCTAAGACTAAACAGTAAATCACTAGAGAGAAACATTTTCTTTCTAATATGTTACTTTGTTCCTTAACCTCATGCTCTCCTTCAGTTGTAACATTTGGTAAAATGAAGCACATGTTCACCGTACTAGCTTTTTTAAATTTTCCAGTAAGTATCTTTTTTAGTTTCCCTATCTTAAATCTTAGGGAATCTGAAAGGCTCCTTTTTTTATTTCTTCCCTCTTATTAAGAAAGTATCTTCATTTACTCTTGATGTTTTTGTAGAAATTTCTGCTATTCAGAGATAGAAATAAAAGCATGCAGTTAAAAAAATCTCAGCCATTGAAGGTATTTTGAAAATTAACAGATCAGTTATTTTAAAAGTTCTATAAATTTGTGATTTTTACAAATAATTCCCCCTTTGAATAGGGAATTGACATGCCGATTATATATAATGTATAACACAAAAATGAGTTTTAAAATGTGTATAATTTCACTTGTGTTGATTTTTGATGTAACTTTTTTTGAGTATATGTACCATTAAAGAATATATTTGGAATATCTAAAAGGATTCTGTGTGTTGTTTATTTGTATCATACATATATATCATTTGGGTCGTAGACTTGTTTCACAGTTACATGAAATAGATGGTATGGAAAGGGAGAAGAAGCCTAAAATGTGAGTTTCTGCATAAATACCAAAGGAAAGAAATTCAGTGTACTTTCTCTTCAAAAAACGTTAACTCCAAAACCCAAGGAAGCTGAAAAACCTTCTTGCATTCATATAATAATTCTTATTTATTAGTTGCAGGGGAAAAACAATAGAAAATTACAAAATAGTATTTAACTGTGAAGTCCTCCTGTCAAATTCTTTAGCTCATTTAACCTTCTTTTCATTATTATTATTTTTAAAAAAATGTAATCGGGGAGTTCCAAGAAAAGCTTCAGAACAGCTGTAATTACAGCTGCAGATTTAGTCAAAATAGGGGTTTTAAAAGGCTCTTTATTCCCCTTTCGCATCTCTTTCCTCTACCCCAAGTAACCCAAATTTAGTTGTAAAAGTTTTGGTAAGCTTAGGATTCCTGAAACTGGAGTGCCATATGTTTAACTGCATGCAGATGTGATGAATACATGTAACTTTTTATTAAGGTTCCCAGAACCTTTTAGTTTTTTTAGTACTGTATGCACAGTTAAATGATTTTTGGCAGCTTGTATTTGCATTGAATTTTATAGATAAACATGTATTCCAAACACAGTTTAGTGATTTTTATCACAAGGCCCAGGCAACTGCTAAAACTACTTAGAGGAGTAATACTTTTCGATCTACATTTGAGCTAATGTTGACATTATTACAAGTTGACTGGAAATATTTGCAAAAGCTTATATCTTTGTTTTTAAAAATATTTCTTCAAAATTTACTGTAATAGGAAATTGACTTTAACCTCATCTAAAAACAAATTTGGCAAATCTCTTAATTTTTGGAGCAAAATCTGTTATAATAAACCAAAAGTGAAATACACATTCATGTCAGGTGGCCCCCTCCCCCACCCCAGTAGGCTTTATGATCTAGGCTGGGAGTGGATGGCATTCTAAGGTCTGGTTTTAAGTTCAGTCACTCAGGGATTGTATATAAGGCTTATAGAGGACTGTGGCAAAGAGCAAGGCTTGGGGCCAGTTTTTCCTTTCCCAGGTAATTACCATCTTCTTTACAGATGCTAGTTATGCTGAATATCAGTCATGGGATATAATAACATAACTTGGATTCTAATCACAGTTTTACAGTGTTACCTACTCAGAATCTGGTTCAGAGTTCACAGTGACTTGTTGAATCACACAGGGAAATTTGAAGACTCTTTCTGCTAAAGCCAATAATTTAATACATTCAGTTAGAAGACCAAGTGAAACTTGCCTGTATTTGCATAGCACTGTATTCATAATGATAAGGGTACAAAGCTATGTAGAACATTCAAGTACAGTGGATAGACAAGGTGCAAATATATGCATTAAAATAAGTCGACTGTTAGAGAATAAATAAACTTGAATTTAAATCCCCAGACTCAGGAACTCTTTAGATCTTAAGGAAATTCTAAAGATCTAGACCAACTTTCTTACTATTACACATGAGGAAACAGATTCAGAGAAGTGGTGTGGATTACCTTAAGTCATTAATTAAATAGGAGGTTTATAGGACATTTTAAATATGCACTTAAGGAGTAACAATAGGTAGTAAGTTAACTTTGCTTTTATAATCTTGGATGTCAGCTAATGTTGACCAATTGCTTATTGCAAATACTTTTATAGAGCAGCTGCTGGTCTTTTTCTCATGAGTCTAGTGGGAATATCAGAATGTGAAATTATACAATAGGTTATTTTTAGAGAGGGTAAAATTGAACAGAGGCCATTTCACTGAATACTGGTAGACTGAAATGAGTAATACTGATAAAATGCATTTGTTAAGGCAAAATAAGGAAATTATATTTATAAAATTACATAACTTTTCAAGTGTGAATTGACTTATAGGTATGAGGGAATGTAGGTAAAATTTGAAATGGAGTATAATTTTGATGATGAAGGTACAACAAATTATGTGAGGAAAAAGGAAGAAACTTAACAGAAAAAAACTTCTAGGAAGAAAAATAAAAATAAATAAAACTTCAAAACTTTAATAAGATATGAAAAATGAAACATGAAAAACAAGTTAATTTTATTTAGGACTGTCCATATAGGGAAGTTTGAAGCTCTGCTGTGTTATGGTGTGGTGTAATATAGTACTGTGAAGTTCTGGTTTTGTCACCTATGACCAGCATGGTCTTGGACTAAAAGTTTGCTTATGAAGAAATACAAGAGTGAATAATTTTGAATTAGTAACTTGGACTTGTGAGCTTCAGTTGCTTAGCAAAAAATGAGATTATGCCTTTGATGTGCCTAATTATACAATTGTTGGGACAATCAAATGAAAATCATGTGAAAGTGGTTTTCCATATTATAACTATAGATTCAATCCAACATGACAAATATTTGAGTATCTAATATGTCAGATGCAGTATTGTAAACTTTAGAATTCAGGAGGATATATAGTCCTTTAAGACAAAAAGGACATAAAACATAATGCAGATGTCTAAAATATATGGCAGAATATGAAAAGGCTAAAGAAAGAGAGGTTCAGCTTCCTTGTATTTAGGCTTAAGCTAAAGAGCCATCCACCTGAATCTGCTCTAAAGGTCTGTAAAACTTGGTTTGTCGCAAGTGACAAAGTAAGCATATATGTATATTTTCTGCTTTTTGAGCTCTTAGGTAAGAGTGGACAGATTACCCTGGATTGTCATATGATGAAAGTCTAAACTTGAGTTCTCCAATAGTTGCAGATAGGAGCTTGTTGATTTTTTAGGTATATATGCAACAGCTTCCTTAAAGTGTAGTAACCCAAACTAGATACAAAACTGCTTTAACAAAACCGATTAATGGCAGAGGCAGAAGAATAAAGTTTCTTCTATTTCTAAAGTTCTATGATTTTTATTAAAGTATAAAACTTATACTTATTTCAGACTTTTTCTTTATGCTTTTGAAGGTTAAAATGTGTTTTCTACCATGATATTTGTTTCAGGATATTGGCTTTCTTGGGTTGTGTTTCTTCTTCTATCTTTCCCAACTGTTCTACTTATATCCATTTCTCATCCTGCACCTATTTTGAGGAGAGGCAGTAAATATTTTCTCATGGCTTATCATGTTTTGGGAAAAGTGTTTTCTGAAGTGATCAAGATCATGTTGAATTTTATTCCATCTAGACATGATAGTTCTGTTAGGATCAGGTCAGGAAAACAATCCACACTAAATACTTCAGCCAAGAAAATTTAATATAGGGAATGGGTTATACAGGTGTTAAAGGGCTAAAAAAGCAAAAGAGGAACACTGGGGTAACACAGACAATACTTGCAGGAAGCAGGGCTTGGGGATCAAAGAAGAGCTTAGAGTAGAGGCCCCATAGAGTTGGGGTTCAAAACCTCTGGAAGGGGTACTACCTGGTATTGTTGGTATTTCTGAGGGTAACTTCTAAGAGTGCCAGAAAAAACTAGTAGCTGTTACCAACTGCTACTGCTGGAGTATAGGGCCTATGCTGGGGTAATGCTGATTGGAAAAAGCATGTACAATATTCTCCCTCTGGTGCTCTTATTGGCAGTATGAGGAAGCTAGCTAGCAAAAGAGAAAAGTAGTTTTCAGAGTTCTATTTTCAGCATTACAGAGATAAGCTGATAGCTGAATAACCAGGCACGCATAGCATCCTCTTCTTGTTACATGATGGCATAGGCCTTTGATCTCTTGGTCTCCTTCCTAGCCATGGGACCCCAAATGTTCTTTGTGCTGAGGGTTTGGAAGGAAAGGGGTTGTTACTATTTTTAAATTATTTGTCCTGTTAATATGATTTGGGGGCATGAGAAAGGACCACTTGCTTTATGATAACTCTGTCACAGCTTTTCTTGGGACCTTAGATTTAATCATAAGATACTCATACTTTGGCTCTTAAGAGCTTTCTGTTTTTCAATAGCCCTTATTTAAAATGTAAAAAATTGTGGCAGTAGTAATGATGCTATAAACAGGTTAAAAATGGGTTGCCTATTAGCTAGTGGCCTGTAGTGGGAACCAATCTTTGAGAAGAAGATTATACCTTCTCTCTCATTCAAATAGTTCCTTTCCTGCAGAGCTTCTTAAATTTTAATGTGTGTGAATCATTTGGGGATCTTGTTAAAATGCAGATTCTGATCCAATATGTCCCTGGATAGGGCCTGAAATTCTATATTTCTAACAAGCTCCCAGGGGAGGCTGAAGCTATTGGTCCCTATATCAGACTTTTCTCTTTCCTTCCATGCTTTGAGAACCAGTGGTTTGGCTTGGATCCAACGTTGTACGTGAGTTTGTATGGCTGAGTGGTGAATGATCATAAAGTAAGTTCCTTGCAAGCCTACCTAATTGTCTAGAAATATACTGAGCAATCTTAGTAGACATATTTATAACTTTTTCTCTCCAGGTGGGACCAGAGGGGTATATACCTCTGAATAGGTGGAGTTTTCTTCCATAATTTAATGCTGCCCTGGATGCAGAGGCATGCCTATCACTTGTAGTTTTCCTGGAAGGTCTGAGGCTTTTCAATATTTGTGCACATGTTTAAGGGAAACTGAGTAATGGGGGATAGGATAGAACAATTAGAAAATTCATGGATTTGATAGCTTGCCTTCATTAAAGCCAATATTGTTCTTATTTATTGATTGCTTTTGATGATTGGGTATATATGGATTTCAGAAAGTGTGTTTGGTTTGAATTTCATTTTTGTACTTTTGATAGTTTCATGTACTTATCATCAAAACATAGGGTCTTGCCTTCAGCCAAATAAATGGCAGTTTTTCTTAATGGAACTTGGAATAAAGCTCAAATTTATGAACTTGTTAATTGCTCTTTGCATCTGGATTTTACTTTCCTAAGGCATACATGCTTACACAAATAAAAAGTTAATCTTTTATTCTTTATTCAGTTGCCATCCTTTAAGATCCCCTCTCTGCGCTTCCCTCCCTTCCTGGATCTTTTCTTTCATCTTTACAGACTTAGATTTTGAAAGCTTCTAGGTTCCATTTTGTCTGTTGATGCTTATATGAATGTTATCCTTCAAGTTGTAATTTAGGCTATGGGTAGACAGATAATTAGACTCTTAGGGTGAGAGAGTTAAAATCAAAGTTAAGGTTTCAGGGGATTCCTACATAAGGGTGGAGAAAAAGCTCAATTTTAGGTTCCTAAACAAAGCATTTTGATTGGCACATGGAGACCCTTGCATGAACACAAACGTCCATATTTGAATATTTATAGAAGATAATCTGTCAAAATTACTGTTATTTTAATTTGCCAAGCTTGGCTGATTGCCGCAGTTAGATGTTACTTGAATTCAAGATGAGGATTCTGGTGTGGAACATGCCTTTTGTCCTTGAAGCTGTTTGAATATTCCTGCCTTGACGCACTACCTACCCTCCACCCCCTTTTTAAACCGTGGGGCCTTTTTGTATTAGCTGAACTTTCATGTTGTTTTTTTTAGGGGAAAATATTAAAGTAGAGTGATAATTGTAAAGATTTTTAAAAACATTTTTACTAAATGTATGGACAGTTATTGATCAGGAATTGTTTAAATAATTATAACTATTAGTCCAGTCTTTGTTTCAAAGGGGCTGTCCTTGGAGAATCAAACCTAGGAATATTTATCTCATTTGAATGGCTTTGTGTGAGATATGTTTCATGTTAACAACAAAGAAAATGTATACTTCTAGATAATTAACATTTCCCCTTTCTTTTATCTCATTTTGAACAGCTAATAATGTTAGTGACCCAGATTCAAGCTATAATACCTTTCTTTGGAAATACCATGTGATTTCGTCTGCTTCTTATGTTCTAGGGCAGGGGTAGGGAACATTTTCATGTTGGAAGTTCGCATTAATTTAGCCGTAATCAAATAAGGTCACATTCAAGAAACTTCAATTAGGTGTACTTACAAATGTACATTATTTTGTAAAAATCTAACAACTAGACAGAATTAAAAACTACGTGGAGCTGTGCAACTATTCACAAATCCTATTTCAAACAGAAACACAGTGCACTGTTGTCAAAAGCTGATAACAGACTGGCATACTTGACCCCCGTAAACTCTCACCAACCAGCCTTGTGTGGTAGTGGCACCAGTCAGGTGGGGGAAGCTAGAACTAAATCATGAGCCTAGCAGCTGTCAATTTAGCCCTAATGGCTTACTAATATTCTAATTGTGCTGGTCAATCTGGGAGGATTGTTTCTTTGAAACTTATTCTTTGGTATTTTAAATATGGTCATTTTAAAAATAAAATAAAAATATAAAAGACGAACAAAGGTGTTTTAATGAAAGTAAAAGGATTTGTTCTATACAATTTGGATTCAGTCAAAAGGCCACACTTAAGGACCTAGAAGGCCACATGTGGCTTTAAAGGCCACAAGTTCCCCACCCCTGTTTCAGGGAAAGGAAGGTAAGCCATTTTTCTTACTTAATATTGAAATAACTGTTAACTAATCAGTTTTTTCTTTTTTTAAAAGCCAGGAACTGGCCAGGTGTGATGGCTTACTCCTGTAATCCCAGCACTTTGGGAAGCTGTGGGAGGAGGATCACTTGAGGCCTAGGGTTCAAGAACAGCATGGGTAAAATAGTGAGACCTACCTCTCTACTAAAAGTTAAAAAAAATTAACCGAGCCTGGTAGTACACACCTATAATTCCAGGTACTCAGGAGATTGAGGCAGGAGGATCCCTTGAATTTAGGAATTCAAGGTTACGGTGAGCTGTGATTGCACCACTGTACTCCAGCCAGGGGATAGAGCAAGACCCTGTCTCAAAAAAAAAAAAAAAAAAGCTAGGAACCCTGTTCTTTTTAGATGATGTCTTCTCACTGAGAAAATACTGTATAATGTCTTGATGCAGTGTCACTATTCCTGAAAGGTTTCTACTGAGACTACATTATTTCAGCTCTAGAGATGATATAGTGACTTTATCAAAGGCATATGATGTTTTTTGGGAGGAGGACTATATTCAGTGCTCCATTTGCTCAGCTAGCTTGTCTTACGTAGCCATTGCCACCTGAATAGTTTAATTTTAAGTATATAACCACTTCATTAGTCTTAATTATTTTGTTGTTTCTCATGTTTTCATTTCTTTCTCTTGTAAACTGACATAATTGAATATGTTTTTTTGTTTATTATTTTAGCTAGAAACTATGTCAAGTACTCTCAATTTTATGTAGATATTGCCTTTGTTTTGGAGTTTCAGGAATATAGGATCTCAGGAATATATTTTATATTTAACAAATTAAGAGTGGAGCTTTTTTTTTGTAGTATTCTTTCCTCTTTCACAGCATGTATCTTTATTCTCATTAGACAATTTTTTTTTGCTGGATTTTTTTTCCTAGGAGATCTGATATAAATTACTCACTTGTTACTACCTTTCCCCATTCTTTTTGTGACCATATCCAAGTAATTTCCCATGAACTCACCCTAATTCCTCATTTTATCTTCCTAAGAAAACTTATTTGTCCAACTCTGTGGCTATCTTATAGCTGGATAGCAAAATTATTAGTAATTCTTTAAGATGTTATCCTTTTGTTACCCTAGCTCCTAATTTTGTAATGGTTTACCATCTGTTCACTGTGTAAAGGGTTTGGAGATGTCTTTTGTATTTAATGCATCACCGATATGTAAGTAATAATAAAATATATATATATGTATAGTATAGATATTGCTAATATGGTCCCTTGGGTCTGAACATTCTGATATTCTTGCTAAGTTTGGAAGCTTATTTGCAACAGTCCTTTCAAATTTCTTAAGGTGAATTAGACAGTATATTCACCTTACCTTTTAATTAGCATGTTTTTGGTTAAGTATGTTAAAACTCAGTTGAGTAAAATTTAAGCTAATAATATATAAAGTAATAAGTCATTTCTCAGTGTGATTTGAAAAAAAATTTAGCTTTTTTGGGGGTATAACAAAGAGCACTATACAGTAGATTAAGATTTCCCAAGTAAATTAATTTTGATAAAGGTTAATTCCATGGTGATAGCACATGTTGGGGGTTGGCATCCAAATGTCAAATTTCATGTAAAAACTTAGCTTTCTACTGTCTTTTTTTCCTTTAGAGCAGGAACCGTAAAACTTGAATTTGTGGGCTGGGCGTGGTGGCTCACGCCTGTAATCCTAGCACTCTGGGAGGCCGAGGCGGATGGATCTTTTGAGCTCAGGAGTTCGAGACCAGCCTGAGCCAGAGTGAGACCCTGTCTCTACTAAAAAAATACAAAGAAATTAGCTGGACAACTAAAAATATATATATAAAAAATTAGCCGGGCATGGTGGCGCATGCCTGTAGTCCCAGCTACTCGGGAGGCTGAGGCAGTAGGATTGCTTGAGCTCAGGAGTTTGAGGTTGCTGTGAGCTAGGCTGACGCCACAGCACTCTAGCCTGGGGTGACAGAGTGAGACTCTGTCTCAAAAAAAAAAAAAAAACAAAACAAAACCCCCAAAAAATAACCCTTGAATTTGTGTAAAAGGTATGATAATGCTATTTTAGGAATACAAAGCCTTTATTATTTTGAAAATTGAGCACTAAGGATAACTAGTGAATTGTAGTACTTACTGATAGATTCTTTGAAGCCCTTATGGAAATACTTAGGTATTGATTTTGGAAATATTTTAACTTATAATAATGATGTGTGGTCTAAATGAGCCCTGCAATATTTGATTGTCCATGTTTTCATTGCTTCAGAAAGAAAGGATGAAGTGTATTGTTTAACAATTTGCATTTTAGCATTATTTATGGAGTAAACACTGTAATTAATCATATTTTAAGTAGTTTATGTGCCATTGAGACAAATTCAGAAATCTATTCTTTTTGTCCTTAATATGTGTTATATTTTTTTTTTTATCAATTAGTAGAATGTGAAGGTAGAAAATGAAAATGTAGGTTCTTTTTGGTGCCTGGAGAAGTGAGGTCACAGGGCAAACTGCTCTCTCCAAATTGGAGACACAGACAGGCCAATACAGAGAATCACAACTTATTCCATTAGAAACCCAGGAGCAAAACCTCCACAGGAATCACTACTAGGGTAAGAAATCCTAAACTATAATTGATGAATTGCTGGAGGCTGTGTGGACCAGTCTGAGAGTTACAAACTCCAGTGGGAGGGCCGGTTATAGGAGTTTTCCTCCATTTACCTCACTTTTGTGGTTTTACCTTCAGGAACTCAGCCAGTTCCTCAAAGTGACTATCACAGGGGGAAAAAAAAAATGCCTTGATCGTTTAGCAGGGGGAAGAGAAAAATAACCATTTTGTAATACGTCAGAATATTCTTAACAAGGTCTGCCCTCAAGAAAAACTATTTTACTATAGCCTAACCTATTGGGGTTTTAATGGAGCCTAACTGACCTGAAGAAAGGGAAATACCCAAGTCCAGCTTCCTCTAGCCTTCCTGTCCCTCCTAAGCAAGGAAACTGACAAGCACTTACAAAGTTCATTTCTAAGGGGCACAGACTCACTAAAACATTGAGACCTAATCATGGGACTGTAAGATGCTTCCCCTCCCCACACACCTTACCCCACCACATTACTAAAGGCCTATTTTTACTGTAGTTCCTTTTACCCAGTGTATCATGTCTCACTTCCATTGAAAATTTGTAAGATGTGCTAAAAGGCAAAAACACCTAGATTGAAGAGCCAGAACAAACATGAGAACCAGACTCAGACATGGCAAGGATGTTGGAATTATCGGAGTGAGAATTAATTTGGAGAAATTCTCAGTCATTATTGTTTCAAGTGTTTCTTCTGTTCATTTTTCTCTTTCTTCTCCTGGTATTCTCATTACAGTATTTTATACCTTTTATTGTTATCCTACAGTTCTTGGATATTCTGCTCCATTATTTTCAGCCTTTTTTCTCCTTGCATTTCAGTTTTGGAAGTTTCTATTGACATAGCCTCAAGCTCATAGAGAATCTTTCTTTAGCTGTGTCTAGTGTACTAATGAGGCCATCAAAGATATTCTTTGTTTCTGTTATAATATTCTTGATCTCTAGCATTTCTTTTTGATTCTTTCTTAGAATTCCATCTCTCTGCTTAACATTATCCATCTGTTGTCTACTTTTCTCATTATAGCCCTTGGATTAGTTGTAAATGTATATTGCAAACTCTAGGGCAACCACTAAAAATAGTAAAAAAAAAAAAAAAATAAAGCATAGTTGGTATGCTAAGTAAGAAGAGAAAATGAAATCCTATAAAATGCTCAATTAAAACCACAAAAGTCAGAAAAAGAGTGGAAGACAAAAATAGGAATAAAGAACAAGGACAAGTGTAACAAATATGGTAGGTATTAATCCAGTTATATCAATAGTCACTTTAAACATCAGTGCTCTAAATAATCAATTAAAAGAAATTGTCAGAGGAGATACAAAAATAACCCAAGTATATGCTATCTACAGGAAACCCACTTTAAATATAAAGACTGCAGGGGCCAAGGGAAAAATTCCCCTTCCCTCTATGAAGGTTTGCTGAAAAGTTAACTCACAAAAGGCAGATTCCTAGGGAGAATGAATGGATCAGGGAACAGAGATTAACTTGTAAATAGTTCTCTTTGGGATTTGAATTAGTCTGACAGACAGACATTATTCTGTGAAAGGGTCTGTTCAAGTGTGGTTTCATTCTTGGTCTTCTTTCCTGCAATAGATAATGAGATAATGGTGGGGGGAAGAAAAAAACCATTGTTCTCCTTGGCAGGTCAGAACTTTAGGCAGATAAAGGAACTTCAGAGAACAATTTCATCCTATGTTTTGGGGAAGGAGTGGGTGGTGGTGGGGGGGAGTTAGAGACACCTTGAGGCTTCTTCAGTTCAGCATGTCAAGTGCCATATTTTTGGGTATTGGTTTCTGAGCCCCAACAAGACACATATAGATGAAAGTAAAGTGATGGAAAAAGATATACTATGTTAACACTAATCAAAAGAAAGCAGCAGTAGCTATATTAATAATTTTATACAGAGCAGACTTCAGAACAAGGAAATTATCAGGGATATAGAGGGCATAAGATATAAGTATGTACCTAACACTAGGGTATCAAAATATGTGGGGCTGCAAGGAGAAATATATGAATCCATTATTACAGTTGGGTATTTCAACATCTCTATATCAGAAATGGGTGTATCCAGCAGGCAGAAAATCAGTAAGGATATGGTTGAACTCAACAGCACCATCAATCACCTGGATATAATTGATATCTATAGACTACATCATTCAACAACAGCAAAATATATATTCTTTTCAAAATGAAAATGGAATTTTTGAGAAACTTCAGAGTTGTTTTTATATTTTAATTTTTTATCTATAGAATTTGCATCATAGATAAATGATCAGAGAAAAGAAAAAGATGAGAACCTCATTTTAAAAAATATAACACACTGTCACCTGCCTCTCCTATCTATTACATATTCTAGGGTAAGAATTTTCAAACATCAATTTTAAAAAAGTACTTATATATTTCTCCTTACCTCAAGTTTGGCATAATGAATGAAAGAGGTATAGGGGTTACAGACCTTTCAATGAAACCTAGCTGGCACTCTTTCATTCAGTGGCTCCTAGAAATATCTCATACAACTCTGTTTCAATGGAACAAAATTTGAAAACTAATAAATATTAATCATTTATGGCCTGGCTGATATTTGATAATTATTGACCTGAGCTCCAGATGTGTCACTGTCTTATTATTCTTTTAAGTGATCTTAATGAAGAACAAAAACGGATGAGAAAGGATGTTACCAAAAGCTCACCCACTTGTCCACGACCTCGACTCAGAAGAACGAGGACAAGTGGTTTGGGGTGAAAGGGAAGTGAGTTTACTTTGCCAACAAAGGAGGAAAAATGGTAGAACTTCTCATCTCAAAATTCAAATTTCCTGAACATAGGCAGAAATACAGAGCTTTTAAAGGGAGGTTTCTCAGCTTCAGGCAATTACTGTAGTTAACTATTCTAGTCATTCCATCTAGGCCAAAGACAAAGCCTGTGATCTTTGCCAGCTGCCCACCTGGGTGGCTGGCACCACCTGGGAGTTTTAACAAAAGACGGAACATGCCTCAGGGATGCAGGCCAGGCTGCAGTTCCCAAAAAGAGTGGGGGAAGTTTTAAATAGACAGAAATCTCTCTCTCTCTCTCTCTCTCTCTCTCTTTTCCCCAGGCCATTCCCTGTTACAAGGACAGGGGAGAATTTGTAAAGGAAGAGAAAAGTCTAACTGAATTTAGAAGGCTAGTAAAAGATAGTCACACATTGCTTAGTGACAGGGATACGTTCTGAGAAAAATGTCCTCAGTTGATTTTTTTATTGTGTGAACATTGTACAATGTACTTATACAAATCTAAATGTACTTATACCACACATCTAGCCTATATGATATAGCCTGTTGTTCCTAGACTACAAACCTGTACAGCACATTACTGTACTGAATACTATAGGTTATTGTAAATGTTATTGCCCAACTGGGTTGTAT
This sequence comes from Varecia variegata, assembly GCA_028533085.1. Taxonomy (NCBI): domain Eukaryota; kingdom Metazoa; phylum Chordata; class Mammalia; order Primates; family Lemuridae; genus Varecia; species Varecia variegata. Next base: position 28,554,462 of record CM052442.1, on the reverse strand, counting down.
TGCCCATTGCACAGAGGAGAGCCCATACACTGAGACAGCAGAGGTTGTAGCAGAGAAAGAATTTATTATTGTGGGGTGCTGAATGAGGAGCCAGGAGAAGTTTCTCAAATCTGCGTCCCTGAGAATTTGGAGACTAGGGTTTTTAAGGATGGTTTGGCAGGCAGGAGACTGGGGAATTGGTATTGCTGATTTGTTGGGTTGAGGGTGAAATCACAGGGCTATAGAAATTCTCTTCTTTGGCAGAGTTACTTCCTGGTTGGGGCTTACAAGACCAGTTGAGTTGGTTTCTTGGCGTGGGCCACTGGTCTGGTTGGGTCAGTTGGTGCACGGGAATGCTTAGTCTGGAAGATACCTCAAAGACCAGCCTTACATTTCACAAGGGTGTTGCTATCTATGGGAGCAATTAAGAAAGCTAAGAATCTTTATGACTGTAGGGGTGAGGGGAAACTTACCCTTTCCCCCTGAAAGTTTGCTGAAATATCAACTCACAATTAAGGCAGATTAGTAAGAGAAATGTTTATTTACCAATACCATGCACATGGCTGAGAATCACATAATGATTACCCAATATATCAATGAAGTTCGAATATTTTTATGCATGCCTTTTAGAGGGGAGGGAGAAAATGAGTAGTATAGGTAGATAAGGCGTTGCTAGGGAAGATGAATGGATGGGGAAACAGATTGACTTATAAATTCACCTGAGAGACAGATACTATGTTTTAAACGATTTGGGCCAGGTTTGGTTGCATTCTGGAATATATTGAGATAACAGGAAGAGGAAAGGAAGTCATTGCCCCCTTTGATCTTTTGATCAGGTCAGTCAAATAGCGGGAAAGCCCATTCCAGTGCTTTTTGATCTCAACTGGCCTTTAATTCAAAATATTCTTTATACCAAGGAGTCATATTTTGGGGTGAAATTTCCTGAGTTCCTTTATGACCAAAAGCTATGTGACTCCTGAGTGGTAAACAATTATAGGAAAGCAAGCTAGGGAACAATGGCTGGTTATTTTTTTAACTATGCCTATACCCTTGCAGAGTTCAGGCTTCTAGCACAGTTCTCACCTTGCAGCCCTTTATTAATTTTATAAAGGGAGGTTTTAATAACACAATGGTAAGTATTTGTGTGTTTAAACAGAAAAGGTAAAAATATGGCATTATAATCTTATGGGACCGCTTGTGTATGTAGTCTGTTGTTGACTAAAATGTCATTATGTGGCCCATGACTGTACCTAGGGTGACAAATTGATGAACATTCTAAAGGAGAGATGAAAGTGACTTTGTTTTGATTTTTTGTTTGAAATGATGGTGTTTCTTTCCCATTCCAAGACCACACTTTTCTTCGTGCTTTTTCTTTCCTTTGGAGCTAGACTAGTGGGGAGCATGATCGTAGGCTTAAATTAGTGGACTATAGGGACATTATATAGGATGGAGAGAAATTGTCACTCAATGTGGTGTTTCCAGTCATTTTCATCTGGTTCAAGAGGGAGTCCAATTCTTTGCAAAGTTATTCTTATGACATAAGGAATTCACAGTGTTTTCCTACTAGATTAATATTGAATTGACATCTATTAATATTTGCATGCTAAATGCTTTGTCATTGTTATCATTTGGCATTTATTCACTGGCCTAATATACTCTGCATTAATTGTCACTTATAAATATCCTATTCCCTGCTCTAGAGGAATATCTTAAAAGGAAGCTAATGGTGGGAAACACAGCTTTTTCTTACAAAGGTGTCTGCCTGGGAGCCTTCCTGTAAAGATCTTTGTTTAAGCATTGCAAAATTATTCTTTGAGTGGTTCAGTTAGGGAATGATAATAGTCTTGTAAAATAGGGCCTTAAAAACAACTGTCAGGTAGACTCATGATAATGACTCTATAGGGAATTGATAACATAGATACGATTCTCTGAAGGAATTGGAAATCTTATTAAATTAGATCAGTGAAACTGTTCCCTTCTCTGTAGAACATAAAAATAAAATCAAAAACTAAAATAAGACAACAAACAGACTTCCCATCTTGGATCACAGCTAGTAGTGGTTTGAGGACAATATCAATGTATTGTCCTCATTGAGGACAATCTGTCAATGTATCAATGGTTTCTGTCTTGTCTTGGCTGCTGAGCAGGTGTATAAACCTTAGTCAAGTCAAATCACTTCTTACCTCAGTTTTCTCATGTTCAAAATGGAGATAGTGCTTATGTTAATGGAAAAAAACCCCAAACTCTGTAAGATAATTTAAAGAGGCTTATTCTGAGCTGATATGTGTGACCATGGCTTGGGGAGTCATGCCCAAAAAGTCTTGAGCAAGTGGTCCCAAGGCTGTCAGGTTACAGTTTGGTTTTATATATTTTAGGGAGACAAGAATTGTAGGTAAATCATAAATCAATAAATGGAAGGTGTACATTGATTTGGCCAGAAAAGGTGGGACATCTCTTTGTAATTGGTTAAAGAAATAAAGCTTTGTCTAAAGACTTGGAATGTTTTAAGATAAAGAAGTCTGTTAGAGACAAACCGCAATATAACCACTCAAGTGGTCCCTCAAGCATATTGATGGCTTGCAGGTGATTTAACCTTTGTCCTGTATGGCCTTAGGGCCTGCTAATAATTTAGTATCTTATTGTCACAAAGATTCTATTTTGTCAGTCTTGCGATCTTTTGTTTTAACATCAATGCTGGTCATTTGTTGCATCTAAACTCCAAAAGAGAGGAGGTATAACTAGGTGTGCCTGATCTCCTTCATGGTCAGGAACTCAGTTATAAGGTTTTTCTGTGATCCTGTTTGCCAAGAGGGGGTCTGTTCAGTTGACAGGGGGGCTTAGGATTTTATTTTAGTTTGCACCTACCTTACAAAGCAATGATGAGAATTACATGAGAAAATGTGTGCAAAAGTATGGTGCATGCCTGATCCCTGATCCATATTTGGTGTGCACCAAGTATTCTCTTCCTCCTTCCTTTTGGCATCAGTAATGTTTGGATCCCAATCCTTTCTTGAATTTAGTAATTACTAGTTGTAGGATCAAATTATTTTGTTTTTTTGAACCTCATTTTCCTTTGACATAAGGTCAGTAATACCTACTTCATAAAATGGTGGTTGAAATTCAGTTCCTAGTGTATTCCAGGAAATTTTTGTTGAATCTGAATCTGAATGTTAAATTGATAAAAACTTATATGAATATGTGGGTTTTGGTAGATAGATCTTTTGGACACAAAAACCACAGTATCTTTTTAAAGAATATATAGCAGGAGGAATATAATAAGGAAAAGTAAATCTCTAGAGTGTTTTTGTGGGGGATTCTACAGTAGCTTATTGTATTACCCTTGATGTAATTCATTGGGATAGTAAGCAAATTATGGACTTGAAGGATTTATTTTCACTTGAAATAGTACCTCTAGAAGGAATATGCATAGTTAGGAAGTCAGACACCTGAATATACTTTTTCTTTGCTTTTATTCATTTTAACTTAGGTGACTTTAATAAGATTTCACTATACAATAAGGGTTTTGTGGGCAGAAATTAGAAAATAAATCTGAAAATTTCCTAGTTTGGTAATTATCAGAGAAAACTAGTAAACCAATATTAGTTGCAAAATTAAAGTCAGGATTCATAAATGAATCATGTTAAATGAGTTATGAATTAAATCAATATTATTGAGTTTAACTGTGTGTTAAATCAATGCATTAATAATTTCTTTGACGTAATCACAGAATAGAAATCAATGTATGTGTGGTATATTGTACTGAAGGGTTGCAGAGTGATGAACTAGGGAGTTTGTATTTTTAAGGATGCTGTAGTTCCATGAATTTTGATTAGATTTGTTTGAATGTTAATCACTTTCATAAATAACCAGCAAAATGTCACTGTCTTTGTCTTTTGTAGCAGTTTGAGTCAGCTTTTGTATATATTCAGATGAATGCAAATTTTAACTTATTTTCTTGTTTCCAAAGTTTAGGAGATAATTTAGCATACTGCTTGCTAGTCACTTTAAAGAAATCCCAGGTTAGCTGGCCTCCATGAGTTCAGCCTGTAGTCCCAGCTGCACAAGAGGCTAAAGTAGAAGAATTGCTTGAGTCCAGGAGTTCCAGGCTGTAGTGTGCTATATTTGCATCGGTGAATAGTCACTGCACTCCAGCCTGGGCAACATAGCAAGACCTTGTCTCTAAAAATATCTCAGTTTATCATTTTATTTGACATGTTATGGCTCCTTATTAGATACTTGTTAACCACCCTGAAAATGTTGCACAGAGTGTAGTCCTTGCAGGCATATAGTTCTTATCCCCAAGGAAAAGGATAAAAGAAAATAGAATCAAACTTTAATTGCAAAAACATTAAGTGCAGACAAGCTTCTGCTGAGAAAATGGAGATGAATTTATGTGTGACTGTTAAAGAAAGACATATAGATATGTTGATTACAACCATGTTTAAGTATTTTTGTTATAGGCAAAGAGTTTGCAATTACAGCAAATCTATTAAAGGTACTGCTGAAATCAAAATAACTTTATTTTTCAAGTATTTTTTTGTATGGTGTTTGTTTTTGAAGGAAACGTACTTAAATATAAAACTGGGTAATTATTTTTATAATTACTTTATGAATAATTTAATGTTAAGAACTATTAGAATTCTGATTTTATGTTTAATTTGTGAACTATTATTAGGCAAATCATTCTTAAAATGATATCATAGTGATACATATTCCAACCCCCCTTTTAATGTGGTAAATATACATAACAAAATTTGCCATTTAACCATTTTTTTAGTGTATAATTCAGTGGCATTAAGTGCATTCACATTGTTGTGATATCATCACCACTGTCCATCTCTAGAACGTCTTCATCATCCTGAAACTCTGTATCCATTAAATAGTAACTCCCCATTCCCCCTTACCTCCAGCCGTTTTAATTACTATTCTACTCCTGTCTTTCTGATTTTGACTATTCTAGGTATTTCGTATGAATTGAATCATACTATATATGTCCTTTTGTGACTGACTTATTTCACTTATCATGGTGTCAAGGTTCATCCACATCGTAGCATGTATCAGAATTTCACTCCTTTTTAATTTTTTTTTTTTATTTTAGAGATAGAGTCTTGCTCTGTTGCTCAGACTAGAGTGCAGTGGTGTGATCATAGCTTACAGTAGCCTCGAACTCCTGGGCTCAAGTGATCCTTCCTCCTCAGCCTCCCCACTAGCTAGGACCACAGTCACGCACCACCATGCCTGGCTAATTTAAAAAAAATTTTTTTTTGTAACAACAGAGTCTTGCTATGCTGCCCAGGTAGTTCTTGAACTCCTGATCTCAGGCAGTCCTCCCACCTTGGCCTCCCAAGGTGCTGGGATTTCAGGTATGAGCCACCATTTTGGCTTTTTTAAGGCCACATAATATTTCATTGTATGTATATACCACATTTTGTTTATCCATTTATCCTTCAGTGGGCATTTGGGTTTTTCCTACCTTTTGGCTATTGTGAATAATGCTGCTGTGAATATTGGTGTGCAAGTATCTGTTAGAGTGTGGTAATATATTTTTGTATATATTGTAACAGAATTTTGTTACCCAAAATATTTTAATTTAAATGGACTAGTACATATCTGAATTTTCAGTGATATCAGTGAACATTTATTGAATACCTTGTATATTCTAAGTATTGGGGACATAAAAGAGTTATAACAGCATGATACTATCATTTTAAAGAATTTTGATGCCTAAAAAGAATAATGGGGTATGTTTATAAAAACACAGTACCTGGTAGCATATGCTTTTTGAAGCTGGAGAGATATCCAAGCTCTTATTGAAACCAACATCCTCTCTCACCAAGATTTTTGCTTGTTATCCTAAACATTTAGGAACCAGAATATGTGGCCATAATCAACACATGCATATTTCATTCATATGCATTTAACATTTGAGCATAAATTTAGGGTGATCATATTAAAATGGAAATTGGATCATGGCATTTCTTTAAACAGTCTTATAGGACCTTATCCTTAGGTGGCTGACAGTCCTTCTGCTAAACTCCCACCTTGCCTCTGACCGAATCTCCTATCCCACACCTACCTCGAGCTGGATAATTCTTTGTTGTGGATACATTTCTAATGTGGATAGACTGGCTTAAGAGTAAATGAATTAAGAGGCCAAAGGAAGAATGTGTCTAGGTTCTTTCTAGGTTTGTGATGCTAATTTAATCTCTATAGTATTTGTATTTTGCAAATGAAAGAAAACAGGGTAAGTACATCTAGAAGTTTCTCAGCAGCTCTGTTTCCTACCGATTTTAAAGGTCAAAACATCAAAATAAAAATATTTTGGTATGTTTTGGTGTTTCAGTGGTTCTTTTTTCCCCTCTTTCAAAGTATTTTTTGTGGAAAAGCAAAATAAATCTTTTATGAATTCAGTTATAACTTTGCAGTTTAATTGGACTTTTAGGATTTTTCTGTGTGTGCAAGCTGGACCATTTGGAGTTTAGCACTGGTATACTAGCATGAGAATGCTCCTACTCTTAATTTTCACGGAACTGTTAGAGAGACCAAAGAAAAACATATGCAGCTGTTAGATTCACATTCCCTTTGAATGATGTTTTGAAGCTCAAAATGAACTTTTAAAAACACAGCTAAGCAGACCTTCCAAAAGATAGCATTGTAATACTGGTTTTTTTTCCCCCTCCATATTCATCTACTTGGTTCCCCATAGTGATCCTGAACTGTGAGTGATAAAGGCTCACTACTCTGTAGTGTTGTGTGGCCCTAAAATTAAAAGTTTGTTCTCATAGCCTTCAGCCTCTGAATTTGGTGATTTTGTAAGACTCTTTGTTACTGAACTAAACTCGGTCCACTCACCTAGCACAGTCAAGCCAGACACCGACACTGAGATTTGCAGTGGGAAAAAAGAGCATTTATTGCATGGCGCCAGGCAAGGGGATCGGGTACCTAACACTTAAGACCCAGATTCCCTAGTGGCTTACAAACAAGGGTTTTTAAAGGCAGGGGCACATACAGAAATTGCAAGCAAAATGGTAAGCCAATATATGGAGGTTAAACATTGGTTTGGCCTGTGGGTGTGGCTCTTTCCAGGTCCCTCAGGAAATTTAGAAGAATGAAGGGCGGTCACAGTCCTGAGTTCCCTCTTAACTTGGGTCTTTGTGATAGAGGTTTTTACATCTGTTGGGGGTTTCTGAAAAACAACTCAAGAACCACACGTTAAGATGTTATCTTTTAGTTTCTGTAGGAAACCAAAGTACCTTGTGACTCTGGCTAGCTTGGGAGATTCTTGTTACTGTTTTCTTGTTTATTAGGTTGCTCATTTACTCTTCAAGGCTAGCTAGGTGCCTGGAATTTTTCTTGAATGAACTCAAGATTTTTCCTTTATTTATTTCCATGCTTGGGAGCCCAGCAGTTCTTAAGAGTCCCTGTTCCATCTCATCTGGAGAACAGGAACTGTGGCTTCATTTTTGGAAAACATTTAGTAGGGTTGGTACACATAATAACATTTATCTTCTCCAGAAGGATGGCTATGGCAAAAAGGAGGGCTACATGTGCTGCGGTGGCTACTGCCAATTTAAAAAAAATTTAAAATAAATAAATAAATAAATAAATAAATAAATTATCTTCTGAGGTTATGAATCTGTGAGAAAAAATTAAAAAAAAAAAACCAGTATCACAGTTAGAAAAGGAGGTAGTTGCAAAGTGCAGAATGGTGAATGGATGAGGATGGCTATCCATTCCTTCAACACATAACATATATGAAGGTCTACTATGTACCAGATACTACACTAATAACTGGAAATAAAGCAATGATTAAATTAGACTCAGTTTCTACAGTCATGAAATTTTGATTGTCTAGAACAGTGAATGGCATCCAATAGGAACATAAAAATATTTAAATAAATGAATGTGTATTTTGTGGAGAATGATTTGGGCTATGGAGCATTTTAGTGAGGAAGTGGAGAGTATCCCATTCATTGTATTAGAGATATTTCATTAAAACATGCAAATTATTTATTAATGAGAAAAATAGTTAGGTAAGTTTTGGTAATACCCAGAATGTAGTACAGTAGAACTCTTAAAAATTATGAGATAAAAGCTGACACAAAAAGATACTCTTTACCTAATAATGTAGAATTAAACAAAGTTCAGAATAGGATGTACGGGATGATTCCTTTAATGTAAGATTATTTCTATTTATGTAAAAAATGTCTTAAGATATGGTAGAGAAATGATAATAATGATTCTTCTAGGAGATAAGTTTTTCAGTGATCTTTCCTTTATCCTTTATGCACTTCTGTGATTGTTTCTTTTGTTTTACCATGACCATGTGCTGCTTGCTATTTAAAAATAATAAGCTTACTTTAAAATGTATTTGGATAAATTTATTTTTAACTTAATATCTGTATCAGTAAACATTATAGTTATTGGTTGATGTTCCATTGTCCTATAAGTGTACAATATATCTACATTAAAGAATTCTGCATTTTTCTAACTGGAAGAATACAGTTAACCAGAGGGAAATACCTTTAACATTCAACATTTACCATTAACACTTACTATTTACTCAAAGGGTAAACACTCAAAAGGTATAGTTTTAAAATGAACGGTAATATTTTAAAACATGTGTCAGGCCAGGCATGGCTTATGCCTGTAATTCCAGTGCTTTGGGAGGAGGTCAAGGTGAGAGGATTGCTTGAGGCTAGGAGTTTTTTTTTTTTTTTTGGAGACAGAGTCTCACTCTCTTGCCTGAACTAGAGTGCCGTGGCGTCAACCTAGCTCACAGCAACCTCAAACTCCTGGGCTCCAGTGATCCTCCTGCCTCAGCCTCCCGAGTAGCTGGGACTACAGGCATGCGCCACCGTGCCTGGCTAATTTTTTCTATTTTTAGTTGTTTGGCTAATTTTTTTCTATTTATAGTAGAGAGGGAGTCTTGCTCTTGCTTAGGCTGGTCTCAAACTCTTGAGCTCAAGCAATCCTCCTGCCTTGGCCTCCCAGAGTGCTAGGATTACAGGTAGTGAGCCACAGCACCTAGCCCAGAGGCTAGGAGTTTTTGAGAGCAGCCAGGACAATGGAGTGAGATCCCATCTGTACAAAAAATAAAAAAATGTGTAAATGATAGTAAAACATTTAGTAATAATTTTAATTTTGTTTGGAGGTACTTTGAGGCATATCTGCATAATTAAATGGTGGAGAACTGAAAACTTTTTGCTTTTATGTGTATTTAAAAACTTAATTTGGATGTAGTTATTAATAAATATTAGATTGAACTACCTTTTTTATGTGAAGATTTGTTTTGGCTCTGTTCTTTGCTTATTATGACTACTGACTTTCCTAATTTTGAAGAGAAAAGACATGCTTTGGGGGAGTCCTGATTACATCCAGTCAATATTATTAGTTTCCTTAGTAGAATAGGGCATATTAAATTATTACTATTTTCTTCTTAATTTCTTTCAATTACTTACTGTTTTTATCAGGATAAATTAATGGATTAATCAAAAATGTTGCCTTCTATACATAATTGTTTATAACAAACTCATTTTATTAGAAATGGTATAGCAACCCTACTATTTTTTCTTTATAGAGATGTGGTCTTGTACTGTCACCCAGGCTAGAGTGCAGTGGTGCAGTCACAATTCTCTGTAACCTCAAACTCCTGAGCTCAAGTAATCCTCCCACCTCAGTCTCCGGAGTCGCTGGAATACAGGTTTGTGCCACCAGGCCTGGCTATTGTATTTTATTTTTTGTAGAAAGATGGTCTTGCTATGTTGCCCAGGCTGATCTTAAACTCCTGGCCTCAAGTGATGTTCCTGCCTGGGCTTCGCAAAGTGTTGGGATTACCTGTGTGAACCACTGCACTTGGCCACACCTTATTTTTTTATTCTCCGTAAGAACATGTTGAGTGGAGTTTCAAGCCATGTATGGTTCAATTTGAAAACTGTGTCTCTGGGTCTCTTTAACTTTTAAATGATATTAAAAATGGTTAACATTGCTTAGTTACAAATAAAAGTATTGAGTTGTGCCTATAGTTCCAGCTACTGGGGAGGCTGAGGTGTGAGGATCCCTTGAGCCTAGGAGTTTGAACCTGCAGTGAGTTATGATTGTCCCACTGTACTGCAGCCTGGGAGATAAAGAGAACCTGTCTCTTAAAAACAATTTTATTTTTGAGACCACATAGTCCTTTGAATTCTGAAACATCAAATTTGAAACAAATCTTTTGTATTTTCTAGATATTTAGCTATAAAATCTTTAAAAACTGTATATTTAGCTATAAAATTTTCAGAAACTGTGGGCATATAAAGCAAAGACTATCAACCTTGGAGGGTGATTTTAGATCTCTTTATCTTTCTGTTTTACTTTTTTACTTCTGAAAAAATAAGATTATCTGTTACAGAGACAGGGTCTCACTGTGTTAACCCAGGCTGGACTTGATCTCCTGGGCTCAAGTGATCCTCCTCCTTCAGCCTCTGGCGTAGCTGGGGCTACAGGTGTGTGTCACTCTGCCTGGCTAGTACATCTCATTTTGTTCTCATTTTTTAAAGTGACACAGTTTATAATATGGAGAATAAATCATCTCGTTAGGTTTTGACTCTCTTTTAGTATAAAAATACGAATCTTATTTAGCAATACCTCTATTTTAAATGCTTTAAATGTTTAAAAAATTTATAAGAAAGGAATTATAGAAAAACTGGAATGAAATACCTAAATTTATACCATAGACATGAATAATAACATTTATAATTGATATTTTAAGTTGTTACATGAAGACATGTAACATAAATGTGTAAAAGACCATCAAGATGGCTAAATAGTAGAAAGGAGAGCTTTATTGGTGATACTGGTTTGCACACCAGGAAGAGACAGTCTCCAGTATGGGCTGAAGGTGCTCTTGAGGGGAAGGACAGTTTGGGTTTTATGCCTCACAGAGTCATAGCCTCACAGTATCATACATATTCAGCAGGTTTGGGGGAAATGCTGTATATATTTGTGGGGGGAGCTGAGCGCATGTGCAATGGGTATGTATGTAACATACATCCCATGTTCACTTTGGGGCAGGGTTTTAGATTAAATGAGATGGAATTTGGCTTTTTATGTCAAAAGATGAACCATAGGACACAAAGACAGTTTGTGTATAGCCTCTGTAAGCTGGCTAAAACTGGTTTAAGATCTGCAATAACTTATCAGAAAAGAATGCTTGTAAGGACTGTCCTCTGTTCCAGAGTTACAGTGGTCTGGGTTGTAAATCAGCCTGATAGTTCCCATTATAGGAAGTTTAGCAAGGGTATGGTTTTTCTTACAGTTATAGGAATTTGGAAATTTGCTATGTACTGTGTTTCCTTAACCTTAGGGCCCAAGTTAGTTGATAAAGTGGTGTCTGTTTTAGTATCTCAGATCATGTAGATAAAAACATTATATACATTAGTGTAAATGATTTCTTATTTTATATACTTTTATAATATTTGTACTTTCCTTCATTGTACTCATTTATTCATTATTCAGCAATATTTATTAAGTATCTGCTATATTCCAGGCACTGTTCTAGACTCTGAATGAAAAATGAATAAATTAGACACTATTCTAGACTCTAAGTGGACTAGTGAACAAAACAGACAAATTACTGATCTGATGGAGTTTATATTCTAGTGGGTATACCAATACTAAACAGGTATGTCAGATGGGTAATAAGTGTTTTAGAGAAAAGTAAGTACATCGGGTAAGGTGATAGGAAATTTTTTTTTTAAGTAGAATGGTCAAGGAAAGTTGAAAAGATGATAAATGAATGATGCCTAGAATTCGATGAGTGCTCTGGGGATATTTGGGCAGATATGTTTCAGACATGTTCAAAAGCCCTCTGTTTAGTGCAGGCTCTGCATATTTAGAAGCATAAGAAATTATGCAATTATTCGTTTCATTTTTGCTTTCCTGATAGATTGTAAGATCCACTGAGAGTGGGGATTATCTCTGTCTTGCTCATTATTATATCCTTGACACACAGTACAGTGCCAAACATGTGGCAGGCAATGGGTAAATATAGATATTGAGTGGGAATTTTGGAGGAATACTTTTTAAAAAAATTCTTAAATTTATTTTTATTTATTTATTTTTATTTATCTTGAGATAGAGTCTCTCTCTGTTGCCCCAGATAGAGTGCAGTGGCGTCATTGTAGCTCACAGCAACCTCAAACTCCTAGGCCCAAGCTATCTTCTTGCCTCAGGCTCCCGAGTAGCTGGGAATACAGGCTCACGGTAATTTCTCTATTTTTAGTAGAGATGGGGTCTCGCTCTTGCTCAGGCTGGTGTTGAACTCCTGACCTCAAGTAATCCTCTCTCCTCGGCCTCCCAGAATATTAGGATTACAGGTGTGAGCCACTGCATCAGGCCTGAATCCCTTTTTTTTTTTTAAATTGATACTACCTAAATTATTTCAAGCTGCAAATGTCTTTATACATCATCTAGATCAACACTGATGTTATGCATGAGAAAATAAAAGATGTATTTATTTTTTCAATTTTAGAGATTTACCTTTATTCAGTAGAAAAAAGCATTTTATGTGGTAAACAACTCAACAATCTGGGTTTATTAGAATAAGTGACCAAATCCATGAGTAAAGAACTTGGTTTCTGAATCAAGGCTAGGTCTTTGACATTGCTGGTAATTTCTCCTTGAATTATTATAATTAGAAATGTTGCAAGAGAACCAAGAACATTGGTCCGAAATGATTATTTGAGAAATACTAAGGTGTCCAGTTTGAGGAGTGTGTTAAATACAGGCGAGGAGAGGGATTCTAGGGCCAACTATTAAATACTATAATCTCCCTGAGGGAGGAAATACTCCCTAATGCTGAAATGGTAGAAGACTTAGAAAAGCACTGCTGTGTGAACTGGCGTATAGCTTGTTACTGTTGGAAAGAGAAATCAGACCCCAAGGATGGTCAGGCTGCAGGTAGAGTGGAGGGTGTTGCTAATGAACTCCCCTACCAAGAGGCATATTCTTTTCTATGGAGAATAGGAAGGACCAAGAATGGGGACATCTGAGACAGCCATGCTTGGCTTGGAGGCAGGTGGGCCTTAAACTTCATCAGACTCTGCATTCTTCACTTCTCTGTCCAGAGCTCTTTAGATAGAATGACTTCCAAAAGTCATAGTTAGTTAGTAGTAGCATTCTTGGGATGGCAAAGAGTTTTATCTCTTATTCTAACTCTAGTCCATTGATGGAGGATTCTTTTCTTTCACATGTCTGATCTGTACATGGAAAGGTGCTTGCTGTGGAAGACATCTTTGCAGTTTGGAATTAGCTTGCTTGGTTGAAATTCATGTTTGACACTTACTAGCTGTGTAATTACCACCTCCCCCTGCTACCCCCCAATTTCACCTTTCAATGCCCTTGTTTTCTTATGTGTAAGACAGATATTCCCATTCCACTACTCTTTATACCATAAACATTTTCTCTTGCATAGTGGGATTTTTCTCATAAATCTTCAAATATACTCTTCATTAAAAATATTGTTTCCTTGTTTTTTTTAAAAGGAGTTATGAGCATAGGCGTTTGAAATCAGACGTTCTTGGGTTCTATACAAGTTTAATTCTTAAAATATTTGTTAGCATATATCAAACTTTTATTTAACTAATTAGGAACCATCAGGAAGACAAAAGGACTGCTTTCAAGAGTATTTGAGCATCAGGAATCCATGTATTTATTTAGGAAAGGGACACAACAGACTGGTTAACTGTCTATCTGACAATGAAGCCATATCACTTTGGGGTTAACAATAAAAAAAAAACTTGGAATGTAAAACATTGAGTTCAATTTAGATATCAGCAAGGTCTTCATCATCATGTCCAGTATCATCACACTGGATTTCATCATCATTTCCAGGATCAAATGTCTCTGTTTTATTGATTTAAGCATATTCTGGAAGCTTGCCATATGCCTTCAAACTCTAGCTTCATCTGTATTGTATTTGAAAATTACATCAGCTTTGTTATCCTGATAGTGTTGCAGACCAACCTATAATAATGTCTGAGGTATTTATCTAAATCTTTTTTTGTCAGCTTTCCTCTGATATGACATAACCTCTTTATACCATCAAGACACTTTGCTTCTAATCATCCATTTCCCAACATTTTAATTACATGACCATACTGTTGTCCATCCCCTTTACATACCAACTCTGTTTTTTTAGATTCATTCTTTCTTTTACCCCTGCATCTGTTTTTACCTCCCTTACCTTATTCTTGGGCATGGTGGTGATGGTCACCTCACAGCATCTTGGGCTTCTTTCTGGTGGCAGCAGTGGCTGTGGAGACTGCTACCCTGAGGGGTATGCTTGAGTATGTAGTCCCAGGAGGCTTGGTCCCCTGTGTGGGAGAGTTTTACAACCCAGGTCTTTAGAGACATGCTCAGCAGCAACAAAACTTCTTTTTGTATAACTTTTTTTTTTTTTTTTTTTTTTTAGCATTTTCTTTCCTTTTTTCTTTTTTTTTCTTGTGCTGATATTTTTAAGGTTTTCTATAACAGGTCCAAAGTACCATTTGCGTATTTAGCTTCATTATTAAGATAGACCTCTACTAGAGTAGACCTCTTCTGAATGTCCCAAGGGTTCATTGAGGACTGTATCTTGCTTGTGTGAACTTGAATTATTCCTGGTTCTATGTGAGCTCTGGGAATGATTCGGCATTAGCTACCTAGTAATATTTCTTTCCCAGAAATTATGTTTGCCCAGCCTCATGGATTTTCACCCTATGCACATGTAGCTTGGTATTCAGGTAATTTAAGGGGATGCTTTTATTTTTTATTTTTTTTAAATAGGTCTTTGTGTAGCCCTCTTACTTCAGGGACCTTGTCCAAAAATTCTTGTTGTGTTAGCCTTTCTGAATTCTGATCTGTCTTTTTTTTTTTTTTTTTGAGACAGAGTCTTGATTCTGTTGCCCAGGCTAGAGTGCCGTGGCGTCAGCCTAGCTCACAGCAACCTCAAACTTCTGGGCTTAAGCAATCCTTCTGCCTCAGCCTCCTGAGTAGCTGGGACTACAGGCATGCGCCACCATGCCTGGCTAATTTTTTCTATATATTTTTAGTTGTCCAGCTAATTTCTTTGTATTTTTTTAGTAGAGACGGGGTCTCGCTCTTGCTCAGGCTGGTTTCAAACTCCTGACCTCGAGCGATCCTCCTGCCTCGGCCTCCCAGAGTGCTAGGATTACAGGTGTGAGCCACCACGCCCGGCCTGATCTCTGTCTTTTCAACTCAGCAATGGACTAGGTTCTATTTGAGTTTCCTTTCCTACATACTACATTCCCAAAAATGCTTTTAGAAAGAAATCACAGGCAATTATAGGGCTCAACTGTTTTGTTTCCCTTTTTTTCAGGAAGCAGTTTTGAGCTGCCAGTTGTCCAATGTTACACACATAGTTTGTCTAGTTTTCTAGTTGTTTACTTTTAAAGACTAATTCTGGACCTTAATAATACTCCCTCATGGGTAAAGTAGAGGTCTCTCTCTCTGTCTTTTTTTTTTCTTTTTTTTTTTTTTACAGACAGGGTCTTGCTCTGTCACCCACGCTAGAGTGCACTAGTACCATCATAGCTCACTGCAGCCTTGAACTCCTGGGCTCAAGGGATCCTCCTGCCTCAGCCTCCCGACTAACTGGAACTACTGACACATGCCACTATGCCTGGCTATTTTTTAAATTTTTTTGTAGAGACAGGGTCTCACTATGTTGCCCAGGCTGGTCTCAAACTCCTGGCCTCAAGTGATCCTCCCTCCTCAGTCTCCCAAGGTGCAAGGATTACAGGTGTGAGCCACCACGCCTGGTCGAGGTCTCTTAATACTTTTAAAATGGAGCATGATATCCTTCGGAAGTGATGCATTCCACCCATTTCAAATTGAGTTCAAATACCATTATGTGTAAAAGTTCATTTTTTAAATGTTGACTAAGTTAAATTTATTTTAGCAACAACATTTCTGTTACTCTTCCACATATAGGTGTAAATAAAGCCTGCTTTGGCTGCTTTTCATCTAATATTAGGTACCAGTGAACTGATGCATTAAATTAAAGTTGGTGTAGCTCTAATGATTTATAATAGCTGATTGTTTTTTATACTTTTATGCCTCACTGAATATCACTGCCTGTTTTATGGTTACCTTTCTCTCCCTCTCCCCCCACCCCCGCACCAGAATTTGATATAACAACAACAAAACCCCCTATAACTCTTACTTAGTATAGGAACTTTTACCAATAAAAATATTGTTTTTATATTCTGTCTGTCAAGATACAGTGAAATAGTGTAAGTTTAGTACTGCACAGTATTTCTTTAAAATTCCTACAATTAGTTTAAAAGCATTGGCAATTGGAAGTAAAATGCAAATATAAATTGGTGGGAAGTAATTGAGAATGTCTTATGTATGAAATTAAAAAAAAAAGAGTGTTTGGTAAACAACAATACACTGATCCTAAGTTTTTTTTTTTTAAAGGATATGAAGTGCTCATGAAAAAGTTAAATTAATGGCACTCATGCTTATGGTTGACTGACTCATTTGGTGACATGAGCTTCATTCTTTACTAGGTGTGAGGTGCACCCTACCTGATGATTATTTTATGTCTATGCTATTCTTAGAAGAGGGACTTGAAATCCTTAGAGGAATGTTTAAAGATAAGCCGGTATTAGCATTGTGATTTGTATGTTGTGTGCCCAGGCTTAACAAAGACATTTTTGACTCTGACATCAGAATTGTACACTGGGAGTCTTAAGAAAAAACACTGAAGAAGTGTATAGCTGTAATTTACATATCTCAAGGAATGAGGGCCAAGGTTATACTTATAAGTAAGAAAACTACAATTGCATTAATTCTGACAAATGGCAACAAAATGTCTGAATTTGATTTCATTACTTTTTATTGTTTCTTTAAAAAATTTTCTGGTGTCTTTAAAAATTGCTGCTTCTAGATATATCCATGGAGTTTGGTGTAGCAAAAGACTATTTATCCTTTAATTTTTTGATAGCCAATGTAAAATACAGACATCTAATTACTCAAGGTCTTTTAGATACTAATGACTGTTCACTTGTGAGAAAATTCATACTGATGTATGGCAGTCACTGGATCCCTTTGCCAAAGCTGCTTTTGTTTTTGGTTGTTATTACTAAAAGAGATGGGTCTACCTGTATTGTTAACCTAGGCAATATGGATGCACGCTGTTTCATCCTCCTAAACTGCTTACCATTGAAATTCATGGATTATGTGTGTTAATTTCATTGTATGTTCTCTTATAACTCTGCCCCTGAAGAGTAATAATCCCTTGGTCAGCCAAACTGTGTTACTTTAATTCATTTGGAGTTGAGAACAAGGGCTTCATCATTAAATAAATCTCTCTCTGAATGTTGGCTTCTTCTGGTTTTGTTATCTTAGACAAGTTAATTAACATCTCCTGCTGGGCAAGGTGGCTCAGCCTGTTAATCCCAGAGTTCTGGGAAGCCAGAGTGGGAGAATCACTTGAGGACAGGAGTTCAAGACCAGCCTAGGCAACATAGTGAGGCCCCTGTCTCTACAAAAAATATAAAATGAAAATTAGCTGAGTGTCATGGTGTGCTTATGGTCCCAACTGCTCCAGAGGCTGAGGCAGGAGAGTCACTTGAGCTCAGGAGTTTGAGGCTGCAGTGCACTATAATCACACCACTGCACTCCAGCCTGGGTAACAGAGTGAGACCCTGTCTCTTAAAAAGGAAAAAAAACCTCCTGCTTTATCTGATATTGGCATATATTAGGGTAAAAAGGCTGGTAGGTGCTGACGGCGCGGGTGGAGAAAGATTTCTTATGCAGAGATTGAGATATATAAAAGTAAAAGTTTATTTTATCCTTTAGAGGGACAGAGAGAATGAGAGAGAGAGAGAGAGAGAGAGAGAGAAAATGGGGGACAGAGAGCAGAGGGACGTGACATCCCAAAGAAAGATAAGGGAGATGCCAGCAGCTAGGCCAGGTGGCTTACTGCTTTTGTGGGGACAAAGAGAAAAATAGTTCATTGCTCCTTCTCTTCTTCTTAACTGCAAGCAGATAATGGAATCTGCTGTGTGAAACTGCTGCATCATTCCCTTTGCTTTAGGGATAAAGTGACCTTGTCCTCAATATATGATTTTGGGCTGTGTTTGATGTCTAGAGATTGTCCCCCATGTTGTCATCCAGAAGCTTCTTAGCAACTACTGCAGGCTACAGAAACAGATGCTAAAAGGCAGTTTTAGTCAATGGGTCTAGCAACTGTAAAAAATTTACATTTCCTTAGTCTGCTGGGCTCCTTTGAGATGTTCAGAGCTCCACAGGGCACCTGTTAGCTAGGTAGAGAGAGAGAAAGCAGAGCTGATTTATTTCACTCACAAAACCCACCATCCTTTCAGCATAGTTTAGTAGTTGTGGACTCTAGTAGTAGTTTGTGAGGATTTGAATCCTAGCTCTGCTACTTACAAGCTGTGTGACTTTGGGCAAGTTACTGACTTTTCTGCTGCTTCTTTTTCATCTGTAAACTAGAGATAACGTTAGTACTTTTTTTATAAAACACTTTGAATAAACCTGTTACATAGTAAACAACAAATCTTTGCTATGTTTATCTTCTATAAAATGAAGGTAAAAATAACATAATAGGGTTGCTGTAAAGCATGAATTAATAAGTAAAACACTTTGCCCAGGGACCTAGTACATGTTCAGCAAATAATGTATATAATGGGGAGATGATATTTATGATGAAGCAGATATGTCTGTAGAATAAGCATAGATCTAAGATTTGCAACACAACAGATTACACTGTGGAACTCCATTGATTTGGTAATTAGTGGAGATATGCAGAATGAGTTCCAGCATTCTATTAGGTAACTTGTACAAAACAAAGTTCTCTCTCCCAAATGATGCAGAAGATATGGTAGATCAAGAATCCCATCAAGCTGGGTGTGGTGGCCTGCACCTGTAATCCCAGCTACTCAGGAGGCTGAGGCAGGAGAATCATGTGAGTCCAGGAATTCAAGACCAGCCTGGACAACATTGTGAGACCCCATCTCTGGGGGTGGGAAAAAAAAAAGAATCCAACAGTACTTCAAAATTGTAATCTTGGTATGCCTGTTGTGTTAACAGTACAGTTTGGGGTTGGTCACACTCCACAGATGGCCAGGGAAGTAAAAGCAGTTATTGGGGAGAGCTTTTACATCAGCTGTATTATCTTAAAGATATAAAACCTCTCCCAACATCAATGGTGATTCAGAAACTGTGAAAAATGGATAGGGAATCATGATGCAGCCTGCCCCTAACATCCATTTCCCCTTTCCTCTATAGTAATAGAATCATAATTTTTTTGGTTTGTTTGTATTAGCTGGGTACATTGATGCCTAGAAGAAAAGACTATATTTCCCAGCTATGTGACTAAGTTCTGGCAAAAAAGAGATGAAAGCAGAAGTATATGTGTGCTTCTTCTACAAGCCACCAACTCACCTGGGAATAGATCCCTTTTTGCCATTCAGTTTTCTTCTTCTTTTTGACTTTTTTGAAAGTGTAATAACTGGGAGTTTTGCAATCATTTTGTACCATGAAGTGATCTTGAAGATGGAAGCCAGCTACCTAAAATAGTGGAAAAGAAAGTTAGAAGCTTGGATCCCTGAAGACACTGTGCAACCATCATCTCTACTTCACCTGTCTTCAGACTTCTTTTATAAAAGAAAAAGAACAATCCTTGGTATAATTTAAATTACTGCTGTGTTGAGATATTCTGTAATGTGCAGCACTGTGTTGCTGTACAGAGAGGAAGAAGTATAAATAATAAAGCAGAGATTTAATGGCTTGTGTACAGACGAGTATGTGTATGTATGAGGGAAGTGAAGATATAAGGATATTTGAAGGAGATTAGCATAAATGACTAAGGAAGTGAGAAGATTATAGATCTACTTGATCATGCTGGTGAAACTGGGAAATTGTGCTAAATTAAAGGAAAATATGAAACTATTTTTAGTTTATTTTATAGAAAAGAGGAAATATTTAATAATTCAGTAACATTTATATAATTACTTATCAAATCACATTTTGTTGGATATTGGGGGTGGTTAGAAAAGCTGGTAGCATTGATAGGTGGCACCAATCATTCTTGTCTTTAGGGTATAGATGAATAGTTTTTCAAGGATTATTCTTATTATCTTGTTATACCATTGTTAAATGAAGTATTTATAACTTTGTAGATTTTTTTTTCTGGTAAATTCCATCTTATTAATTTCAAGTGTCTTCTCTCAAAATTTTGTATTGGTAAATTTGAAAAAATGTTAGAAAACATTGGAATAGCTATTTCCTGAGGAAGAGATTAAGCCTGCACAGCAAATGGTTGATATTTTTCTACTTTTTATTAATAATACAAAGATGCATATAATTGTCAAGGTTCTCCAGAGAAACAGAACTGATAGGATATAGATAGATAGATGGATGGATGGGTGTATAAGAGCAGATTTATAATGGGAATTGATTCAGGTGATGATGGAGGCCAAGAAGTGCCACATATGCCATCTGCAAGCTTGAGAACAGGAAAGCCAGTGGTGTAATTTAGTCTGTGCTTGAAGGCTTCAGAACCAGGGGATTCCAAGGTGTTACTCCCAGTCCAAAGTTAAAGGCCTAGGAAGTGGGTTGCTGCTGCTGGTCTAAGTCTTGAAGTCTGAAGGCCCAAGAATTAGGAGCTCTTATCTCTGAGATCAAGAGGAAGTGGATGTCCCAGCTCAAGAAGAGAGAGAGAACTCATCCTTCTTCAGCCTTTTTGTTCAATTTATGTGGTTCCTCAAAGTACTGCATGATGTCTTCTTTACTGATTTAAATGCTAATTTCTTCTGGAAACACCCTTACTGACACACCCAGAAATAATGTTTTACCTATCTAGGTATGCCTTAACCCAGCAGTCCCCAACATTTTTGGCACCAGGGATTGGTTTCATGGAAGACAGTTTTTCCATGGACTTGAGGGCAGGGTTGGGGGGAGATCGCTTCAGGATGATTCAAGTGCATTACATTCATTGTGAACCTTATTTCTATTATTATTACATTGTAATTAACCATCATAAATTTTTTACTCACAAACCATAAAAACATTAAATTGTGGTGTTGTCTGTCCTTGGGTTAGAAAGTATGTATAGAAGGAAATTTTCTAGTTTCCCTTGAAGTTCTTGAAGTTAGCAAGTTTTTCTTTTCTTTTCTTTTTTTTTAAGGTAAGCATGATGTGAAATTTATTGAGGGGGAGCAAGATAGGATTACAATAGGATTATAGGGCAACAGCAAGATATAGGTCTACAGAGCACGATACATACACCACAGATGATGGCCGGACCCCTTGCTGCCTCAGGATAAAGAGATATAACAGATTTTCTTTGCTACAAAGAGTTATTCACTTTGGGTACTCTTGCAAACAGAACACAGGGAATAGATATCTTCAACAACTTTCAAGGTAAATGTTAGGAAGTTGGACTGAATTTGGTAAATTTAGTCAGTGTATGTACCACTGGTGTACCTTCCATGACAGGAAAATAGGAAGGGTTTATTGCACAGATTAAAAAAGTATTAACAGATCCAGATGCTCTCATTTCTTTTCATTGTGTCTTGTATCAGCAAAATCTCTGTGCTAAAGCTACTGTTTTTTTTAATTTTTTTTTTATTTCAGCATATTATGGGGGTACAAATGTTTAGTTTACGTGTATTGCCCTCCCCACCCCTGAGTCAGAGCTTCAAGCATATCCATCTCCCAGACGGTGCGTATTGCACTCATTATGTATGTATATACCCATCCCCTAGCAAGTTTTTCTTAATAATAAAAAAAATAGATCCCTCACATATGTAGTTTACAGTAGGGTTTGTGCTCATGTGAGAATCTAATGCCACTGCTGATCTGACAGGAGGCGGAGCTCAGGCGGTGATGCAGGTGATGGGCAACGGCTGTAAATACAAATGAAGCTTTCCTGGCTCACCCACCTACCGATTACCTCCTGCTGTGTGGCCCAGTTCCTAACAGGTGGCCTGGGGGTTGGGGACTGCAGTTCTATATGGTATCTTCATTGTACTTGGTTGGAACTCATAAATTTTCCAACTTTGTACAATCCCTGAGATATGTTCAACTTATTTAATTTTTCTTTTCCTGATAATTGTTCTTTGCCAGCCTGATGAGGTCTTATGTGTGTTTAGTTTAGTATCCGGCCAAAAACTCAAAGGATCTCCTATGCAAATTTCTGAAATTTTTTTCCTGAGCAGCTCCCTCTTCTTTAATACACTGACCTGCCTATTCCACTCACCTTAAATACCCTGAACTTTGGTCTCTGTCTTCACACATGAGGATGATGGCTGTGCTTTGTTTGGGTTATCACTTTCTGTGCTGGTGTTCAGTAAATGCCTCCAGGCAGAGGCATTATAGTAAATGCTTTATGTATATTAACCTTATTTAAGCCTCATAGCAACTCTGTTAAAACTACTTATCTTACTGATACTGTATTGTAGCTACCAGATTCAGGAAAGTACTTTGAAAAATTACATATAATGTATTTATTGTTCCAGAGACATTAAACAAATATAACCCAAAGAATCTCTGTAAATACCAAAATAAATGAATCATTTAAATAACAGTACCCTAAAAAAGTGGTATCAGTCTAGCCTGGGCAACATAGTGAGACTCTTTTTTTTTTTTTTTTTAAAGTGATACCACTAATTAAATACATTTGTAGAAAGAAGCCTGACACATTTCAATCCATTTAATATTCTGCAGATGAAGGGTAATATGTGAATCTCAAACAGTAATAAATTCATGAATACTTGAAAGCAGCTCACTCTGAGAAGAAATCTCAAACACTGCTATTTAAATTTTAATCAGAAATTAGCTCAGGGTATATGTAATTAATGTTGAAATATTTTTACTAATAAATTTGACATTTTTCAATAATATTTTGAAAAATAAGTTCAGTAGCTTTCCTATCAATGGCTGTATATACTTTCTTCAGTCATACCATTTGTCTTTGCAAAGTGAATCTTCTAGGTGAGGCAAATAAATTTTTTCATGGTGAAAAGGTAAACAAAAGACTTCTTGTCTTATGGTCTTTTAGGCCAATTAATTTTAGTCAGTTGAAGAGTATGTTGACAGTAATAAATCCTAAAGTTTATTAATGACTTTATTTTTGAACTATTTTCCTTATAATAGCACCTATCTCACTTTCTCCATTCAGATTTGCTGTCTTTAGTGGGGCATAAATGCAGTTGCATCTGATGTGCTTGGACTCTATGACATATCATATTAGTGTATGTCATATATGATATTCTTTACTCACTCATTTCCTTATTTATTTGTTTGTTTGTTTGTGTTTGAGATAGGGTCTTGCTCTTTTGACTGAATTAGAGTGCAGTGACGTCATCATAGCGCACTGCAACCTCAATCTCCTGGGCTAAAGTGATCCTCCCACTTTAGCCTGCTGAGTAGCTAAGACTACAGGAGTACCCAGCTAACTCTTCTGTTTTTTGTAGAGCTGAGGTCTGGCTCTTGCTCAGGCTATTCTTGAACTTCCTATCTTTAATCCTTCTGCCTCAGCCTCCCAAACCATGCCTCCTGCCTCAGGCATGGTTCAAACAAGAAACATAATGATTGAGTAAGCAAGCATTCATTTTGGTTAGTAGATAGGGAAAAAATTCTATGTCTGCTCGTTTAAACCATGCTAAGGAAAATTACCTAAAAAACTGCTCATTTTTCAACCTGGTTTGGTTCTGTTGATCCCATTTTTAAATACTGGCTAAGAACAATAAAATCATGGGAAACATTCTCTCCAAAAACAGTTCAAATGATGCTATTAATTAAGAAAATGACCATATTTTGCTCCTATAATAATTTCTTGCTTTATACAACTCATGTAATACCAATATTACTGTATAATGTAGTAATTTAATGTCTTAGATATTTTTAATAGTGGTTATAAAAATCTAAAGTACTTTGTATAACAAAATTTATGTATCTGTAAACTTTTATTACTATTCAAGTTATATCTTTTGTTGGCTTTAAATTTTGTTGTAATTCTAAGCAAAATGTTGTAGCACATCTTTTTATTATTTGTTATTTGAATTATTCTTTTTTAGAAAGCTATCTTTGCTTTAGTTGTCTGTCTTTCTAAGTTACTTTTGTTATGAAGGGAAAGAAAAAAACATTTTGGGCCGGATGCGGTGGCTCACGCCTGTAATCCTAGCACTTTGGGAGGCCGAGGCGGGTGGATCGCTCAAGGTCAGGAGTTCGAGACCAGCCTGAGCAAGAGTGAGACCCTGTCTCTACTAAAAATAGAAAGAAATTATCTTGCCAACTAAAATATATATAGAAAAAATTAGCCGGGCATGGTGGCGCATGCCTGTAGTCCCAGCTACTCGGGAGGCTGAGACAGTAGAATCGCTTAAGCCCAGGAGTTTGAGGTTGCTGTGAGCTAGGCTGACGCCACGGCACTCACTCTAGCCCGGGCAACAGAGTGAGACTCTGTCTCAAAAACAAAAAAAAAACAAAAAAAAAACCATTTTGATATCTTACATACTGTTGGCCCTCCATATCTGTGGTTTCTGCATCCGTGTGTTCAACAAACTGTGGATCAAAAATATTTGGAAAAAAATAATAAATAGTACAAATTTTAAAAAAGACAGTATAACAACTATTTGCATAGCATTTACATTGTATTAGGTATTATAAGTAATCTAGACATGATTTAAAGTCAGAAGGATGTGTGTAGGTTATATGCAAATATTATGCCATTTTATATAAGGGACTTGAACATTTATGGACTTTGGTATCTGCAGCAGTAGTGGGAGGGCAGGAGGGTTTTCCTGGAACTCAATCCCCTGTACATACTGAGGGACAACTTACATCTTAGTAGCTTGGAATTAAGTAGGATATATTATAGGTTCAGCATATGGTATATAATGGCATTTTACAGTGTTGCATATGTTGTCACAAAAAATATTATTAACTCAAATTTAATACTTATATTTTTTGTTGACATACTAAATTGAATCTATTTCTTTAGGATTTCAGAATGGATTCATTTTTTTTATTTGTTTTTTTAAGTCAGGAAGTTCTGAATGTCTGCATTGTTTTACAAAAGATGTAAAGTAACCTCATATGACTAGATCTTTTATCTGAAACATTGGATAAACCTTAATTATTCTTATGTTTTGGTGATTAGATGGGGGTACCTGAGATTACAGGGGCATGAATTTGAGAAAGAATTTTGAGAAAGGGACAGGACAAATAATGGAGTCGATAAAAACAGTGATCTTGATAGATTTAAGAATAGTTAATAAAACAACAGACATAAAATTTTCATTTGGATTTTTGCTTTTTTATTTGGTTTCCAAACGATTCTCAGTGAGTATAATTCTTTTCATTCTATGTTTTAGCCAGTGTAAACCAATAACATCAAGGTAAATAGTGTAGGAGTAAATGGGAAGGAATGAGAGTATTTCTAGGACACTCATTTGAAGAGATTTTCTTCTTTCTGAATACTTGGTCATTTAAAACAATTGAGATTTGAGGTTCAAAAGTTGAAAAATAGTGGCCTTGTGCTCTGATTTTTAAAGCCCCTTCTCTAACTTTTCTATCTAATCTTTTATAACTGTTGATTAGTAGTCAAATGCCCCTCAGATTCAATCTTATATACAGAAACTATATCTTGTTTTTTTCTCTGTTCTCTTGTACAAGGAACTCTGTGCCTGGACATTTGACCTCTGTAGCTCTGGAATTGTCAGATGGTTTTGAATTATATCTTTATCTACAAATTCTTTTTTTAGGGAGAAAATAGTTTTGTTTCCAAAGGAATTCTAAGCTTGATCATGGAGAAATGACAATTGAAACCCATAACCAAGCCTAGAAAAGCATGTGCATTTGTAGTTTAAGATGCACGCTGTGATGTAACTGGTATTAAAATTCTGTTGTAATTGTTGGTATTTTTAATAAATTTGAGGAAGGAATAGTCTAGCCTGATCCATTTAAACTTTTGCTTGTGATGGCTGGAATGGTTGCCAGCTGGTTAATGGCTGTGATAACCTTTGCTTAGCTAATAGGCATGCCAGTTTTAGAATTTATCCTTAAAGTGACAATTTGCCTGTCACTTGCAGAGTTAAGCGATACAATGCAGCTGAGCAATGAGAAGGAGGAGAGTGGAGTCAAGAACTTAAAGGAATGAATTCACTCATACAGAGAACATGTTTCTGCTTGAGATAATGAACACATTACCCCAAAATATGTAGTTGAAAACATTTTGGTTTTGATTGATTATTCAAAGATACAATCTTTTAAGCTCCCTGTATGAGCTATTGCACAATAATGTAAGAAGGAAAAATGATGATGGTGCTTAAGAGAACTTTCAGGCTAATTAATCTGTTTTCTGGTAGAGCCCTAATGTATGTAGTTTATTTAGTATGCAGACTTAAAGCTTTTACTTTTTGCTTGTTATTAGGCAGTTAGGTTATCTTCCAGCCTGTTGGCCAGTCAACACCAATGTGGTTCCTTTAACTCCATGAATCTCAGTTTATGCTATTTTACATATCTTAAATAACTTAAATACATTTCTTACTCTTTCCACAGCATGTAGAGTCCATGAAGCACAGGACAATAAAGCTTCCTACTCATATCACCAGAAGGATCTCTTTGAAAGATTCACCACAAGACTATAAGAGAGAATCATTTGAAGCATCATGTGTTGAAACGACAGAAGTCTGTTCACCTGTGCACTAACTAGAAACAGAGTTACAATGTTTTCAATTCTTTGAGCTCCAGGAATCCAGGGGAGTGAGTTGAAAATCTGAAAATGCGGCCATGGACTGGTTCCTGGCGTTGGATTATGCTCATTCTTTTTGCCTGGGGAACCTTGCTATTTTATATAGGTGGTCACTTGGTACGAGATAATGACCATCCTGATCACTCTAGCCGTGAACTGTCCAAGATTCTGGCAAAGCTTGAACGCTTAAAACAGCAAAATGAAGACTTGAGGCGAATGGCTGAATCTCTCCGGTAGGTTCTGAAATGCTGAAGGGAGAATGATGAAATATTGTACTTTGTTTTTAGGTATAGGGCTTCATTCAGCTACTGAAAGTAGTTAATAATTTCTATAAACTGCTCTCTTTGTACAAATTTAAATATCCTAGGATATTTTTCTATCTATGCATTAATACATTAATTGCCACGAGAGTTGTATTTAACTCACTTTAGTTTTGACCCTGGGGCCGCATGAAGCATATATAAAATCTTACATGTTGATGTTCTTATTGTTACAATTAATATTGACAATTTAATTCTAAAAACATGGATTAAATGAATAGAAGTCAATAAATTTCATCTTTCTATTTATGTTTACCTTTAAATTACATTTGAAGTTTTTATTCTATTTTTGTGATAAAACACTGTGGTCCCAAGGAAAAGTTTCTGTTTTTTTTGTCTGTGCAGCAGTCAATGTATTAAATATAGAGAATTTCTCCATAGTGCCATTCTTACTTTGCATATGAATTTAAATATAGAAAGACTATTCCATTTGATTTATGTACTAATATTTTACTTACAATTATCTTCTTCATTTTGACAATTTTGATATATTAAATATTAAATCCAAATTTTATACGATTTAAATTAGTGTATATTAAAAATTTTATGTAAACTATAACAAAGACATAATTGGGAGGCTGAGTTAGTCTAACTATAACTTATTAAAATGAAGAAACAAAAATTCATCATAAAATAAAACAGATGGATATGGAATGTGGAGGATTATTATCATTGCAGCTTCTAGTCTATAAAAAAATATGACATATATCTGTTAGAAGGCATGAACTGTTTGAAAAACCAAAGTCCCTTATTTTCAGGGAGCATGTAAGCATAGTATTACATAGGTGATCTCTGTATTTTTTTTCAAAGTTATTGAGTTTGAAAGTTACCTAGTATCTTCTAATTCCTCTACTTTATATTTGAAGATGATCATATATTTAGTGCTTGCTGTCTCTCAAAATAGAGGTTGAGGCTTGAAATGAAGATTTGTGAGTCATTACTCTAGAGCTGGTAATTGCCTCTAAGGGAAACGGTGTAGAGATAAAGAGCTGAAAGTTCATTTATTTTTGAAAAACAAATAAATTGAGTAGTGGAAAGTAGAAACATCCAGTTGTGAGAAGAATAGCAGGAGACAGCTATGTTACGGAAACTGAGGAGCATTCTGTGAAGGAAGAAGGTAGTTGGCAGTGTTATTTACCCTTGAGACCATAGTGAGGATGTCTATGATACGATCCTACTGTTTCCCACCACCACTGCCCTCCACTCTTTCTTTAAATCTCAGATTTTTCCCTTTATCTACTTCCATAACTTTTATCTTCACTATAATATTATTTTCGGTCTTTTTATGTCCTATGAAAGACAATGCTAGGTGTTAAGACAAAAATGAATGAGACATTATCCCTGTCATTTATAGTAGTAGTGCCAGTCAGTAAAATACTGAGTGGTCAGGGATTGGAAAATGGACCACTTCTTGAATTTGAGTATCATTTTATTTCCTACTTGGGAGTAATCAGGGAGGGTCATAGAGTAGTCTTATTCATTTATTTTTTGTGGGAACCAAAGATTGAGGATTTAAAATAGCTATCATTTATTGCCATGTGCCAGGTATTATGCCAAGGACTTTGCGTGGATCACATTGAATTCCACAGTATCTTTGTGGGATGCTAGTACCATTTTCATAACCATTTACAGATGAAGGATCATAGGGATGTTAAGTAGTTTAATTTGCCCAATGTCACTTTTCACAAGTGATATGTGATTCCAACACCTGAGCTCTGATGAACTGTATTGCCTCCCCGAGAAAACAGATACATCAATTACCAAAAAATCTCAACTCAAAGTTCCAGAATAGCTGCTACTGTAGTTGATTTTGGAGTTTGCTTTGATTGTAGTAAAATCTTGTTCTACATCATGGAGATTTTGCTGCTAAAAGATTTTACCTATAACAATTTAGGCTCATAAATAAATGCTCACTTTTCTCCCAGTTCCATCTTCAATACTGATGCTTCCATTTTTAAATTTCTGACTGCCAAATGTCTTATTTTGGTTGCATGAAGGGAAACCTTACCTTTAATATGGGTTGTTCCTTCTGCAAAATAATCTTTGGGTGTCTTAAGTCATTTTCTTTATATTTTTATATGTTGAAATTAAATTCTAAACTACTACATTTAAATGTAGAGACAGCTTCTAAGAGCTGAATGACTTAATAAGGCATGCTTTAATACCATGTAAGTACAATCTAAAAACACAGACTAAGCGAATGAGCTCATTTTTATCTAAGGGAATTAAATTTTAGGAAAATAAATAAACAGTTATTTTCCCCCATTAGGGAAGAAAACCTCCTCAGGCTCTTCTATTGACTTTACTGGTGGGACCATTCGTGTTTCATCCAAAGGGATTTCATTTTAGAGCCCCTGGCATGAAAGGAAAAGCAAGAGGTACTGCTAGCATGGGATTTTTTTCTTTATTGTAATTTAGCTAATATTTTGTACTCAATATATTATATTTTTTATTTTCATTTTATTATTTTATTTTTTGAGATGGGGTCTTGCTCTGTTGCCTGGGCTAGAGTGCAGTGGCATCATCATAGATCACTGTAACCTCAAACTCCTGGGCTCAAGCAATCCTTCTGCCTCAGCCTCCCGAGTAGCTGACTATAGGCACATGCCACCATGCCCAGCTAATTTTTCTATTATTTATAGAGATGAGGTCTTGCCATCTTGTCCAAGCTGTCTTGAATTCCTGGCCTCAAGCAATCTTCCCATCTTGTCCTCCCAAAATGCTGGGATTACAGACATGAGCCACCATACCTGGCCTTATACTTCATTTGCTGTCTTTTTCTTATAGGAAAGTATGTTCATAAGTAAGACCATAAAGGGTTAATGCAGATGTCTGTAAAACTAGGTCATTTATTTGAGATAAGGGATATGGATTGGAGTTGGAAAGCAATACAAAAGCCTGAAACTACAATTTTTTAGAATCAGGACAGTAATTTTTTTGGAAGGGTGAGGACCATGAACCTCACTTTTCCTCTATTACTACAAAATATCCTCTGAGCTCTTGGGTTGATTTTATTTCCTTAATCACGGATGAGTTTATGTAAATAATAATAATAATTAAAGCTTATATTGAGCATTTACTGTGGGGCCAGACACAATACCACAATACTAAGAGCTTTAGTTTTTAGTTTTATTTGTTTTAGAGATGGGGGTCTTGCTATGTTGTCCAGGCTGGTCTCTAAGTCCTGGGCACAACTGATTCTCCCTCTTCAGCCTCCCAAGTAACTGGGACTCCAGGGACATGCCACTGTGCCTGGCTCCAAGTGCTTTAAATGCATTATCTCATTTAGTCCTTATAAGTCTTTAAGATAGGAATTACTATTCCAATTTTATAGATTAAAAAATTGTGAGTAATTAGGACAATAATTTTAAAAGCAGTTAACCAAACTTCCAGCTAAAATTTACGAATTTTTGTTGATAATGTTACAAATTTAGTAAAGTAATTTAAAAATTATTTCTCAGAGGGATGCAAATGTACAAGTACCACATCTGTGGCGGGAGGTTGCTCTGTGTGTGTAAATCTGACTTATTTGATGAATAATTTCCATAATACAGTCTTTTTAGCATAGAGGTCTATGAATTTTGGCAAATACAGTTGTGCAACCACTACCATGATCAAATTACAGAAGGATTTTACCTCCTCCCAGAGTTCTGTTTTACCCCGTTATAGTCAAATTCTTTCCCCATCTCCTGACCCTGGCACCTACTGGTACATGTTTTCTGTCCTACTTTTTTCCTATGCCAGAATGTCATATAAATGGAATCCTGTAATATGTAGCCTTTTGATTCCGGCTTTTTAAATTTAGCAAAATGTATTTGATATTCATCGATGTTATTGTGTGTATTGGTGCTTTAGTCTTTTTTAGTGCTGAGTGGTATTTTTATTCCTTTTTAATGTTGAGTAGTATTCCATTGTATAGGTGTATCTTAATCTCCTTAGTGTTACTGTAACAGAATACCTGAGACTAGATAATTTATAGAGAAAAGAGGTTTGTTTGGCTTATGATTCTGGTGGCTGAAAAGTCCAAGATTGGGCGGCTGTATCAGGTATGGTTCTCAGGGTGCTTCAATTTATGGCGGGAATCAGAAAGGGAATGGGCATGTGCAAAGAGATAGAACTAATCTATTCCCCTGACAGTGAAAACTCACCCCTGAGGGAGGACATTAATTTATTCATGAGGAATCCGCCCCCATGACCCAATCACCTCCCATTAGGTCCCACCTCCCAGCACTGCCATGTTGGGGATCAAATTTTAACATGAGTTTTTATGGGGACAAATGACATCCAAACCATAGCAAAAATCCATTTACCAATTGAAGAACATTGGATTGTTTCCATTTTGGGGCAATTATGAACAAAGCCACTAAATTAACCTTTGCCCTATAAGTTTTTGTGTCAACATAAGTTTTTATTTCTCTTAGGTAAATATGAATATCACTCGCTATTGTCAGTTATTTTTGTTTTAGCTATTCTAATAAATATGTAGTGTTATTGAGATTTTAACTTACATTTCTATAATTAATGATGTGCAGCATTTTTTAAAAGTATTTATTTGCCATTCATCTATCTTCTTTGGTGAAGTGTTTATTCAAATCTGTTGTCTATTTTTAAAAATTGAATTATTTCTTACTCAATTCTTTTTTAAAATTTGGATTATACCTAAAACAAAATTATAAATATTTATAATATATGTTATAATATAATTTAATGTAATATACTATAATGTAAAAACATAGAGACTTAGAACAACAATCACATATTTGCTCTTGATTTTTCAATTTAGGCTGCCCTCAGCTAGGCTTTTAAAAAAATTACATATAGGGTCACTTTTGTGTCTAGCAGTCATCTGGTGGCTTGATTGTGATTGGGCAGTTCAAGATAACCTCACTCACATGTTTGGCGATTAGTTGGGATCATCAACATTCCGTTTCATGTTTCCTTTCTGACAGGATAGTCTAAATTTCTTACATAGTAGTGTTCCAAGAGAGCAAGAGCAGGAATTGCAAGGCCTCTCTCAAGACTGAGCATCAGAAATAACACAGCATCAATTCTATCACATTCTGTTGGTCATTGCAAATTGAAAGGCCTACCTGTATTCAAGGATGGAAGAAATAGACTCTACATCTTAGATGGAGGAACTACAAAGAATTTGTAGCCTTATTTTCCCTACCAGCCTTACCACACCAGAAGTAAGACTGAGTAGATTGGATCAAGTCAAATCATGGTAGTCTTAAACAGCCAGAATTGAGTTTAAACAGACCTGATTGATAGATAATAGGGAACTATAGTTGGTTTTTATCAGAAGAATGACACAGTGAAAATGTTTAGGAAAGATTTAGATTGTCAGGTGGATTTGGGGCATGTCCCTTACTGGAATTAAGAGATTACTTGGGAAACTCTTACAGTATTAATCTAGACATGAGATGGTGCACATTTAGTCTAAAATTAATGATTTAATCTGTTGGCTTTGGTATTCAGGTTTTCTATATCCTTGTATTTGTATTTTACCAAACATCTCTTTCTTATTTGTTAATTGCTAGCACATTAGGTAGTAGACTTTCTTTTAAAAACTTAGAAAACATAACTTTCTCAGCCCTTTTGTGTTTCATGTTTGTTTTGTCTCAACCTTCAGTAATGTGAAATTGCTATCAGCTCACAGAATTTTTGTTCCTTGGAATTTGAACCAGCCACATTTGCTTCTTAGTCACAGTTGAAATTTTCCAGAAAGTACCCAGAAAATTACTGAAGTTTGTACAGAAACCCCCTTGAGCAGTGAAGCTCAAACTGGATGGGTGTCAGAATCTCACAGAGTTGTACAATTTAAAGAATGCTTAATTGACAACTTTCCTTTTAGCTTAATCCTTGCTATTTAAGGGGCATTTATTCTTAAGAGCACAACTTAAAAAAATTCAAATGTGACTTTTGGTCCATTGATAAGGTTTTTGTTTGTTTGTTTGGCCCAGGAAAGCAGAAGAGATTTCTTCTGGAATTTAGATGCTAGCTGTAAAACTATAAATCCACAGACCACAAAGAACGTGTAATTAACTTATGATTACCTATTTTTTTGAGTTGTGTGTAATGTGCCCAGATGGATTACAGCCAAAGCATAAATCTTCTGGTGGAAAAATTTGTTCCAGCAACAAAAGTATGGAACACTGAGACCGGGAAAAAGGAAACTGATGTAGTTCTTCACAGATCATGTCTTATTTTTGTTCGAGAAGCTTGTGTTAGAATGTGGGAAGCCATTGTTCTAGTTGGTTGGTTTGAAGATCGTCTCTATGCTCTCTTTTCTATAACTGCTCATCTCTCATGTAAGAAGTATACTTATATTCCTAAAGTAAGTGACATAGATTGGAATGTGTAGAGCATCTGCCATCTAATTATTAATATAGGCTTTCATTATATATGGCTTTTATTTTTTTCAACCCTGTATCCATTATTCCTTATGTTATCAAGAATATCTTATTTTTCCCTAGGAAAAATACTCCTTCTCTGAGAACATTTTAGTGGGGTATTAGATTAAATTTGCTAGTATTTTGTTTTGGATTTTTTCTGTGTTAATGAGATAGTTACCTATAATTTTTCCTTCTTATGATGTCCTTCAGGTTTTGGTATCACAGTTATGCAGGCTAATTCTATTTTATGGAAGAGTTTGTGTAAAATTTTAGTATTCGTTCTATCTGGGCCTGGAGTATTTTCTGGGGGAGGGACGGTGGGGAGGAAGGAGGACATGTGGGAAGATTTAAAATTCTGGATTTGATTTCTTTAATAGAAATTGAATTAGTCAGCTTTTCTACTTTTTTCTTATGCCAGTTTTGGTAAGATATGATTTTTAATGAATGTGTCCATTTTATCAACATTTTCACATGTACTAGTATAAAATTGTTCTTAATACCATTTTATTTTATTTTCTGTACCTGTAATATCTATAGTAATGTCCCCCTTTTCATTCTTAATACTGGTTATTTGTGTTTTCTCCTTTTATCTTGCTAAGAGTTTATTAATCTCATTTACCTCTTTAAAGAACCAACCTTTGTGTTTCATTTTTTCCTCTATTGTGTGTTTGTTTTCTATTTTAGTTTCTAATATATGCCTGGAAAGCTTCACAGTTCTTTCAAAGCCACACCTTTAAGTTGTATCCCATAAGTTTTGATGATGTCCTATTTTCGTCATTCAATTAAAAAATATTTTTAAATTTCTATTTTGATCTCTTCTTTGACCCATAGGTTATTTCTTTTCTTTCTTTCTTTCTTTTTTAACTTTTTACTTTTTCTTTTCTTTCTTTTTCTTTTTTTTCATTTTTTTCTTTTGGGGGTCTTCTGGTGAGGACTGGAAAACCTGCTAGACAAATTCTAAAAGAGCTGTAACACTGACCCATAGGTTATTTAGTAGTATGTTACTTAACATCCAAATTGGGCTATTCTATTTATTTTTCTGTTCTTGATTTCTACTTTCTTCTTCAACCAGATAAAATTATATTCTATATATTCTATATCATTTCAGTTCTTTGAAATCTATTTAATCACTCAGCAACTGACTTATGTTGATGAATGCTTAAGAAAAATGTGTATTCTGCTGTTGTTGGATCTGATCTTCTATGTATATCATTTAATTTAGGCTATTCAGATTTTCTAAATTCATGCAAATATATTAATTTTTAAAAATGTGTTTTCTATCATTTTATGAGATAGGTATGTTAGAATCTCTAACAATGGTCATGAATCTGTGTTCTTTCAGCTCTGTCAACTTTTGTATATCTTAAAGCCATTTCCTTTGGTGAATGCAAATTCAAGACTAATTTATTTTCTGTGAATTAACCCTTGGATCATTATGAAATTATATTATTTATCTCTAGTAATACTTTTTTAGCTATAAAGTCTAATTTGTTTGGTATTAATATTGCTATACCAACTTTCTTTTGGTTAATGTTTTCATGACATATCCTTTTCCATCTTTTACATTTTAATTGTCTTGTGTCCTTATATTTAAACATAAATCTAAATATTTAAGGTGTTTCTCATAAGTAGAATAGAGAGTTGGATTTTATTATTTTTGTCCCGTCTGATAATCTGTCTTCTTAAGTAGATTTGTTTTGTTCATTTACATTTAGTGTAATTACCAGGTTTAAGTCTACTACTTTGCTATTTTTTTCTTATATGTCCCATTTCATTTATCCTTATTGTTTTTCTTTCTTCCTTTCTTTTAGATTGGTAATTTTTTTATTCTATTTTTTCAGTTATAATAGAGTTTTAGTTTTATATTGTTTTAATGGTTACCTTAGGTATTATAAAATATAATACCTTGATTTTTCCTTTTTTTATTATTGTCTATCTTAAGTTAATATTTTTATCATTTTCTCATTTTTATCATTTTCTCAGCAATGCAAGAATCTTGTAGTACTTAAACTTTTAACACCTCATCCACTTTTGGTGTTTTTATTATCATATATTTTAATACAGTGTAGGTTATAGAATACACATTATGTTTTTAATATTTTTGAACACTCATATTCTTTTATAATTGATTAAATATTTATCCTTTCTAATGTTTTTTATTCCTTCCTATAGTCCAGTGCTCCCATGTTGAATCATTTCTGTCAGCCTAAATAATATCCTTTAGTATTTTTTGTAATACAGGTTAGATAGAAATAAATTCTCTCAGATTTTCTTTTTTCTTAAAACTTTTTAACTTAAATTTTTGATAGATATTTTTTCTAAGTATAGACTGTAGCTTGGCAGTAATTTTTAAAAGCACTTTTACAGTGTCATTCCATTGTTTCTTGGCTTTCGTAGTCTTTGTTGAGAAGTCTGCAATTTTAAGAAGTGTATCTTTTTCTTTGGCTGCATTTACATTTTTCTTTATGTTTTTAGTGTTAAGCAGTTGACTATGTGTGCCTAGATACAGCTTTATTTGTTTTTATCTAGCTTGAAGTTCACTGAGTTTCTTCTATCTGGGAGTTGATGTCTTTTATCAGTTTTGCAAAATCTTCAGCCATTATCTCTACAAATACTGCTTCTGAGCCATTTTTTCTCTTTTTAGAACTCTAATTATATGTATTTTTAGACTTCTTTTTATGATGTCTTGCATGCCTTTTATGTGTCTTTCATAATCTCTTTTTGCACTTCATTTTATATACCAACTTATTTAAACTATCTTCTGTTATGTTCATTCTACTGTTAAACACACCCAATTAGTAATTTTCATTTATTTTGATTCTAGAATATCCAGTTGATTGTCTTTGATAATTTCAAATTTCTTTGGAAGTTTTCCATTTGTCATCTGTCTTATCCATGTTTCTTTTAATTTCTTTAAATAGCTATTCTAATGTAAGTATTTTATTTTCTGCTAATTTCGGTATCTGGATTACATTTTGATTGATTTCTATTGATTTTTCTCTTATTAGTCAAGTTTTTTTGCCTCTTTACGTGTCTAGTAATTTTTAATTTTATGGCACATATTGTATATAAAGGTGCTGTGTAGGCAATAGAGTCTTTCCTCTGTTAGAGATATATTATCCCTGGGCTTATTATTTCAATCCAATGCAGTCAATGATTGAACATGGCTGTGTTGTGGTTTTAGTAAAACCTAACCCACTTTTGTTTCTCCCCTGTTCCTCAGGCATAATTCTTCCAGGCTTGTGATTCAGAACTTAGTAGATTTCTCCTCAGACTTGAAGTGTAGGAAATTTAGTCTGCCCTTTTAGAGGTTTTAAGCTTTACTTTTTGATCTCTTGCCTCGTGTAGCATCTAAATTTGACAAACATTGAAGAGAAAACTAGCTGTGAGTTTAAGGTAGGCCTCAAGCAGGATTTTGTCTTATAAATATCACAAGACTATTAGAAATTTCATTCTGTTTTAAAATTGCTCTCTGGTTTTGGAGCCACAGAATTCAGCAATGTACTGTAGCTGGCTTTGTGTTTAGTGCTCTGCCAAAGTTTCCAAATTTTCACACCACTCTTCTGTGTGATCCAAGGCTGTACTTCACCTCATACCCAGAATCAGTAAATGCTCCTCAAGTAAGAGCATGATTAGTTCCAGACTGTTCCTTTCTGGAATTTTAGTTAATTTAATCCCACACTTCCACAGCTTTCTGATAGCTTTAAAAGGATTATATGTGCAAGTTATCTTTTTCTGGAGGGGGGTGGCTATTGTCATTATTAAAATGATAATAGGGTTTGGCATGTCATTCTATATTTTACTTGTAACCAAATCTACTCTATCTGTATTAAAAATGGTGGGAATTCATTTATCTCAACGTTGCTGCCGTAAGAGATTCCCGATAGTTACTGTGCCTAGACCCCTAGAGCTTTCTTGGTTCTTACCCTTTTTAAGTCCTGGTTCTTCAGGTTTTCCTTTGATTTTTTTTTTTTTTTTTTTGTTAACCTTCCATTATACATGCTACTTGGGTGGTAAACGAAAGGAAGAGTTTAAGTGGATTGGAAGTTTGTAACTATCAGAGTAATCTTTTTTTCATTGACTGATATTAATCTGTTAGGAGAAAGAATATCAAGATGAGACTTAGATAGATTGAGCTTGATATGCTTACTGAACCTGTGCAAAAGGAAGTTGGAAAGTGAGTCTGGAACTCAGGAAAAACGCCAGGGTGAGAGAGAAATATGCCTTTGGGAATCATCTGCATAGAAATGATTGCAATAAAATGTGTAACAGAAAGTAAAAATTTCTCCATTCAGTTCAGATGATCTAGTTTCCCTAATCTGTGGATTTGGACAGAGGAAAGTATGGGAATATCATCAACATACTATTATAAGAGTACAGGGCCAGTAAGAATTTCACATGGTAAGAAGATTCATTTTCAACCACTGTACCTGTTCCATGGATACATACAGCAATTGGTTATGCGGTAGAGAAACATAGGGTCACAGGTTATTTTTCCACACTATTGTTATTACCAGCATTTATGGGGCAGAATTTTAGTAGGAAAAGATCACATTGAGAATGTAATGCTACTTTCCTCTTTATTTGTTATGTTGCCTTAATAAGTTTACTTGGGAAAATGCCAAGGAAAGGGTTTTCAGGCAACAAATAGGTATCAGTCATATCAGTTAGTATAGCATTTCTTCCTATGCTAAGTTTCTGTCTATTCAAAACACTGAGATATAGTATTATTGCCTGCCTTTTCATATCACCAAAAAATGTAACTCTACTTAAACAAATTCAGGATATGAAAATCTAAGTTTACATAGAAGATAAAGGCTAAAATATTAGTCTTTGAAAAATAGCAAACTTTTAATGAATTTGGACTTAAAATATAACAATCTACTTTGCCCATAGTATTATAAGTATTTTGTAAAGCTAGGTATATCAGTGTATAGACACAGTGAATGACTTATAATCCTATTCACAGGAGAGCTATAACTCATAATAATAATTTTGTGGTACTTTTCTCCAGGTCTTATGTGGTACTTCATCAACTGGGTGTTGGATTGCAGTGGGAAATGATGCAAGAAAAGCTCTTAGCTTCTGCTTTTACTCCTAGCATCTTGATTGTCCTAACAACAACATCAGCAGCAGCAGAAACAGCAAGACAACAAAAACAACAGCTGTTAATATATGTTACTAAGTATCAGGTCACATTCTAAGCTTTTTATGTATATTAACTCATTTAATCCCTACAACAGGCCTAGGAATAAGTATTCATATTATACCCATTTTTATAGATACAAACAGAGAAGTACAGTTAAGTAGTTTGCTGAAATTTTGACTTAAAAGTACATATTCTTTTTTTAAAAAATATTTCTTTCTTTATGTACATACGTACATATTTATTTATTTATTTAAGATGATAGTCTTGCTCTGTCACCCAGGCTGGAGTGCAGTGGCATGATCACAGCTCGCTGGAACCTTGGACTCCTGGGCTCAAGCGATCCTCCACCTCAGCTTTCTGAGTAGGTAGGATGTTTTCTAGGGATTGGATTTCACTATGTTGCCCAGGCTGTTCTTGAACTCCTGGCCTCGAGCAATCCTCTCACCTTGGCCTCCCAATGCTCTGGGATTATATACATGAGCCACCACGCCTAGCCCATAGTCCATATTCTTCATCATTTTGCTATGGTGGCTCTAAAAGTAACTGCTTTGTCACAGAAAATACGCAACAATCTTTTTTTCCCTAACACTCTTTTTTTGTTGTGTGTATGGGTCCAGTAGACTGGACCATAGGCCATAATAGACATTCTCTTCTATCAAATTCATTCCTTCCTTATTTACCATTAAGCAAACTTAACAAGGAAAATTATCAGAGGTAAAGAAGGGCCATTGCATAATGATAAAGGAACTAACTCTCCAAGAAGACATAACCGTCCTTAACATGTATGCACTTAACAACAGAGTGTCAGATACGTAAGGCAAAACATTTAAGGCGCAAGGAGAAATAGATAGCTAGAGACTTCAATGCCGCTCTTACAGTAATTGATAGATAAAGCAGGCATAAAATTAGTAAGGATATAGTTGATATGAACAGTACTATCAATCAACTCGACCTAATTGCATTTCTAATATACTCTGTTCAACAATAGCAGAATATACGTTTACCATTTGAAACCTTTCTACTCTGGTGTACTCTCTGGATTGATGTGTTTCTTTTAAAAGCTCCTGTAGGTTGTCTTAACATAATGAACAGGAAAGTCTGCATATTTGGAGTTGATTCGGGGGAAGAATTGGGCTGTTGAATTTTCTTCTTATTTATAGTATCAGCTGGGAGTCTATGTTATAGAGAAAAATTCCTTTTCCTCTTCATTCCACACTGTACTCACTCCCTACCCCCAACAAAGATGGTTCAATAGGAACCAGCTGTGTAGAATAGGGTAAGATCATGCTTTCTTATTAGGAGTGATAATCATGTTCCTCATTCATATTAATATACTTATATATAATATCAGAATCACCACCAAGAAAAGAAAATTAGAGTAAATTAACTTTCAATATTTAGAAAATAGTATGTGTGTAAGATTTCTGGAGATAGGTGTATGATTTTGAAAAGTAAATAGAGTCAAGTAGAATTTTTTGTAGTTTCTAAATCAAACAATATAAACCATTAATAGTATAAATAGAATGGAAATTACAAACCTTAGTGAAAGGCACTGAATAAATTGTGGGGTAAAAGAGGGAGTCAGAGGCGGACCCTGTGGCGTGGAGGCTGAGGCAGGAGGATTGCTTGAGCCCAGCAGTTCCAGACTATGGTGCATGATGATTATGCCTGTGAACAGCCACTGCATTCCAGCCTGGGCAACATAATGAGACCCCACTTTTAAAAAAGGGGTGGGGTCAAGTTTGGTGATTCATTCATTTATTCTTTTAAGTATTTTAGGTTCCTTAGAACTATAGAAAATAAAATGTATCTGATTGTTTATATCTAGCCTGGTAAACATATAAACATATATTTGTCCTGTGCAACAAATAACCACAAACCTGGTGGTATAATACAACACAAATTTATTATTTCATATTTCTGTGAATTAAGAGTCCATTTACAGCTTAGCTAATATCTTTGGGGTCCCTCACAAGGCTGCATAAGATGTTGGTTGGGTCTGCAGTTTCATTTCAAGGCTCAACTTGGGGAAGGATACAATTCGAAGATCACATGGTTGTTGACAGAATTTATTTCCTTGGAGCTTGTTGGACTTGTCCCTCTAGAGGCTGCCCCAGTTCTTTTATAAGTGGACCTCTTCAGAGGGAAGCTCACATCGTAATGGCTTGCTTCATCAAAGTCAGCAAAGGAGAGAATCTCCTAGCAAGATGAAGTTTCAGTCTTTTGTAACACAATCACCTTTATAATACACCTTTATAATATTCTATTGGTTAGAGCAAATCATAGGTCCCACTCACACTTGGGTAGAGGATGTGCCAAGGCCTTGAATACCGGAAGACAGAAATCAATGGGGGCATCTTAGAACCAATTGCCACAACAGGGTTCATGTCTTTTTTACATGTTTTATTGTGCTGAATAATAACAACATCCAAGTTTTTATTGTATATTAACATTTTACATGTATTGTTATTATTATTATTTTTTTGAGACAGAGTCTCACTCTGTTGCCTGGGCTAGAGTGCCGTCGCGTCAGCCTAGCTCACGGCAACCTCAAACTCCTGGGCTCAAGCGATCCTTCTGCCTCAGCCTCCCGAGTAGCTGGGACTACAGGCATGCGCCACCATGCCCAGTTAATTTTTTCTCTATATATTTTTAGTTGTCCAGCTAATTTCTTTCTATTTTTAGTAGAGACGGGGTCTCGCTCTTGCTCAGGCTGGTCTCGAACTCCTGAGCTCAAACAATCCACCCGCCTCGGCCTCCCAGAGTGCTAGGATTACAGGCATGAGCTACCACGTCGGGCCTTACATGTATTATTTTATTTAGAAGTTAAGTGATTTGCCCTTCACCACATGACTGGTAAGTGCTAAAACCAATAAGCTGAAACAGTTGACTCTAGGAAGTATAGAATAATATAATGTGACATTTTTTATTAAACATGAATTTTTAGTGTCTCATGTCTGTTTTTAAATGTTCTCAAGTTGAGGTGGGAGGCATTTTTACAGCAATAAGAATGCTAACCGTGTTGTTAATTGTTACCACTATTTCAGACTAAACATTCCAATAACAGCGAACTTCATTTTTTGTGTCTCAATCTCTTGCTTTTCTTGGTTCCTAATACAAAGATTGAGAGGCAAGTAATGACCAGATACTCTGAAACATTTCCCTTGAGGAAGAATAATAAGCAAGCATGGCTTGAAGGCAGGGTTACAGAACAGATACTTCCTTCATTTATTTAATAGATGTTGCAAGACTAATGTTTTATGTTCTTTCTGTGGAGGATACCTTTGGTTTCTGAATTCCAAAGGCCATTATTCTTTTATATGAAATGTTTCCTAATTCACATAAAGGTAATTCTTTTCCTTCTTCATTCCTTTATTTTCTTTGCTGTTCATTATGTTCTAGGATGACTATGTCCAAGGCTGCAAATTTGAAGTAGAAAAGAAATGCTTATTTAAAAATCATTTACCTCCTTTCTTCCGTCTCTCGACCTCCCTTCGTCCATTCTTTCCTCCCTTGCTTTCTTCCTCCAACTTGAAGTGATTGAATATGGCAAGAGTAAGGTGATAAAACTTTTACTTTAAATTCCTGTATTCAGGAATTATTTTGAACTTGCTTTTAATTTTGTTTATTTTATGTAATGTTGGGTTTTTCTTGTAATTGTAGGTATATAGTATATATATAATCTTTCATACATGGGAATTAATTTCATAGGTTTGAGTGTAGAAAGTCTCAGTTGTGTATGGTCTTACCCGTTGTTCATTTAATGGCAAGTTGATTATCACTATTAATGTGAAATCAGATATTTTTCATGAGTACTTTATAATTAAGTTTTCAAAATATAGATAAAAATACAACTGGAATTAGTTGACTGTTAAACACACACAAGTAAGTATAGTTTTCATATGAATAACCACAAACTATTCAACTGTAAATTAAATTTTCTCCCTTCTCATTAGGGATCCTTATAATAGCTCACTTACTAGAGATGGTTGTCTGCCTTTTTTTTTTTTTTTTTTTCTTGTTTGGCTTTAACAGGGATTGATAAACTATGGACAGTGGGAAAAATCCAATCCACCTTGTTGTTGTGGTTGTTGTTTTAATGGCCTTCAGACTAAGAATGGTTTTACATTTTTCAATGGTTGGAGAAAAAAACATTAAAAGGAAAATATGCAACAGAGGCCATTTGTAGCCATAAAACCTAAATTATTTACTCTCTAGTACTTTGTAGAAAAAGTTTGCTAACCAAAAGTTTGTGTGAACCAGGATATCCTCATTATTAGCTTTTGTCTCTTATAATCTCTGAATTGTTATACATGTTGCATGTGGGTATGGACATGATCTGAAATAAAAGTCCAATTATCGATACTATTCTTAGGTTTCTGTTGACTTTACTATAAATCTTTATAAACTACTTTGTGCTTTGTAATTCTTCTTGTGTTTATTAATATCTTCAGCTATTCTAATATTTTCTTCTCTCTGCTTCTGAGAGGCAGCTTGTATTTATAGCTGATGCGGAGCTTATGGGAGGAGATCTGGTATGTTTAGAAAGGAATAGTCTAGGCTGGGCGTGGTGGCTCATGCCTGTAATCCTAGCACTCTGGGAGGCCGAGGTGGGTGGATTGTTTGAGCTCAGGAGTTCGAGACCAGCCTGAGCAAGAGCGAGACCCCGTCTCTACTAAAAATAGAAAGAAATTATATGGACAGCCAAAAATATATATAGAAAAAAAAATTAGCCGGGCATGGTGGCGCATGCCTGTAGTCCCAGCTATTGGGGAGGCTGAGGCAGGAGGATTGCTTGAGCCCAGGAGTTTGAGGTTGCTGTGAGCTAGGCTGATGCCACGGCACTCTAGCCCGGGCAACAGAGTGAGACTCTGTCTCAAAAAAAAAAAAAAAAAAGAAAGGAATAGTCTAGTGAAGTAGAAGGAGCACGAGCTTCTCAAATTTGGATTTGGATCCCAAGTTTACCACTTTACTAACTTAGTGATCTTAAAAAAGTCTTTGAATCTTTTGACTCTCAGTTTCTTCACCACTGGTAAAATGGCAATAATAACACCAATTTTGCAATGTTGTTAAGTTTTAAGTGAGATTTTAAAAAACATTTACAAGAATTCCTCTGTATTAGTATGTCCTTAATAAATAGATTTTTAGCTATTGGTAGCTGAGAATCCAAAAAGTGCATGATCATACATGCTTTCATAGAACTCGGAATACTTGTTTT
Source organism: Varecia variegata (assembly GCA_028533085.1). Lineage (NCBI taxonomy): Eukaryota > Metazoa > Chordata > Mammalia > Primates > Lemuridae > Varecia > Varecia variegata. The sequence goes on along the minus strand of CM052442.1, from coordinate 28,510,631 downwards.
CATTTTTTCTTATAGAGGGAAAGAATTATCTTAGGTAAAATGGTTAATGCATTGGGTTAGAATTCAGAAAACTTAAATATTCTTTAGAGTGACTGTTCACCCTGAGATAAGTTATTTAACCTCTTTGGGTCTAGAATCCACAACTATAGAGAAAGTAGATTGGGGTAGATGACCACATTCAATAACTCGGTATGTCTTTATAGAAACAGGGTCGTTAAATAATATACTAGGTTAAATAGAAGCATAGAATGGGTTTTATTCCTCATAATTTGGCTCTTGTAACTGAATGATTCGATTTTTTAACTGTTTGATGCTTTTAGATATAGGAATTATAATTGCCCACCCTAAGCTTTATTTAGAATATAGGAATTTTAATTATTCATTATTACTACCCAGAAAGTCTTCTAGGAAGAATGTACCATTCTTGGAGAAAGATGTCACATGAATAAAAATATTAAAATATTAAGTAACTAAATTGAAAAAATGTAAACTGTGTGTTTGAATTTTCTCTGTCATATACAAATGCCATATAGGCAAAGTGAATTTGCATTAAATATTTTATAATGTGTGAATAGTTCAGCTTAGGGGCTTGATTAAACATTCTTTATATATATTCTTTGGTCGTAATATTACTGAGGTGATGATGGTTCCAAGGACTTCTTGATAATTGAAGATAAATAATAGCAGAAAATATGGCCATATTATGGCTTATCAGTTTCAGTATCAGCACATATCTGCTACTAATTGTTTAGAACAAATTTTCCTGGGCTATTTCTCACGTTTCTTTTAGGCAAATTTGTATTTCACTATGTAGACTTTGGTTTGTTTTAGTTTTGTAATTGTCATATTGATATTCTTTAATTCATTTAGGTAATCATGAAACAGTGGTTGTTTAATTTGGGAGATCAGTATTCTAGGCAAGGCTGTCTGAAGGAGGACAAATATAAACAGATTTCAATATATGTATTAGAGTTAGCCTGTGAATTATAATGTCTAGAGTCAAGTATAGTATAGAATAGTTTTCTAGTTATTGTTGCTGGTTCAAATCAAATGAGTTTGATTTTAATCCATTTTGTTTTTTTAAAAACATGAATGCAAAAGCTGATCCTTGGCAGAGGTGTTTCACATCAGAAATGCATAACAGATTCCATAAGGTTTAGAGAAAAACTGAGGTGCACTTAAGAAATATAGAATGTCATATCTGCAAATAAAGACAAAAGGGACAAAGTGTAGTTTAATATTAATTCTCATTTCTACTTAATAGCACTTCAAAAATATTATTTCTGTTACCATTTGATATGTCCAGAAGCTAAATGACTTAGTTATTTTTCTGCAAGCCAATGGCAGACAATAAACTATTCCAAGGAATTACGAAGTTGTATCACATTTTCAGTATATTGCCAACAATATACTGAAACTATGGTTTTTTAAATATCTTTCTCAAGTTTCCCTTCCCTTTAGAATTAACTCAGGACAATATGATTTACTACCCTACAGATAATGACAAAATAGCCTATTCCATATCATAATTACTTTTGGTAATTATTATATGTGATCAGAGGTCCCCATGTACCAATATGATAAATGGCCACTTGAATCATTACATCTTTAAGATATATAGATATAGTTGCATAAGCATGTAGGAACTATGTTTAGTATTTATTGAGCTTAACTATAATAATTGATTAGTATCTGTATAAATAAATATAAATGGCACATTTAACACAGAAGATTAGATAATAGTAGCATTGCTTGTGGGTCATAGATCTTTGGGAATAAACCACATTAAGTCTAAATTGAGTTTTCAAGTAAGTGTAAATTAAGTTTTCAATTTATATGATCAATAATACATAACCTTATTGAAAGTGGTCTGGCCACATGGAGTAGAAAATCCACACTGAATACCTCATCTTTCGACTTTACATTTTATGAAACTGACTATGCCCTATTGCATTTACATGAATATAGCTAACAATACTTATAACTTATTACAAAGTGTCACTTAAAATAGTAGCTTTAGCACAGAGATTCTGCTGATGCAAGATACGATGAAAAGAAATGAGAACGTCTGGATCTGTTAATAGTTTTTTTTAATCTGTGCAATAAACCCTTCATGTTTTCCTGTCATGAAAAGTGCATTGTCTGTACATACACTCATTAAATTTACCAAATTCAGTCCAACTTCACGACATTTATCTGGAAAGTTGTTGAAGACATCCCATTCCTTGTGTTCTGTTAGCAAGAGTGCCCAAAGCAAGTAACTCTTTGTAGCAATGAATATCTTCTGTTATGACCCAAATGAAGTATAAAACCTGCGCAGAGTCAGTAGTATCAGTTGATTCATCCAAAGCAACTGAATAATATATATTTTCCTTTTGAAGTATTGCATGAAGTTGTTCTGTTAAGTTGAAGGCTATTTCATGCTGCCAGTCAGTTATGATTCTCCTTGAAAGAGGCAGTAGTGTGTACTTTGAAACATTATTGGGGTCTAAGCATCCTACCTCTTCGACAATATATTCTTTCACAATTTCTACATCACGAATGGCTTCCCTTTTTTCCTGAGTATATAAGCTGCTTTATAAGTTGCTTCAGGGGCATTATTTCCAGGTCTTATTACTACTTGAAAGAATTGTCTTTGCTTTTGCTTTTCATCTTTTAATTCCTGCAATACAACTTTTCATACCTCTCCCTCTAATTTAAAATATTTGAGGTCTTTATGAGTGTTATAATGCTGATGAGCATTGAGTTTCTTTAATGTTGATATTGCAATATCACAAAGCAAGGAAATCATATATTTAGCAGAAACAAGATAATACTGCAATTCCCAATCCTCATTAAAAAATCTGTTTTCTTCCTTCAGTGTTCTCTTGGTCTTCTTTGACATGATGGGCTGTTAAGCAGACAGAATTAAAAACTACTGTTGAACTGTGCAACTATTCACAGATTCCACTTCAAATAGAAACAGTGCACCGTTGTCAAAAGCTAATAACAGACTGGCATACTTGACCCCAATAAACTCTCACCAACCAGCCTCATGTGGTAGTGGCTCCAGTCAGGCAGGGGAAATTAGAACTAAATCATGAGTGTAGCAGCTGTCAATTTAGCCCTTATGGTTTACTAATGTTCTAATTGTCCTGGTCAATCTAAGAGGATGATTACTTTGAAACTTATTTTATTCTTTGGTATTTTAAATATGTTCATTTTAAAAATAAAATACAAATATAAAAGACTAACAAAAATAAAAGGATTGTTCTATAAAATTTGGATTCAGTCAAAAGGCTGCACTTAAGGACATGGAAGGCCACATGTGGCCTTAAGGCCACAGGTTCCCCTTCCCTGCACTAGTGAATACTCTGAATCAGCCCCTGTATGCAGAAACCTAAGCCTAGGGCATACAAATACAAAGAGTATTGACTTCTGGATTTACTAGATTCTTATATACTGTTCACAGAGTTGGGAGTGCTTCTACAGTATTTCTAGGTATTTCAAGTGTGTTGAATTAATTTTACCAATGAAAAAACATTTCTAGAATCTGTTTAGCTAATAACAAACTTCCTGGTTTTCATTAGAAATAAAGGTGGCTGAAGAGTTTAGTATTGTTACTGTCTTTGGAATGTAGGCTTTTGATTATACAAGGGTTGCCCAGAAAGTATCTAGCCAATGTTAATATAATGAGAACGGTTTGTGCAATATGGATGTAACCTGGCAGCCAAGGGGAGTGGACTGGCATGTGTATGCATGAACGATGATGGCCTCACTGTACTAGGCAGTGTAGCACTAGATGTTCTTGAGTGAGCATGTGTACTGTGTGGCTATCACATTCAAAATGACTGAGTAGAGCAATGAATCTACATCAAATTTTGAGTTATGCTTGAACATTCCTTTTCCACGGAAATTATTCGGATGATCAGAAGGTTTTCGGGGATGATGCAGTGAGTTTAGCGCAAATAAAAGCATGGCACAAAGGCTTCAAAGGTGGTCGAGAATCTGTTGAAAGTAGTCCACATTCTGGAAGGCCTGCAAAAAGCAGAACATCTGAGAATGTTGAACATGTAAAAGATGCTGGGAGAACTGTGTAAAGTTTCAGAGTGCCTACTTTGAAGGGGTCTAAGGCGTCATTGTCGTATGTATGATGTTTCTTGCATCTCGTATCTTCTTCAATAAATGTCTCTATTTTTTGTATTACATTACTGGATACTTTATGGACAGCCCTCATATAGTAGTTTAGTAACCTTGAAGTGTTTATTTCTAGACCTATTGAGTCATAAATTCTGGGGATAGGGCTCAGACATCTGTATTTTAATAAGCCTTTGATGTGGATCTGATATACTAAAGTTTGAGAACTCCTGTCCTAAAGTTAATAATTTGATATTTAAATTAATGACAGAGAAAATTCAGAAAAAGAAAACTGTTACTAACAATGACTCATCTTTGGGAGTTTATCGTAACCGGTTAGTCTTGGGCACCTGGAATTCACCAGTGAGATAAATAAATATTTAAATCTCTTTTTCTGTTAAGTGTAGATCATCACACATTATTATGGAAGTGAGGTGCAGTTCAAAAACTATTTATTTGCCACGTACTATTTATTCATTTCAGGAGACCGCTGCTTTTGTAACACTTATTTTAACTCATTTATGCAGCTAGAGCTGTTACTCATAGCAAGAGCCTTGAAAGGAGAATGTAAATATTAATAGAATATTACTGTACATGTTTGTATCAAAGATTATAAACCAACATTTGTAAATTTTAAATATAATTTTAGTGTATCCACTCTAGGCTTATTTTCTAGTTAAAACCTGCTAGGGTCTTTTTTCATAGCTCATCTATATGTGATATGTGAGTTAGTACGTTTTATCATTAATAGATGTCAACTATTTTTACCTTTTTTGTTCTCCCCATATTTTCTTTCCTTCAATGATGCCACTGTTGCCAAATTAGCAAGAAGATATTTATGGCTTCTCTATTTTGTTAAAGGACTCTTGCATATTTGCATATAAATTGTGTTTAACGAAAGGTGTGTATTGACATTTTGACAAATTTTAATTTTCTTAGTCTTTGCAGGATACAGCTTATTTTGTCTATTACATTGGGCTAAGACCATTAGACTCTTGTTGATGTAACTCTAAGTCATGGTGTTGAATTTACCTTTGAGGTAGAGAGAATAGAACAATGTACTTGAACATACTCTGCTGCATACAGACATAGCTTGAAAGGAGCATAAATGTCAGCATGATGAATTGAGCCAGAATTTTTTCTTCCGTCCAATTAAAATAATATGTAAGGTCATGAATATCCAGTTGTGGTTGTATATCTATATTCTATTTTTATGACGAACATATGATTTCTTTCACTTTAAATTTATATGTTTTCTTCCTGGAAACTTATGCTATTCTGAAATGTTTTGATACAAAATGTATTTACTTCATTATTTTAGATGAATTTATAATACTAGTATTTCATGATCTCTGCTTATCTCATTAATGTTTACTCACAATACTTTTTTTTTTAAGAGGCAGGGTCTCACTCTGTCACCCAGGATGGAGTGCAGTGGTGCAATCACAGCTCACTGCAAGCCCCAACCTTCCTGGGCTCAAGCGATCCTCCTGCCTCAGCCTCCTGAGTAGCTGGAACTACAAGTGAACACCACCATGCCTGGCTGGGGTTTCATTTCATCACAGATTTTTTGTTGTTGTCCAGCCATAGAATTCTTATCAACAATTATACAGTAGTTTTCTCTGAAATTTTGCATTCTCATGTCATTGTGAAAGGTGTTAGGAGTAATATTTTTTGTAGGTCAGGTTACTATAATAGCTATCACTGTGATAAAATATAAAAATGTACACTGCCATTCATAACCAACAGGAAGACCTAGTAAAGCTTTGACAAGTACCTTGTAGGCTCTAGGCAACATAAATGATACTGAATTTATTTAGATTGCCAAACATAATAAGCAAAAAAAAGAAAAAAGATAACTCTGAGTCAAATACAGTATATTTAGAATATATAATTACTTGGTTAATGATTAATCAGAGAGTGCATATAAGCTCTTTGCTCTTTCCAGCCCCATATTTTGATATTAAGGATCTCATCTGTTGGGTAAAGTAGGCAGATAGTTAGGAAGAGAACATTTCACATTTATTTCTTTTAAACTTTTTGAATTAGATCTGAATTATGCAGCTAAGAGTCTTTCTTTACATCTTAATATCAAACCTTGAAACTCCTTATTGAAAAGATTACAGAAAGTGAGTTACCATCTATCACTGTTGCTATTTCCTTATTAGGGCCATAAAAAATGGAGCAAAGATGGAAATAAGGTAGATTAGGTATAACAATTAAAGAGGAAGTAGAGAAAGTAAGAGAGTGAAGACATGTAGATTCACAGTCAAGTTCCACTAATGTTTTAATGCATCTGGTGTTTCAGGATCTAAGTGCTTTTATATATGTTACCTTCAATTTATTTAATATGAAGTGAAAATTATAGTTTGTTCTGCCTTAAACCCTTCCTTTACATCTTCCAGTATTTAAATTTTTAGTTTGTATATATTTTTATTTGGCATACTGGTTTATAAAACTTCATTTATTCATACATTTCTTCATTCAGGCTTTGTATCAGATAAATTTGACTATCTCTGTTATTTAATTATTAGTTAGGTATGACCTCTGTGAGTTACTTATCCTCTCTAAGCCAGCAGTTCCCAACTTTTTTGGCACCAGGGATCAGTTTCATGGAAGACAATTTTTCCACAGGACAGGGTTGGCAGGGGAAGTGTAGCTTAGGCGGTGATGTGAGCCATGGGGAGCAGCTGATACAGATGAAGCTTCGCTTGCTCACCCACCACTCACCTCCTGCTCTGTGGCCCCCTGGTTCCTAAGTTTCATGGAAGACTATTTTTCCATTGACTGGGGGTTGAGGCTGAGGGCGGCAGAGCTCTGTGGCCTGGTACCCAAAAGGCCATGGAGCAGTATCCCTGGCCCAGTGTTTGGGGACCACAGCTCTAAGTCCTAGTTTCATTATTTATAAACCATTCTTGTTCAAGGTTTTATTTGGTTTCAGGTAATAAAAATCTGCCTAACAACAAAATGAGATTATTTTGTAGGGATACATGAATATCTTTTGGAACTCAAGGGCAGGGAGCAAGTCAGGACTTCATGAGGATCTAGAAACATGAATTGGAAAGCTGGTACAAATTCAGAACTTTAATCTTGGTTTCTGTATCTGTCTGTCTGTATCTCCCCCCCACCTCCTCTCATTCTGTCTGCCTCATCTGTCTGTCTTTTTCTTATGCATTGTCTCTTTCTCTCATTTCTGATACTCTTTGTATGTCTTCCATAATTCTCTCTCTCTTTTTCTGTCTCCCCTTCTCTCTCTCTCTCTCTCTCTCTCTGCAGATCAGCTTTCATTCTTTCAGTATACACATGGCCAAACATGGGAGCCCCATAGCTCCTGAATATACATAGACACTAGACTAACTAGTGGCTCTCAGTCCAGATTCAAAATTTCCGGGAGAAAGAAACTGAATGGTCCAACTTGTATCAGACCTGTGCACCTGGTCCAAAGGTGGGAGGGTCACATAATACAAACAGGGCTGCCAGAACAACTCTATAGGTAGGTGGTGGCAGGGGTTGGTGCTAAAAGGAAATGGCTAGTGGCTATCCACTTACGCTTGTCTTTTTTTTTTTTTTTTTTTTAAGACATAAGATCTCACTCTGTTGCTCAGGTTGGAGTGTAGTGGTACAATCATAGCTCACTGTAACCTTAAACCCCTGGGTTCAAGCAATCCTCCTGCCTGAGCCTCCTGAGTAGCTAGGATTACAGGCATGTGCTGCCATGCCTTGCTAATTTTTAAATTTTTTTGTAGAGATGGAGTCTCGCTATGTTGCCCAGGCTGATCTTGAACTTCTGGCCTGAAGTAATCCCTCCCACTACTGCCTCCCAAAGTGCTGGGAGGCATGAGCCACCATGCCCGGCCTTATGCTTGACTTACTATGGCTGCTGTGATAATGACATTAAATAACATGATTATCTATGAGTTCCTAATAGACAACCAACTGCTGACATAGTAGAAAATACCGTGTATCACCACAAAGTGGATGCCTCCCAGGTATTAATTGTTTAACTTAATCTTCCTGGGCAAAAGAAACAATCATCATTCATATTTTACAGTCAGTCACATAAATATTAAGCAACCTGCTTACTATAACAGAGTAAAATTTATTTAGACTTAGATGTAGAATCTAAGCCTGTAAGTTTTCTCTTTCTCTTCATTAAGATGCACTTACTAAATTCCTAATAGCACATGAGGCTGTGCTAAGAAAATTACTTTGACCTTTCCCTGATCTCTAATAGCTTATAATTAAGACAGTCATTAGGCATTGCAAATAGCCAGTAAGAAATATCTGTCAGTCATGAAAGGGCTAGTAATGCACTTACATTTAATGCAATTTTAGGATACATATAATGGGTTAGAATGCAGTAGTATTAGTAGTATTAGAGACAACATTGGGGTAGATAGTTTATTGAAGAGTGGCCATGGGAATTACACATCTTAGCTGAGAAGGGTAGGAAGCATCCCTATAGTACATCCTGGATTGTAGTGTGAAACCTCTTGCTAAAAAATGCTAATGATCATCTGAGCCTTTAGTGAGTCATAATTGTTTTGCTGGTGGAGGGTCTTGCCTCGATGCTTATGGCTACAGACTGATCAGGGTTGTGGTTGCTGAAAGTTGGGGTGGCTATGGCAATTTCTTAAAATAAGACAACAATGAAGTTTGCTGCATCAATTTTTTAACATTTTTAAAGATTTTTCTGTAGCATGCCATGCTGTTTGGTAGCATTTTACCCAAAGTAGAACTTCTTTAAAATTGGAGTCAATCCTTTCAAACCTTGCAAATGCTTTACCAACCAAGTTTATGGAATATCTTAAGTCTTTTTGTTGTCATTTCAACAGTGTTCACAGTGTCTTCACAGGTGTTGATTCCATCTCAAGAAACCACTTTAATCATTGTTTATCCATAAGAAACAACTCCTTATCCGTTCAGGTTTTATCATGTGATTGTAGCAATTCAGTCACATCTTCAGGCTCCACCTCTAATTCCAGTTCTCTTGTTATTTGTATCATGTATGCAGTTACTTCCTTCACTGTAGTCTTGAACCCCTCAAAGTCATCCATGAAGGTTGGAATCAGTTTTTCCAAACTATTAATGTTGATATTTTAACCTCCTCACATGAATCACAAATGTTCTTTTTTTTTTTTTTAATTTAGTTTTATTTTTTTTTGAGACAGGGTCTCACTCTGTTGCCCAGGCTGGAGTGCCATGGCATCAGCCTAGCTCACAGCAACCTCAAACTCCTGGCTCAAGCAATCCTCCTGCCTCAGCCTCCCGAGTAGCTGAGACTACAGGCATGCGCCACCATGCCCGGCTAATTTTTCTATATATATTTTTAGCTGTCCATATAATTTCTTTCTATTTTTAGTAGAGACGGGGGTCTCGCTCTTGCTCAGGCTGGTCTCGAACTCCTGACCTCGAGCGATCCTCCCGCCTTGGCCTCCCAGAGTGCTAGGATTATAGGCGTGAGCCACCGTGCCTGGCTGAGGAGTGGCTTTAAGGCACTCTGTTTTCCATCAGAGAAGACCAGTGGACAATACCTTGCCAAGTGATCTTTAGAATTTGTTAAATTAAAAGATGGCCTCTGCTCCAGATGGGGTACATCATCTGAAGTGTAAAGGACCTCTCTTGACAGTTTTTGTAAGCCATATTTAGGTATTTAGTTCAGCCTCATATAAGTACATTGTTTGTTTCAGAATATAAAACAATCTAATATGATTTCTTACAAAAATAACTATACAAGTTTACTTCTCAAGCAACTTTTTAGAATGACATATTAAACTTTTAATTCATATTGTTTATAATACTAGTGTTTGAGTCATTTGGCCTACCTGGTGTCAAAGAGCATGAATTCATAACCTTAGGAAAAGGATATGAATTGAATCCACACACCAAACTGTTAGGAATGTATGTAGAGAAATTCTATTTTGTAGTTAAGATGGCATTCTTCATCTTATATACCTCTAAGTACATATCTTATTGATTCCTTACCCCCTCTTTGAACAGTGCCCATTTGAGAAATGAATTAAATTTTTTTCAAGAAAGAAAGCTACTCAAAGCATATATTGTTCCATTGGCCTGATACGTGAGTTATCTGTGGCTGTGTAATAAATAAATACCCCCAAATTTAATTTGAATGTTTCACAGCATGTCATCTGGCTGCCCCCAGAACAGATGATTCAAGAGAGCAAGGGCAGAAGTTACAATGTCTTTTGTGACCTAGCATCAGAAGTCACATCTCATCATTATGCAATATCTAATAGATTACTGTGTAAGTCATCTCTATTTATTGAGGTAACAGACTATATAAGAGAGCTTGTACCAGAAAGTGGGAATCATGGGGGGTCTTCTTATAGACTGGGTACTATACCTAGGACCATAATTTTCTTACATGTTCATAAAATTAAAAAACTGAAGAAGGCTTTTACAGTCACCTCTGTCAACTCTTTCATTTTTACAACTAAATAAAGTGAATAATAAATGGCTTACTGAATATTATTCCCAAGGTGATATAGCTAGTTCCTGGCAGAGCCCAGAGTAGAACCCAAACCTATAAACTTCAGGACAACTCTTTGTTCTCTTAGACTTTATAATTTCACCACTGGTTATCGTAACATATTATATTTTGGGAATATTGTAAACCAAATATTATTTTAATAGATATTCCTAATTGCTCATACATTTCTTGATTAATTTATTTAAAAACAATTCTATTTAATTTGCCTCCTAACTCAACTGTTTAGGATCCTTGTGCACACACTTTCGCATGCACATGCTCTCTGTATATGTGTGTATATATTAATATATGTGTATATGTGTATGTATACACAAATAATCTTTAACCTGCAGAATGGTTGATTTGAAATGATAGCCAAGGTAAAGTTCTGCCTATATGTAATATGAAATACTAGGAAGTAACATAAACATGTTCCTATAAAAATATGGGTATTTTAAGCTGCTCCCCCTTTTTATGTAAGTATGATTACTTGTATTTTTAAACAAGGAGCAAAGAAAAAGTAAACATAATTAAAGATATTTTTCATAAGTTGTTACGCAACAGTAAAAATTGGGAAGTGGTGGGCATGTCCAGGTAGCATAGTTTTCTTTGGGAATAATGACTTCTGATTTCCTCAAGGCTGACAGGACTCAGCATATGGAAGTCAGGCTATCTTACCCCAGAAAGAAACTTGCTGCATGGTATTTCATAACCTGATTACTGAACCAATAAATAAAGAAGTAGGAATAGCAAGGGGTAGAAATGATTGCCCAAAATTAAACTACTGACATTGAAGAAAAGCTTGGCATAATCACAGATAATATAGACAAAGAAGCAAGAGATTAAAACACAGAGAATAAAATAGACATAGAGGCCCAACAAAGATCCAGCATTAAGATAATTGCATAGAGAATGGAAAATATGAATGAGAAAAATTACTCAAAGGTATAATAAAGACATCTTCCCTGAAAATAAAACAATTAAGTCTTCAAGTCAGAATAATATTTTAGGTCCTGTGAATTTTGATTGTGTTGATATAATGTAGGTTAAATGATAGACCTTTTATATTTTTCCACGTATCCAGAAACAAGAGCATATTATTTGAAAGGGGGAGAAATCAAGCTCTCAGTAAACTTCTTCTCAGGAACAGTCAGTGCTAGACACCAATCTTTATACACTTCTGACACAAAGAAAATGTGATCCAGTAATATTATTCTGGCCAAGATACCATCAAGTATAAATTCAATGGGCAGATCTTCCCAAAAGTCTTTAGGTCCCTCTTTTTTTCCCCCTAACCACTAGATCACCAGGGATATAAGTGCCTCTTTAAAAAAAAGTCACTTAACTAGGAAATCAAGCAATTTAAAAGATAAATTGATAAAATCAACGGTGATACCGTTTAATATGAAATGCTGTCAGTTATGATTATGGAATCTAATATTTTTGTTATAAAGTTTGATAGTGTGGGAAATAACATGCCAACAAAATTTGGAGTTGGATGTGAGTGTTCTCATGTTTCAGTCAATAAATCTAAAATTAAAAATATACTTAAAAAGACATGCTTAAATAGTCTATTAATGTTTTTCATTTTTTTAACCTTAGATCTTTTAGAAAATATCCATTTGCAATTGAGGAAGTGTCATGTATTTTCACTGAATTTGTGGTTCTGTTAAATTCAAGTAAAATTAAATGTATTATATTTAAAAAGCACAAATCTCTAATGTTATAAAAGCTTTTTAATTTATTTCCACATATGTGTTGAAATGGCTAGAGAATGTTAGTATAGATGATAGCTATTATATCTCTATATGGTAATATTTGAGGGTTTTTTCCTCTACATACTTTTCTCATCACTTTAATTCTTTTAAAATGTATGTACTAATTATATTTAGGAAAAAAGTATTCACCATAAAATTTTTTATATATTTAGGAAAAAGTTATGACTCTCACAGATGAAAAAAAGCAAGGCCCAGAAATGTCATAATTTAAGTCAAATATTTAGTTTCTTTTATAGCCAGGCTAGTAGTCTAAGTCTTTTGAGACTTTGCTTATTGATCTTTGACCTTCTTACACAAGTAATAATAAATGGGAATTAATATGTTTCTAGGGCAGTGGTATACAGAGCCACAGTATGTCACAAAGATAACAAACAGGCTCAGAATGTGTGTGTATGAAATAAGCTGAAAAATTTTACTAGGGCAAACTTACCTGTATAGTACTTGTGCTATTAATATTTTATGAATAAAATTATATTGTAAAATTTAGAGAACTTTACAAAATAGGCATAAAAGTTGGCAGCACAGTCAGTGTGTGAGATTCAGCTCACTGACTTTCAAGGATACTTGGACTATTATAATATTGCTAAATATAGATATTCCTGGGGCTTAGATTTGTACAAGTGCTTTGAATGTATGCATGCCTGATTTTATAAGGATAGATGTGCCCATGTATTGTTGTTTGGTTAAATATTACTAATTTGCTTGTTTCAGAGGAGGTCAATTTGAATTAATGACTAATGTGAATTATATAACGTTTGGTAATAAATACAGTCTTAATGCTTTTGGGTTCATGCAAACCAAAACAAATCTAACAAACTATTTTCAAGAGTCCACTGAACCTTGTATAATTAATAGATAAAGGTAATTGGTAAATAGTACCATCTATTTCTATACTGATAATTACTGTATTTGTGTTCTGAAGAAATTTGAGGGTTTTCTTAAAGTTAAAACACTGCCACCAACTTTCACCTAGCAAATATTTTACACAATTTACTTTTAAAACAAACGTTCTTTTATAGTTTAAGAAAACTGATTGTATCCATATTCTAGCTTAATTTTCCACTCCTCCTCCTTCCACCTTAACCTCTCTTTTCACCTTTACTTCCGATTCTCCCATATGCTCTAGCCATATAAAATCATTACTATTTCCTGAAGACAGCCTGCTCTTTCACACTGCTCTTCCTTTGCTCATGCTCTTCCTTCTGTTTTAAATGTCTTTTCCTTCCTTAGTCATCCAACAAAGGCTTCCTAATTAGAATAGCTCAGGTGTGTCTGCCCTTGTTAAGCTCCTTAGCAACACCAGATGTTATTTATCTCTTCTTGCTATAATCTAAACCCTCACACCAAATCATAGCTATTATTACACATACTACAATTCGTAATTTGTGCCTGACTTTTCCATTAGATTGTAACATTTTTGAGGACAGTGGCTGTTTTTGTTTCATGTTTGTGTCTTTAAGCATCTGGCATATAACAAGTACTTGGCAAGTGTGTGTGTGTGTGTGTGTGTGTGTGTGTGTGTGTGTGTGTATGTGTGTATAAATAAATGAATTGTGATTCTTAGTCCTGCAGAGATGATAATACTACAGTAGCCCCCATCCCAACCCCCATCTGTGGTTTTGCTTTTCACAGTTTCAGTTACCTGTGGTCAACTGTGGTCTGAAAATAAGATATTTTGAGAGAGAGAGAGAGACCACATTCATATGATTTTTATTACAGTAATATTGTCATAATTGTTCTATTTTATTAATGTTGTTAATCTCTTAGTGTGTCTAATTTATAAATTAAACTTTATCATAGGTATGTATGTATGGGAAAAAACATAGTATATATAGGGTTCAGTACTATTGGTGGTTCCAGGCATCCACTAGGGGTTTTGGAAGATATCCCCATGGATAAAGAAGAGACTATTATATCACATTTTTCCTTCCTTCCTTCCTTCCTTCCTTCCTTCCTTCCTTCCTTCCTTCCTTCCTTCTTTCCATCCTTCCATCTTTTCCTCTTTCTTTCTCTCCTTTTTCTTTTTCCTTTCCCTCTCCTCTTTCACTCTTCTCCTCTTTCCCCTGTTCCTTCCTTTTCAATTTTCTTCAGTGATATACAGAAGACAGGCATTTTCAGAAGTAACTGTTTGCCAGGAAAACAGTGTTATAAAATCCACCAATGGATATTACTTCTTTATTTTTGCAGGTAATCTAGATGGATTTATTTATGATGAAACATCATTTAGAAAAAGAATTCTGATTTCATTAGAAACTTCCTCTTTAAATATAAAAGCATTATTCAACTGAGTACACATAAAAAAAATAAAGGATAATGGACCTATATAAACTTGAAAATAAGATTTTGGCACAGAGGTTTATAATTCTACAGAGAACACCAGGGTACTTCCCAGACCTTTGTTTTGATATTCATCCTTTGTCTGTGAAGGGCCTTGCCTTAAATGTGTTGACTAAAAGTGGTTCATCTTCACGTACTCGATATGAAGGCCTCTCTTCTCATTTCTTTCCCTTCCTCTCACAGTAATAATCTTAGTTTAATAATTTTTGATACAAGAGATTTCCAGTTTTGTAAAAGGTGATGCATAGACAGGGTAAAACATCCAAATAGTACAAAAGGGGTGGGGCATACATTGGCAAGGTATTTCCCACACCACCTTAACCCGTCAGTTCCCTTTCCTGGAGGCAGTCTCCTCCATTACTTTCTTGTGCATCCTTTCAGAGATATCCTGCCTATCTTTGAGGGAAGAAACAAATATATGACATAACAATGGATCATCCCACCTGTCGAAGTAATTTCCTAGCAGTTTTTTTTTTTTTTGTTTGGGAGCTCTGCTTACTTGATTTTGTCCTTGTAAGTTCAAATTTTTTTCTTTATAATCTTACACAAAAATAAGAATCATTTGTTGATCATGAGTTCATGGGCAGAAAATTTAGTATTTTAATAACCACTTAAAACATGAAAAACATTAAGTCTTTGGCACTGGAAACCACTTTGCAATGAGTATGTTTTCACCCAATATATCTAGTTCGTTTGTCACATGAGATGAAAAGAGACTCATGGGAAAGGGGATGAGTTTATGCTTTTGCTGAAATCCAAACATCTTGACTTAACTTGCAAAATTGTTTTCATATCTTTACATCAAGGAGCCAAAGAAGAACATTGGGAAAATGCCTTAAGATGTCTCTCTCTTTCTTTCTTCTTTACCAAACTGTGGAGAATACTAATAATTAAAAAGGTTTCATTGCCTAGATGGCAGCATGTTAGAATCCGATGTGTCATTTGTCCATTACCTAAATGTGGATTAATGTCTGAAATATACTAGGTATATGGGAGAATTGCAGTCCTTCTGTGAAGTGGGAACACAATAAAAACCCAATCCTGTGATTCTCACCTCCAGACAAAAATAAAAGGTTCTAAAACACTACCGTATAACTTAAGAGTTCAGTATCTCAATGAAGTCCTGCTTAAATCATTGTTTTTCTAGTCTCCTGGTATTTTTTGGGAATAGGCTTCATACTTCAAGCTGATATTATATGCTTGAGGGCAAAGGATAGTAATGTTCTTTCACCTTCTGTCATTCCATCTGTCTGGATAAAATTTTCCATGGGGAGAAGAGATGGTATTCCTGCTGTATTTTGGGAATTTTACATGTTCGTCATTTCGTTATTAGGGAAAAACAAAAACATTTCTATTTTGACTGGGGAAAATTTTATGTCCTTTAGTTTGGGTTCTTTTATCTATACTTTGTTTAAAAAATACACAAATGGGAATGCAATCCATGTAGGATAAAAATGAAAAGATAGAAAAGAATAAAAATACACATATACATATAATGTACATTGTTCTATGGTAATGGAAGAAAGTAGGGAGTACTTTGTTGACACTTTGGAAACAAAGCCTTGTAGTTTTTGTGCAAAAGGTTAATTGTTCCTGTGTAAGAATAGTTGTGTGAATACATTCAAGTTACTTAAATGAATGTGGACTTCGTTTTAAATTTAAATCTTAATATGAAGAAACCCAAATTTCCCTTGGACTTGGTATTAATGGTGTATGTGTTTTCTTTTGGTATATCACTTGTCATTGTTCTCAGTGAAGAGCAAAATAGGTTGCTATTTAGTTCAGGTTTAGATTCTAATAGTTGAGAACATGAAAGGGGCATGAGATTCTACTTCTGAGAGCTTATAATACATTGTATCTTTGAACTTCAACTCCCTTGTTCTGACAACTGTGTTATAACTCAGCCAGGCAGCAAAATAATATGTAGGAAAAATCCAAGTCTTTCTTTGAAAGGATTAACCTAAAGTTATTAATAATGCTCACCTCACTGGGATTTTGTGTAACTTAATTAGCATGGCCAAAGCAACTTGCTATTGTTGATGAAAGGCAGTTATTAGAGTATCTAAGTTATTAGGGAATATCTGAGTTATTAGAGGTTAGGTAGTGTTAGGATTATTATTTTACAAACAAATGATCATCTTTTCATTGATAATATGAGGGGAAGCTGAAGAGAGTCTTTATCTTGGTCTTAATCTCTCAGGTAGCATGGCTTGAAGCTAAAATGTTTTATGAAGGAGCCCCATCTTTAATGTCTCAGCTGAAAATTAGTTGTTGCCTTTCTCTTAAACTATTATGGCACATAAACCCAGAGAAATGTACACCATTAAAGCAGGGTTTTTTTTTTTTTTTTGGTGTATATCATGTATAATCTAGTATTAAATAGCTACACACTTCACTAAAATTATTAACACTGTAGGCAAGTCACTGATTGATTATAACAATTGTTTGCATGAGTTGGTTGTAGCTAAAAATGTGTGAAATCTGTCACAAGATAATAAATTTTTTTAAAAGTGGGAATAAGCAAAAGGTCATTGCTTATAAATCTCACCTCCTAGATCTTCAGGAAGTTTCCGGTTCCTTATCAACTGAGGGATTAATTATGAAGGCTTTTCTGCAACTTTGTGCATTTTCAGCCATATGTACAATTGGCTTTTTGCCAGCTTCATTTTTAAAACAGGCACTGAATCCCTTTGGATGTATATGAGGGCTTTCACTTTGGTTTTGTGTTATAGTTGTTCCTCTGTTGTAAAGTAGTTCATGAAAAAATGATTATATGAGTATGAAATAAAGTATGTATTTGTAACTTATGGACAAAAAAAGAGTGGATTTTTTTGAGGAGGAGAATTGACTTATTTTTTCCCTTCATTCAAGAAATGGCTTCTTATAGGGGAATTAATTCTTTTTTTTTTTTTTTTTTTTTTTGAGAGAGTCTCACTCTGTTGCCTGGACTAGAATGCCGTGGTGTCAGCCTGGTTCACAGCAACCTCAAACTCCTGAGCTCAAGCGATCCTCCTGCCTCAGCCTCCCGAGGAGCTGGGACTACAGGCATGCACCACCATGCCTGGCTACATTTTTCTATATATTTTTAGTTGTCCAGCTAATTTCCTTCTATTTTCAGTAGAGACGGGGGTCTCGCTCTTGCTCAGGCTGGTCTCGAACTCCTGAGCTCAAACGATCCTCCCGCCTAGGCCTCCCAGAGTGCTAGAATTACAGGTGTGAGCCACCGCGCCCGGCCCGGAATTAATTCTTTGAGAGAATGAATATGTAAATGATAAGATCTTCCTTAATTATCAAAAATATAAAGGATTTGTTCAAACTTCAGCCTTTCACAGAAGACATGATACGAGGCTTACCTGTAATGAATATCATGCTTTCATGTAAATAGCCTAGTTCTGTATAATAATATACTAAAAGACATCTAATTTTGGAGTAGGACAGTTTATCTTCCAAACTATCCTTAGAAGTTTTTAGGCATATTCAATACCTTCTCCGATTAAAATAATCCACATGGATTTGCAATCTATTGAGTTGCTGGAACTTTGTTTGAACCTAAGTATATTGTCAGCATTGGGAATAATGCATTTCATTTATTTCTATCTTTTGTGGAAAATAGTTCTCTCTTGTGCTCGAGATAGTAGTTTCTATCTACTAGTACAAGAGAGCAATGTATCATTCATCCGGTAGACATTTTTTGAGTGCTCACTATAGGTCAGTACTTGGGCTGGGCCAAGACATGTTTATGGAGTTAAATAACACATGATAGGTGTTCTTCAAGTGAAGAATTAGCATTTGTGGATATATTGGGTGTTTTATCCATCCTTCTTTCATTTTTTACAAGCAACAGTAAATTTGCAATTATAATGTTATCTTTTAGATAATGCTCCAGCATATCTTTACAGTGTCTTTCAGAAATTCCTTAGCAATAATAAGATAGTTGATGTTTATAAAGTGCTTTTGTTTTTCAAATGTAAGTTAATCATGTTTAATAAATTATTTTTCTTTTTATTTAATTCGATAGGAATAATCAGAAATCAAAAAACGTAAAATGATTTTAGGTTACCTTTTGTGTTCTTAGCAGTAAATATTCACTATTGCCACGAAGGCTGGATCAAATTTCATCAGCACTTTTTCCTTCATCCTAGTGGGCAGATTGCCCATTTCCCCACTTTCCTTGTCTTGTTGGCATTTATCCAATATATTCTACTGAGACTTGACGTTTACCCCACTATTCAGAAGATTATTTGGCTCACTTCATGGCTTTCAGCTGAGGACCAAAGAGGACAAGTATTATGAACCACCAGTATATGACATAATTAATTTAGAAGTATTATATTAACCTGTCCCTATTTTCTTTAGATGTTAGATTTTCTTTAATGTTAGATTCAGAATCAGTGATTCAAAGTCTGGCTGATCATCAGAATTATCTTTTTTTTTATTTTTATTCTTTGAATTAGATTTCTGGACCATTTTAAAGGATATTAAGTGTTACGTTTATGAAGGAAAAAAACCTGACTGCCCTGCCTTGCCCATTCATTGTTGTCCTATAAGGTTTGTCTGTTGTTATTTAAAGAAAATATCCTTGATTCCCTTAGGAAGCTGGTTCTCTAAATTGATTAGAGAGGGAAGCTCCTAAAATGGCATCTCTTTTCTTTTAGTTCTTGAATATTATTTCTCTCCACCTCCATTGTTTTTGATAATGTTACTCTGGACTTGTTATGGAAGGAGGGGAGCAGGTAGAGACTCTTTCTCAGGTTTTTACTTAGTAAGCCATCAAATTCCTCAACATCTCTAGCCTTATTAGTACTTCCTTAGTTCTAACTCTGTCTCCTGCCTTAGTAACTAATCTGTCTCCCTTCCTACCTTCCATTCTCGAGTATAGCTGAAGTGAATATTCATAACAATCTTATCTTGCTATAACTTCTTTAAAACTCTTCAGTGGCTCCACACTGCATATAGTAAAAATATCTAAACTTCTTTACGTGGCATAAGAGTCTTTATGTACTGGCTCTGACCTCTTTGCTTTCAACTTCCACCACTTCCTAAGATCAGCAATATTGAACTGCTCTGCCATTCCATTTCATACACCAGTCCTTTGCATATACTTTTCTTTCTGCCTAGAATGCTTCTCCCTTCAGCCTAATAGGTCATTAAATATGAAATGTCTGATTTTGAATCAAGTGTATTTGATTATATCTCAAACAAGAAAGCAGTACAAGTAATCAAAGTTTGCACCTAAACTGTTGACACAGTTTTGCCATCTTAACAGTAGCTTGTTCATGCCAGCAGTGAAGAAGCCTGGAGAGCGAGTGGCGATGAAATAGCAAAAGGCATTTTCCACATCTTGTTGACAATTGAATATTTTTCCTTGCAAGAAGTGGACCAAAGCCTGGAAGAAGTGGTAGTTAGTTGGTGCAAGGTCTTGTGAATACAGTGGATGACAGAGTTTCCAAGTGCAGCTTCTGTAGTTTGAGCAGCGTTGTTTGTGTAACATGTAGTCGAGTGTTGTCTTGCAAGAAGATTACCTATCTCTGTTGACCAATCTCGGCTGCTTAATCACAAGCATCCTCCTCATTTCATCCAGTTGGTTGCAGTAGACATTGCTGTAATCGATTGACCAGGTTTCATGAAGCTGTAGTGGGTAATAGCAGCTCTGGACCACCAAACAGACAGCATTAGTTTTTTTTGATGAATATTCAGTTTTGAACTGTGTTTCAGCACTTCATCTTTATCCAACCATTGTGCCGAATGAGTGTGATTGTCAAAAGGAATCCATTTTTCATCACACAACAATAAGGTATAGAAATGGTTCGCCTTGATATCATGGCAGCAAAGAAAGGCAAGCTTCGAGATGATTTCTCTTCTGACAGTTGTTTAATTCACGCGAAACCCATCTATCCAGCTTCTTTACCTTGCTGATTTGTTTCAAATGGTCCAATATTGTTGGAATAATAACATCAAACCTTGCTGCTAATTCACGTGTAGGTTGAGATGGATTTGCTTCCGGTATAGCTTTCAGCTCATCATTATCCACCTTGGTGTCAGGTCGCCCACATGGCTCATTTTTAAGATAAAAATCACCAGAATGGAACTTTTCAAATCCTCAGCATGCTGTGGGTTCATTAGCCACCTCCTTCCCAAACACTTTGTTGATATTTCAAGCTGTCTG
Organism: Varecia variegata; assembly: GCA_028533085.1. Lineage (NCBI taxonomy): Eukaryota > Metazoa > Chordata > Mammalia > Primates > Lemuridae > Varecia > Varecia variegata. The sequence continues at coordinate 28,489,744 of CM052442.1, read as the reverse complement.
TGCTGCATTAGTTCCACTGTAGGATTCATATTCAAAAATAACACAAATTTTTGTTTTATCCATGTTTTCTCAAAAATTGCTCTAAAAAAATTATGAAAGATGATCTCAAGTGTTTGAAAGACTGAGGATGTACCTTCACAATTAAAATAAAACAAGAAGTGTCAAAGTGAAATGTCAGAGACATCAACTGTCAAACTTAATACTTAAAGGAATCGGACATTTCATACTTAATAACCTAAGTATGAAGTGTAGTTTATCCTTTAAAATACAGTTCATGAGTTTTCTTTGTAAAAGCTACCATTGCCCCTCCTCAATTTATCTAGTCACTCCACAGTGTTAATCACTTCCTTCACTCTGCTACCTAGACCCAAATTTGCTTTTGCACTTTTCACAGTGGATGGTAATTGTTTGCTTACTTGCCTGCCTTTCCCTATTAGACAGTGAGCTTTTTAAGGGTGGGTAGGATAAGGGTAGGATCTATGTCTTAACTATTTGGTATCTCCTGGTAGTTTTCTCATTTAAGGTGCAATTAAAGTTCAAAGTAAATGCTTCTTGAATAAAATTGAATTGGTATTCATTTGGAACTGAAAATCAAACATGTAAGGTGGTTAAAGTACTCTGAGGCCGTGTGGAGGCTATGATCTATAGATTATATCAGAAACCAGAGTGATTGGCTTAAATGAGTGGGGTGTTCAACCTGGGATGCTGGAATCCTAACATTCAAAAAGGTGATGACCCCTTTTAGGGGAGTATACATTTCTGTAAATGATAGCATTGATAGCATCAATACTGCACAAGGTTTATGAGACCATGGTCTCCAAAGAGCCAGTGCTATGCATGGTTGTTTTGCTAATTTCTTTTCCATTTTCTTCACATCCTCTGAGATCATGTTACGCTTTCAGTTTAATGTCTTTCTTCTAGTCTTTAGGCAATTGGTCTGTTCTTCCAGGCTTCAATAATGTTTATAACACCCCAAAATAATTTAAGAGAAATTCCAACCTAATCCTAGGTTGCCTGTTGATCTCTACCATATGTTTCCTTGAACCACGGTAAAACACAATCACTTGAACTCTACTCCTTTTTGTGAGTCTTTGTATGTCAATGCCATGTACCATTTATTTACTTTTTTAAGTGAAAAAGAGTAGAGTAAGGAGAATATCCACTAGCTTTAATACAGAATAATATAACTTAGCTAAAATGAACCTTGAAGTTAAGTGGGAAATCTACTATATTTATTTCGAAACAGGAAAAATTTTTGTAGCAAACAAACCGGATTTTCTTTTGCTCTTGCAATATTCAAAATCTATCATGAATACTGCAGATTCTATGTTTCACAGAGTAAGGATATAGATTAATATTGTCTGAAGAATACCTATGTAAGGGAATGTGTTATTAATACAGAAATTAAAAGTCATAAAATGATGTGCTTTTCTAAGATGTGCTTTTCTAATAAATTTCACAGTACCAAATTTGACTTTTTAATTTCCATTAAAAGTAATAAGAAAATAATTAGTGAAAAACTACTTTCAAATGTGAATTCTTAAAATATAAATTTTAGTTGATGCATTAGAATACTTAATCTTTGTTAATGGCATTTATCTGGTACCTTATATTTACTGCATTTATTAATTAATAATCCATAAATATCTGAAAGTGGATGTGATCAACATGGGAGGATATAATAATCAGAATGCCATCAGTTAGCATAATTTCAAAAATATTTAGATAGAGACTTTACTTGAACGCTATTATGTCTATTTGACTATTTTAATATGAGCTAAAAATATTAGAATTTCTTTTTTGAATTGAAATTATAAGGAAAATTTGTTTCCAGGGTTTACTTTATCTTCCTTAAAAGTAAAGTATTTTGTTTCCTCATTTCCATGATATACCTTAGTCTGGTTTATAACTAAAACCAATTACTTGATTTTAGGAAGAAAGGCCACTTTGAATTAAGTAGAATTGACAATATTCTTTATCAAAGAACATGATGGGAATGATTTATTTATCTTCTACAATATTCTCTTATATCAATTCTAGCCTAAAATATTACTGCTGTGGCTGATAAACAGTTACTCTGTCTTTGTTTCTAAAAGTATCAGTGTAAATAATATTATCAAGGCTCGGAAATATAAATTTATGTAGTAACAATGGAAATGAAGTTTGTGAAATGACCTGACAAACTGGTGATCTGGAATCTAAAACCTTTCCAGTAGACTTGAAGATTAATTTTTGTCCTATTTAGGCTCTGTTGGGATTTTTGCCCTTTTGCAATGATTAGTTTTTAAACTGGGTTAAAGAAAGTATACGCAGAGATTAACACATCCACATACATATGTAAAATGGGAATTTATAATTTCAATGTGTTTTGATTTTAAATATAGGTCTACTATAATATTATAATAAAAAGCATCTTTTTACTTGAATGTGAGTATACATAGTTTGAAGATTAAACAATGACATTAATAATAATCATTGCTTTAACAGCAGCAATGCTCGGTTAGAACTCTTGGTATTGTCATATAATTTACATGGTATTCTTTCCAAAGCTGTTAATTTATTTACAGCACTTATCCAGACTATTGTTCTGGAGAAGGATTGTCTTTCATTCTTACATGGTCAGCTATTTTAATGTTACTGAAATTTTTAAGAGCCATCCATTCATTCTCCTTCAGAGTTTTCTAGAAGATTATGGTGTGGTTTTGCAGAATAGCTAGGAAAGTTACTAAATCTTATTTATTCTTTAGATAGTTTTCAACTAACATCTCCAAGATAGCATAATAAGAAAGCAAATGAACAAATATCCAACCTCAACAATATCAACTACACAATTCTTTGATGACATAAGAGATTCTTTTTTAAAAAAAATTATAGTTTAAAATTCGTGATTGTTATCTGTTGTAGAACTTGCTATATTCTAGTTTGTTGCATTTTCCAAGCATGGTACTATCTAAACATTTACTGTGATGTGTAGAATTTTATTAAATTTTTTCTAGACCAGTCATCCTGGTTATCTTAGCAGCAAGCATAATTCATAAGAGGAAGCTGTCATATTTCTTTAAAATCTTTATAAAATGTTAGGGATGTGCCATAAAGATACTCTACCAATAACCTTTGCTGTTCCACAATAGAACACAATAAAAATGTTAATAGGTAACATTTATTGAGCCCCTACTATTTTGGAGCATTTAGTTGTCAAAATAAGTCTTTGGTACTATTGTTATTTTCATAGTATAGATAAGGGACTTAGAAAGCTTAAATAACTTGCCCAGAGCCACACAGCTAATATATGCTAAGACTCTTATCAAAGTCTGTCTTCCTATAAAAACTGTAGTTTTAATGTCTATACTATTGCTGTAGATAATGTACCTAACCAGCAGTTTAAAAGTCACTAATTTGAATGATCTTTTCAGTGATGGTGATAATTCATCTGATTTATCCACACTTAATTAGAATGATGTATGTCTCAGATGGCTTGACTTGGAATAAATTCCATGATAGTGTAACAGAATTTTCTTTGGAGGCCTGGAAACTCTGAACACCTATCTTAAAACATTGAGGATAATTGGCTCTAGCGGCACTGATGAATATGTACAACTAAATCAGGGTAACATTGAGCCAGGTATTTATAACTCATGCCATCTGACTGTGAATTTGTTCTTAATGTGTCTTAATTTATTCTGTTAACTAAGTATACTTAGAAGAATTTCAGGATACATTCCTGGGAGAGACATCCCATGGTACTCTGTAAGGTTTACAATTCTTTTCAATATTTTGTCCTAAGTATTCTGCTGCACTTAGTAAACTAGTAATTGGAGTGTTATCAGCGTTTTACTCTACCTTTGACTCTTATATCTGAAAGATTTGCAATAGTGTGAATTGGCAGATAACCAAGGCCTTTCCATTTCTTAATAAAGCCATTAATGGCTTTCTTTATTTGTAAGAAAAGATTTACAGTAACAGTTTATTTTATCAGGTCTACTTAGTATATAAGCTCTGACAAAAATTCAGTAATCTGCTGTAAATCCAATGCCCAGAAGATATTCTCACCAAAGATTCTTGCCCTTTTGAGTACATGAAGAAAATTAAATGTTACTGTTGAGAAATTTTGTTGTAGTGTAGAAAATTTTTTCAAAAACCTATAGATTTTAAAAGTATAGTATGCCTTGATAACAAGGCCAGTACTGTACATTTATTTTAATCAAGTAAACCTAGGATAATATGTGTAAATTACACACAATAACTTGTATCTTGGGCATTTTCTCTTTCTTAATGGAAAACATGAGTTTATAAAAAGTGTGTCAGTTGGATTTTCCATTTACTCATATTTCAGTTTTACAAATGCTATATTTTCGTTTCACTGATTTTAGCTGGTTATATGACAGAGCTTTGGGTTTTCTTGTTTTTCCCCCTGCGTTTACCACTTCTTCTTTTTCCTCCTAGCTGTAATAAGTACTCAGCAATTTGTTTGTGAGGTCGTTTATGCAAAAATATTTATGAAACAACTACTATGTGTCAGAGAATGTATCAGGTGCTAGGTAGAGAATAGTGCCCTCACAGATTTGAATGTAGCAGGGAGGAACAACAAATAAGCACTTACATTAATTAAGTGGTTATAGAAACAACTTTATCATCAGTAGGGGTTAGGTTACAAGATTATGATGTCTCCATGTGTTGAATATTCTGCAGCTGTTAAAATATATAAAACATTTAGAGTAAAAAGCCTAAGACACTGTCAACAGTGACATTGGGGTTCATGGACCTGTTATTCATTATGTATAATTTTATATCTTAAACTCTATTCATGTATTCTATTTTCAGTTGCACTCTAAGTAAATAGGATTTAAAGGAAATTAGCAGTACATTGAGTGAGCAAATAAGTAAGCAATTAATGTCTGTCAAAAAAATCTGGAGGTAAAACCTTAAATTAAAATAATCACTCATTGCCATGATTTGTAAGTTTTCTCCAGATTGCCTTCTTTTAACACATTTGAAGTAAGTGTGGACAGCTATTCAGTCTATGTTATTCTGTTTTTGGCTGCTGGATGATAAAAGAATAGTCTAGTTTACACTTGTCAAAGTAAACATGGACACAGATTTCCTTGAAGAAATGAGCCAGAGACCTGTTGAGTGTTGATATCATCGTAGTATCTTAGAGCTGAATTTGGATACATATTATCCCACTTGATTATTCTGTTACTTCTTTCTCTCATTATTTAGCCCAGTAGGATCTGCAGGAATGATTATTCTGTTAAAACTAATGTTGTTGCTTGACCCTACTACCCTGTCTTTGTTTCTATCTGAGTGTGAAAGTTATATTAAATTTTGAAAATTATAAATAATTTCAAAATTTTGCACATTAGGTAAAATGGATAAGTATAATGACAAGAAGCAGTTTACGTGAATAAAATGATATTTTCTATTAATAGATAGAGGACCTGGTTCTTCCATACTAGATTCTTGCAAGCCTTGACAATAAATAAATATAATTATTTCTTGTGCTTTTATTGGAAATATTTTAGTCCCATGGGTGACCAGTGAAAATCCTAACTGAAAAAAAAAAAGAGCATCTGTGAGTCATTGAATATAATTCCAGTTTTCAGCCAGTTTAGTTTATGTTTATAAATTGTCCAAATTATGTTAACCTTAGTAGTTTGTTGACAGAATGCCACTATTACAGATTTTCTTTAACAATTGTTTTATTTTTTAAAAAGTTCTTTCTATCAGGTAAAATGAAATGCTCTTATTTTAGCAGCTCTACTACTATATAGTAATGACTAAAAATTTAGGTAGGTGATAGGCAGCTGTGTTGGTTCATTTCTTCTGAATAAATGACATTCCACTTGATATTTTTATGGCAATATTCTAATAATATATGATGTCAGAAATTCAGAGTCAAATATTAATGATGAGCAACTACCCTTTTTAAAATCCAATTTTATTAAAGTGTGTCTGTTAATTAAAGAGTACTTCAAATACATATGCAAATCTTGAAAAATAACATAACCCTATGTCTCTCACTCAGATTGTACAAATATTGATATTTTGCTATATTTGCTTCAGATTGCTAGAAAAAAATACAGATATAATTTTTTTCCTTAATCTCATTTTCCTTCCCCACTTCCGAGAGAAAAGATTATGCTGAGTGTTGTGTATATCCCCTGTCCACATTTTATTCTTATATAATTATGTATGTATGAAATCATGTTGTTTTATGTTTTTAAAATTTGTAAGAATGTATCATACTGGATTTATATGTATTCTGCTCTGACTTTTTTCACTCAAATGTGAAACTCATGCAAGATTATGTATAAGTGATACTTGTAGGTATAGTTTGTTCATTTTAATTGCAGTATAGATTACTGTATATGAATAACCACAATTTTTTCCTCTAATGATGGACATCTAGTGTCTCCTTGTGCATGTTTCCTTGTATATATGTGCTAAAGTTTCTCTAGGATGATTGATTACACAGGACACATTTTGAGTCTTCATACAGGTGCATCTTCAACTTTGGAGCAACTTAGTAATATTTTGTAAGCAGAATGTTTTAATTTTACATCCCTACTTTTAGTATACATTATAGGCTCAGTAGTGTCCCTCCTCCACCCCAGTTCATATGTTGAAGCCCTAACCCTCAGTGCCTAAGATATGACTGTATTTGGAAATAGGGCCTTTAAAAAGGTGATTAAGTTAAAATGAGGTCGTTAAGGTGGGCCCTAAACCAATCTGACTGGTGTCCATATAAGAAGGGGAAATTTGGACAAACGAAAGACACCAGAGAGGCTTGCAAAGAAGGGAAGGATATGTTGAAGACACAGTGAGAAAAGGCAGCCTTCTGCAAGCCAAGGATGAGGCCTCAGAAGAAACCAAACCTGTCGATACCTTGATCTTGGACTTCTAGGCTCTAGAACTGTGATAAAATAAATTTCTGTTGTTTAAGCCACCCAGTTTATGGTATTTTGTTATGTCAGCCCTCAAAAATTAATATAATATGTGAGAGTTCCAGTTTTTCCATATGTTTACCACACTCAGTATCACACTTTTTAATTATTGCTAGTCTAATAGATGAGAAATATTATATCTTAATTTGAATATCCTGGTTATCCCAAAATACCGATCACTTCTCAAGATTATTAATAAAGTCCTCATCTATAAATTGCTACATAGACTTTGCACATTTTTCTGCTACATTGCCTTTTTCTTACAGATTTGAAGGAGTTCTTTGAAGGAGTTCTAGCTAAACATCCTATATCAGTTATATATTTTCCATTCTCCTCTATCTGTGGCTTGTTTATTAATTTTACTGCACAGAAATTCCTAATTTTTAAGGCAGTAAGATTTATCAATCTTCCTTTTCATAATTTGGGCTTTTAAAATCTTATTTTAGAAATTGTATTCTCTCCCAAGGTCATGAAGAATGCAGAATTTCTTCTGAAATTTTAAAGTTTTGATTGTCAGTTTAAGTTTGAATTTTCCATGAAGCCAGCTATCTTGGCATAACTTATTAAATAATTTATCCTTTCCCTAGTAATTTAGAATGATACTTTTGTTGTCATATATTCTGGAATTTGTTTCTAGGTGCTTTATTCTGTTCCATTAGTCTTATTTATCTTACTTTGTGCCAGTACCACGTTGTTTTCATTATCATAACTTTGTTTTTATCTGATAGGGCAAATCCTCCTTTCTTTTTCTTATTTTATAAAATTATATAGTTTATTTTGGAGATTTTGCTTTTTCATAAGTATTTTAGGATCCCTTTGTCAAATTCAATAAAAAAAACTTTTGAAATTTTTATTAGAATTGCATCAGATTGCAATCATAGATCAAGTTGAGGAGTGATTACTTCTTCAAAAAACTTATATATTTTTTTCCATACAAATCTTATTGCTCTTTTGTTATATTTATTCCTTGATACTTTGTGATTTTGTTGTTGGCTATTGTAAATATGATATTTTTAAAATACATTTTGTAATTTGTGGTTGTCATTGTATAGGAAATTTAACTATTTTTTGTACTTATTGTATGTAGCAGCTTCCCTGAACTCTATTATTAGTACAAAGAGTTTGTAGATTATCTTGGATTTTCTGCATTGAAGTTTATATTATCTGTGAGTAACGTTTGTTTCTCCCTTTCCTACACTCGTAAGTTATACTTCTTTCTTATTACATTGACTAACATCCAGCGCAGAAGCATAGATGGCCGGCTTGCCTTCTATTGTTCTTCACTTTAAAAGGAATACTTTTTTTTTAAGGGAATACTTTTAAAGTGATGATTTGATCCATGGAATGTGATATTTACTATAAATTTTTGATAGGTGCTCCTTACTGAATTAAGGAGTTTACCTTCCATTCATTCCTTGTTGCTAAGATTTTTATAATGAATTAATGTTAAATTTTATCAAATGATTTTTTGTTTCTATTGAGATTGTAATTTTATTTAATTTGTTAATACGATGAGCTTACATTAATAGCTTTTGTAATCATAAACCAATTTGATATTCTTAGGATAAAGTCTACATGAATAGTCATGTATTTTTTAGTATATTACTATATTCACATATCATTTGGGAGTTTAAAAATAAGTTTATAATTGAACTAGCCTCTAATTTTCCTTTCTTTTATTATCCTTGTCCACTTTTATATTAATCTTATACTAATCTCAGGAATGGAATTTTAGAACTTCCTCTCTTTTTATAGTTTCTAGAAGACTTTGATTCAGAAAATGTTGAATGAAGATTTATAAAACACATATAAAAATGCCTGGACATAGAGTATTTTTTAATTCAATAGATTTTTACTGATAAAATTTCCATATCTTCTTGAATCTATTTTGGTAATATAATTCTTCTAGAAATTATTCATTTCTTCCATGTTTTTAAACTATGTGGCTGAAAATGTTTAGTTATTTTGTGATGAGTTTTCAAATTCTTCATCTGTGTTTATGATCCCCTTTTCATTCCTAATATTGTTTATTTGTGCCTAAGTTCTTTTTCTTTATTAAGATCTTTATTCTTTCCAACATTCATGGAATAATTATTGCAAGTGTTTATGAAAGGCAGCCTGTTTTAGATGAATTATTAAATGTGTTTCTGATGAGAAAAGTTTAATTTCTGATGAGAAAAGTTTATAATCATTCCATTTGGCTACAAATCATTGTTTTTTTCATATTCTGATTGCAAAGCAGTGATTTACTAATTTTCGTATTTTGGGTTATATGCACTGAATTTATTTAGAGTAGGGCTTATATTTGGGTATTAGAAGGGCATCAAATGTTTTATTCAGGAAGATTTTATATTAAATAATTTTTGAAATATGCATCAAATCTCAAAGAAACCTGATATGTAGGCAATTTATTTTTATTGTCTTTTTCTTTTTTCCTTTATTACTCACCACTATCCTAATGAGGATGTAGGTATTTTAAAAGGCTTTTTAAATAGAAATGAAGATCATCTGCAGTAAACCCTAGTTTAACTATTTCATGTTTGTCATACTAGACGTAATCAATGAACCAGGCCATCCTACATATCTAGTGCTGCAGCCACACTGCCCACCTTTCTTCCATTTACCTAATGACTAATGATGGTTGACATCTTTTTATGTGCTTATTTCTACTTTTATATCTTTTTTGGTGAAACATCTGTTCAAATCTTTTTGTCCATGGTGGTGAGAGGGAATGTTGTTTTCTGATGATTGGGTCCTTTATCTAGTCTGGATACAAGTCTTTTAATAGATACAGGATATACAAATATTTTTTTATGGTCTGTGGCTTATCTTTTCATTCTCTTAACTGTGTCTTTTGAAAAGAAGACCCTTTTAATTTCAACAATCCAATTTATTAATTTTTTCTTTTGTAGATGATGTTTTTGTGTCATATCTAAGAAAACTTTGCCTAAGGGTCAAAAGGTCTATTTCATGTTTACTTCTTGTTGTAAAAGTTATTCTTTGCCCCTAAATTACCTTTGTAAAAAATGAGTTTTTCATTTATATGTGGGCCTATTCCTGGATTTTCTTTTCTGTTTCATTATTCTCTTTTTCTGTCTTTATGCCAGTACCTTGTCTTGATTACTGTATGCAGCTTTAATAGGACTTTTTCTTTTTTTTTGAGACCAAGTCTCACTCTGTTACCCTGGCTAGAGTGCCATGGCGTCAGCCTAGCTCACAGCAACCTCAAACTCCTGGCTTGAAGCAATCCTCCTGCCTCAGCCTCCTGAGTAGCTGGGAGTACAGGCATGCACCACCATGCCCGGCTAATTTTTCTATTTTTAGTAGAGACAGGGTCTTGCTCTTGCTCAGGTTGATGTTGAACTCCTGAGCTCAAGGGATCCCCCTGTTCAGCCTCCCAGAGTGCTAGGATTATAGGCATGAGCCATCGCACCAGGCCGCTTTTAATAGGTCTTAATATCAGGTGGTGTTAGTCTTTCAGTTTTCTTTGTATTTCACATTTGTTTTGGCTATTCTATATTTATGAATTTCCATATAAATTTTAGAATTGGCCTGTCAATTTCTAAACAAAGGCACCATTGTTTTATAACTTTATAAGTCTTGCCCATCTTTTGCCAGGTTTATACTTAATTTTTCATGTTTTTGATATTATTATAAGTAATGATATCAAATGAAAGTTTTTTTGCTAGAATATAAAGATAAAATTGAATTTTGTATGTTGACTTTGTATTCTACAACCTTGTTAAACTCCGTCAGATTTTCAACATAGGTTATCATGTTATCTGTACACAAGGATAGCTTTGCTTCTTTCTTTCCAACCTTGATGTCTTTTGTTTCTTTTTCTTGAGTGTTACACTGGCTAGAATCTCTAATATGGTGTTGAATAGAGGTGGTGAGAGAGGATATCCTTGTTTTGTTTCTGATCTTAGGTGAAAAATATTTACTCTTTCACCATTAAACTATGGTGTTAACAGTTTTTCATAGATGCTTGTTATCAGGTCGAGGAAGTTACCTTAATTTCCTAGTTACTGACATTTTTCATCAGGAGTGGATATTGGATGTTTTCTGAATCTATTGTGATGATCATATGTGTTTTGTAAAATTTTGTTAATATGAACAATTGCATTGATTTTTTAAAATGTTAAGCCAATTTTATATTTCTAGGATAAATCCCATGTAATCATGATTTACTGTCTTTATTATATATGCTTGGGTTTGGTTTGCTAAAATTTTTTTTTTTTTTTAATATTTTTGTATCTGTGTTCATGAGGGATATTGGTCTATAATTTTCTTTTCTTATACTATCTTTCTCTGATTTTGGTATCAGGATACTGGCTTCATAGAATGAGTTGGGACGTATTCCCTCTATGTTTTCTGATCAGTCTGGCTAGAACAGGGGTTGGTAAACTGGCCCATGGGCCAAATCCTACCAGCCACTTCTTTTTTTATGGCCCACAGCTAAGAATGAGTTGACATTTTTAAATGTTTACATTTTAAATGTTATATATGTACCTTAGTAATAGGCTTTATTTTGCCTGTTGTCCTGCAAAACCTAAAATATTTACTATTTGGCTCTTTAGGAAAAAATTTGTCAATCTTACTGATTTTTCTGAAGAACTAGTTTGTAGTTTCATTGGTTTTTCTCTATTGTCTTTCTTTTTTTCCATTTCATTGATTTCCTCTCTGATCTTTATTATCTCCCTTCTTCCACATACCTGGGGTTTCATTTGCTCTTTTTTTCTTAGTTTCTTAAGGTAGAAGCTACAAAATATAATCTGCAATAAATCCTATTCATTATGTTTTTCATTCAGACATTATAGTTTTCATCTCCAGAAATTCAACTTGGATCTTTATTATATCTTCCCTGTCTCTCACTTTTGAACATATAAAACATAGTCATAACAACTGTTCCTTAAATGCTAATTCTAACATTTGTGTCAGTTTTGGGCTGATTTTGATTGATTGATTTTTTTCCTCTTTATGGTTTGTCTTTTCCAGTTTTTTTTGTTGGATTTCAGACATCATGATTTTTACCTTGTTGGTTACTATTAATAGAAACTTTTGTATTCTTATAAATATTCTTCAACTTTGTTCTGGAATATAGTTAAGCTATTTGAAAATTGTTTGATCCTTTTGAGTCTTGCTTTTAAGAATTGTTAAGGAGGACCCAAGTAATGTTTAGTCTGGTGCTAATTTCCCCACTATTGAGGCCAAATACTTCTGAGCATTTTACCCATTGCCCCGTGAATAATAAAGTTTTCCAATTTGGCTGGTAGGATCAGGAACTGGTCTCACCCAGCGCTGTATGAATGAATGCCAAGTATTACTTCCCCTAATCCTTTTTACAGATTTCTTCCAGTAGCCTTGAGTAGTTTCCTTACCTGCATGTGCTGATCAGTATACTGCTGATTCTCAAGTGGTACCTCTGCAGATCTCCGGAGCTCTCTGTTTGTTCAGCATTCTCCTCGATAGTACTCTGTCGTCTGAACTCTAGTTGTCTTGGTCTTTTTAGATTTAGCTCCATTTCTTCAACTCAGGGAATTTGCTAGGGTTTACGTGGATTCCCCCTTTATATACTGTAGTCTGGAAACACTCTCAAGCTTACTAGCTGGGGCAGTCATAGGGCTCTCATTGTTTGTTTTCCTTCTTCGGTGATCACTGCCTTTTATTGCCTTATTCTACTTTTATTAGACCATTTTATACATTTCTCTGGATTTTGAGTTATTTTAGGCAGGATGGTAAATCTTGATCTCTTTTATTCCATCTAGGCCAGAAGCAGAAGTCTTATATATCTTTAGCATAGAGAACATGGTAATAAAGCATTCTATTCCCTAAGTATTGAGAAAAGAGACTGTTCATTGCAGGCTCTTTTCTGGATGGGGTTTAGAAAAAATAGTTGCCTTTTATTTATTTTTTTTTTTACTTTGGTTTCTCCAGTACTTTTCTTTATCTACAACTTCTTCACAGATGGATTAGATTATTAGATATAATAATATAATATAACTCACTAGTTCCATTATGTTTTATTGGAATTAGATTAGATTTAGTACTTAATGGAAATCTGGTGAAAAGATTATATACTATTTTTTCATGCCTGTTTTGCTCCTGATATTTATTCTATTAATTATGAAGAAATGAGATAAAAAGGAGAATATAGACATAATCTTTCTACTGTCTGAATTTTTCTGTCACTAAAGCATGTTTTGAAAAAGGACATTCCTGTCCTATGGCATATTGCTACCAAAATAAATCCCAAAAAGTAGAAGTTTTATTCTGTTTTCAAAATGTTTCCTAGAAACCAGCCATCTAATTCTGAAAGAGATTAAGAGCCAAGTTTTAAACACTGTAAGTTTTAAAAACTATATACCAGGACATGCCTCATTTGTGAATGTATGTGTCCTCATAAATTGGATAATTGTGCACCTAACTACTGTATTCATTTTATCATTATTCACTGTGTGCTTATACAAATGAAGGCTTTTTCATTCATATTCTGTGTAGTTGGATGATGGTTATTTTTTATGCTCCTATTCAATGTTAATGCATATGATTTTATAGGAAATTATAAAATGCCTCGAATTACTCTGATAGCTATAGCAATAGCTACTTTACTAAACATGTATTCTGAAGTAGGGTAGGTAATTGACAGTTAATTTGGCTTTATCAGTCAAATAAAAATGTTAGAGAAGTCATAAAAATCCTACTACTACACCAGAGTCTTTACATCAAAGGACAGTGTTGACATCTGAATTTAAGTTGTACCAACTATAATTTTAAAATTATATTCCCTTAACCTGATTGTGATGGTAAGAAAAGATATCCAAGACTTTTAAGATTACATCTTATCTCTAGAATGACTAAGCTCAGATATGATAGCCTCCATAAAATTTATTGCCAGACACTGTGCTAAGTACTTTTATAGACATTATCTCATTTAAATTTGAAAGAAAAATCAGCTGTTATTTAATTTGCACAACAGTTTTGCAAAAGGATATATTAGTTTCCTATTGCTGCTGTGACAAATACCTTAAAAACTTGGTGGTTTAAAACAACAGAAATTTATTCTCTTACAGTTTTGGAGGCCAGAAGTTTGAAATGAGTTTCACTAGGCTGAAACCAAGGTGTCAGGAGAGCTGCATTCCCTAGGGAAGTTCTAGGATAGAATCTGTTTCCTTGCCTTTTTCAGCTTCCAAAGATGCATTGCTTGTGGCCCCTTCTTCCATCTTCAAAGCTAGGAGCCACATAACCGTTTCTTTTTCTGTAGTAAAATTTCCCTCTACCTCCCTCTAAGAAGGACACTTGTGATTGCAATTATGGCCTGCTGGAAAATTCAGAACAATCTCCCAATCTCAAAATCCTTAACTTAATTGCATAGTCAAAGTTTCTTTTACCATATAAGGTAACATTCACAGGTTCCTGGGATTAGAATATAGATACCTTTGGGGGACCATTGTTCAGTTTACCACAAAATTTTATGTAGGTATGTCAAAATTGAGTACAGAATACTACCAAAAGTCATGTAAAAACAAACCATGTTAGAAACAAGAACAGTTTGGAAAGAAGTTGAACAGATAGGTTGATAATATAATCAAAAGATCTTGGAGTTCTTTTGCTATGTGCCAATATTTTATACTATTGACTGATATTTTTTGTTGCTGATAGAAACAAACAGGACATTAACCTTCAATTCTTTTTCTAATGTATTTCATCTTCTACTCTTTTTCTTCCCTATAAAACAAATGCTTAGTAGTCTAAGTCATGATTTATGAATTGAAATCCAGATTTAAATACCCTGATATTGTGATTAATTTAGAAATACTTTGTATTTGACATTTGAGCATGTCCGTAGACACATGTTCAGATATGTGCTGTGCTTTCTTATTCCCTCTAAACCTTTTCTTCACTCTCTCCTTCACTTTTGTTATGCTCAACATAATGATGAATTGACCACGTTGCCACTAATAGTGGTGCTCTAAGTAATAGGATAACAGTTTTTTTATTTTTTTATTTTTTGAGACAGAGTCTCACTTTGTTGCCCAGGCTAGAGTGAGTGCCGTGG
This sequence comes from Varecia variegata, assembly GCA_028533085.1. Taxonomy (NCBI): domain Eukaryota; kingdom Metazoa; phylum Chordata; class Mammalia; order Primates; family Lemuridae; genus Varecia; species Varecia variegata. The sequence goes on along the minus strand of CM052442.1, from coordinate 28,474,741 downwards.
CATCAGCCTAGCTCACAGCAACCTCAAACTCCTCAGCTTAAGCGATCCTACTGCCTCAGCCTCCCGAGTAGCTGGGACTACAGGCATGTGTCACCATGCCCGGCTAATATTTTCTATATATATATTTTTAGTTGTCCATATAATTTCTTTCTATTTTTAGTAGAGACGGGGTCTCGCTCTTGCCCAGGCTGGTTTCGAACTCCTGACCTTGAGCTATCCACCCACCTCGGCCTCCCAGAGTGCTAGGATTACAGGCGTGAGCCACTGCGCCCGGCCAGGATAACAGTTTTTTAGGAAACAGATCTAAAGGTTTCTTAACTTCTAGAAGACCATATATTTCTGAGCTAGATTATTATTTTCTGTTTTTGTTTATCATCATTTCATTTTTTATGGTTAATTCCATACCTTTGAAGAGAAAATTTTATTTGGTATTCTTTTGTGCTATATGGCTCAATGACTTGTAGGATTACCAGTGCATATATGTTTTAGCAAAGTAAGCTTGTATTTTGTTGCATAATTTAAAAGCTAAATATTTACATTTTCTTCCCTGAACTACAGGATACCAGAAGGTCCCATTGATCAGGGACCAGCTACAGGAAGGGTACGTGTTTTAGAAGAGCAACTTGTTAAGGCCAAAGAACAGATTGAAAATTACAAGAAACAAACCAGAAATGGTAGGTGATCATGCAGTGTTTTTCCCCCTTGGTATATTGGCTTTAGCACAAATAATTGAAAACTTCCTTTAATCAAAATGTTGGAAACGCTTCTACTCTCTGTTCTTTGACTGCAGGTCTGGGGAAGGATCATGAAATCCTGAGGAGGAGGATAGAAAATGGAGCTAAAGAGCTCTGGTTTTTCCTGCAGAGTGAACTGAAGAAATTAAAGAACTTAGAAGGAAATGAACTCCAAAGACACACAGATGAATTTCTTTTGGATTTAGGACATCATGAAAGGTACTATTCTCCCTTTACATTTCATCTGGGCCTTAGAAAAGGTTATAATCTAACACGGGAAACTGAAACTTTTGTTAATCTCCCGACTAAGTAGTAAATGACACCTACCATGTTTAAGAGCAGGAGAGTACCAGAGGTCTCAAAAGATAGTAATTGCCAAATGCAGTTCATCGACCAAAATATATCACCAGAAAATATTATTTAAAATGTATTTCTAGAAATCTTTATACCCTAAATAAACTCTAAAGGTAGTGGTTTCAGCCAACGATATATTAAAATATTTTTCTATAAATTTTGTTCATATATAATCAATATTTGAAGGAGAGCATGCAGTTTTGCATTGCAGTACATTGGAACTCATGCTGAGGCTGGCAGTTATGTTTCTAATTCAAACACTAAAAACTTTAAAATAGCACCTTTTTAGGATTTGTAATTAAAGGTTAACAGGTTTTTGATAATATGAAGCATTCTTTTATTTGTTCTTCCATTTAGTTGCTACAAAGAGAAACCTGAGATCTGCCTCATTAAGTTTGTTTCTCCTATTTACACATTGCTAAATAATGTGTAGTTTATCTTCCATAGAAAAGAAAACACTTTGGTGCTGGTGTATTCGTGCAGAACAAAATGTATCCGATAATCATTATAAATACAGCGAAACCTGTCCTTAGGCCTATTATATTTAAAAGTCTATGTTCCCAGTAGGATTCTGATGGCAATTACTGTCTAATAAAAGAAAAATTGTTATATTTGTGCAACCTACCACTGTGAAGAGGAAAAGAATAGATGCATATATATTAACATCACCAGCATTATTATAATGATTTTGAAAAATTGTTCTGTTTAAATGAAATTACAAATCTATCAGTTTATTGGAATCATTTTAGCATTAATGAATCTATGGAAATATGATAGCATGGAATTCAAGGAGCATTGAATGATTAGGCCATACATTAGGCAGTCCCTTTGATATTGTTAGCTCAGCTTGTAGTCAGGTCACTTAGACCACTGGACCAAGTACTTATTTTGTCCTTAATACTTATCTACCCTAAAGCTGATTCTAGACACCAAGCCTCCATTAAATGGAGCTTTGTACTTGTGTACTTTGCTTATTGCAGTTTTATAGGAAAATACAGATCTAAAGAGGATTTGACTTGGGTAGAATATGTGGTATGTAAAGAAGAATTTTGGCCATTAACTTCTGATGGAATGTTTAATTTTAAGGTTTGAATGATTTAATGAAATTACTTGAGAATTTAATTTTCAGGTCTTTTCTAAATTAAAGTAATTCTTTAAAGAATTATTTTGTGAATATAATTTATGCATATAATTTGAGCATATACTTTGTGACTGCATATACAAATGAAAAGTGAATATAATAAAAGGGCCCCTGAAAATTGATGTAAATCAATGTTATATTTTTAGTTAGATGAAATCTATTTTAAATGTATTATGATTCCTGACAGTGCCATTTAGTACATGTTAAATAATATTTCCCTGAAAACAAAAATGGAAAGCAAAAGTACCAAAGTCAATTTATTTTTCTGTCTTAAGCACAAATGATACTGAATCTGGGATATAACTTCATAGCGTAGTAATTTAACTTCAGGAAGCCAGATTAGAATGTAGTAATACAAATAATGAGCAAAATACAACCAAAGATTAGATAAATAACCTTGAAACAAATGAATGTACAAATAGAAAGGATTTATATTATATAAAATATACCTTCTTACTGAGCATTTTCATGATTTTTAAGTATAAGAATTAAAATTAGGCCAGGTGCTTAGCACTCTGGGAGGCAGAGGCAGGAGGATCACTTGAACTCAGGAGTTCGACACCAGCCTGAACAAGAGCGAGACCCTGTCTCTACTAAAAACAGAAAAATTAGCCGGGTGTGGTGGCATGCACCTGTAATCTCAGCTACTCGGGAGGCTGAGGCAGAAGAATTGCTTGAGCCCAGGAGTTGGAGGCTGCTGTGAGCTAGGCTGACGCCGCAGCACTCGAGCTCAGGTGACAGAGTGACACTCCATCTCAAAAAAAGAATTAAAATTAAAATGAGCTTTTATATTTGCCTCTGGTGATTTTTATAACACAAAAATCCTCATTTCATTTTTACATTTGCTCAAATTAAATTGTATAGTTTGTCTCTAGACTGAAAACCTGTATTTTCTGAGAAATCAGTTAGAGAGTGCATCTTATCAACTTTCTTGTTAGATTTCCCTATGAACTATTCTTATTTTGGGTTCAGAGAGACATCAGTTACAGGGAAAAACACTTATGGGCTTTTGTTTCTTCTTTCTTTCTTTCTTTCTTTCTTTCTTTCTTTCTTTCTTTCTTTCTCTCTTTTTCTTTCTTTTTCTCTTTCTTTTCTTTCTTTTTCCAGCTTTATTGAAGTATAATTGACAAATAAAAATTGTATATATTCAAGGTAAAGTGTACAATGTGATGAATTGAGATATATTAACTATATATACATACACACACATTGTGTAATAAATACCACAGTCAAATTAATGAACACATCCTTCACCACGTATACCTACCACTTTTGTGTTTTTGTGTGATAAGGACACTTAAGATCTACTCACTTAGCAAATTTCAAGTAAACAATACAGTATTATGAACTATAGTCACCGTGCTGTTCACTAGATCTCCAGAACTGATTCATCTTATAACTGAAAATTTGTATCGTTTGACCAGCATTTTCCCATTTCCCCCGTTGGGATTGCCATTTCCCTCCTGGCAATCACCATTTTACTCTCTGCTTCTATGAGTTTGAAGTTTTCAGATTCCACACATAAGTGAGATAATGCAGTATTGTAGTATTTATCTTTCTCTGTCTGGCTTATTCATTTGGCATAATGTCCTCCAGGCTCATCCATGTTGTCACAAATGCCAGGATTTCCTTCTTTTTTTCCTTTGTGTGTGTATGTGTGTGTGTCTACATATATATCCCACATTTTCTTCATTTGTTGGTTGATGAACATTTACCGTTTCTATATCTTGGCTATTGTAAATGCTGCAATGAACATGGACATGCAGATATATGTTAAAGATACTGATTTCATTTCTTTTGGATATATACCCAGAAGTGGGATTACTAGCTCTTATGACAGTTCTGTTTTTAGTTTTTTGAGTAACCTTCATATTGTCTTCCACTGTGACTGTGCCAATTTACATTCCCAACACTATATGTAAGGATTCACTTTTCTATACACTTTCTTCAACACTTGGTTTTTTTTTTTGTTTGTTTTTTTTTTTTTTTTTGAGACAGAGTCTCACTCTGTTGCCCAGGTAGAGTGCAGTGGCATCATCGTAGCTCACTGCAACCTGAAACTCCTGGGTTCAAGTGATCCTCCTGCCTCAGCCTCCCGAGTAACTGGGACTATAGGCGCGTGCCTATCTTTTTTGATAACAACCATCCTAATAGGTGTGAGATGATGTCTCATTGTGTTTTTGATTTGCATTTCCTTAATGAGTAGTGGTGATGAGGACCTTTTCATATACCTGTTGGCCATTCGTATGTCTTCTATGGAAAACTGCCCGTTCAGGTTCTTTTCCCATTTTTAAATCAGTTTATTTTATTTTATTTTTTTGCTGTGAGTTCCTTGTGTATTTTGATATTAACCCCTATCAGATATATGGCTTGCAAATCTTTTCTCCCATTCCATAGGTTGTCTTTTCATTTTGTTGGTTGTTTCCTTTGTTGTGCAGCTTTTTTGTTTGGTGTAGTCTCACTTGTTTATTTTTGCTTTTGTTGTCTGTGCTTTTGGTGTCATATCGAAAAAATCATTGCCAGGACCAACATCATGGAAGTTTTGCCCTATGTTTTCTTCTAGGAGTTTTATGGTTTCCAATCTTACAACTAACTTTCTAATTCATTTTGGGTTATTTTTGTATATGGTATAAAACAAAATGCATTGAATATCCAATTTCATTCTTTACATGTGGATATCCAGTTTTCCCAGTACTATCATATTAATGAAGACAGTATTCTTTCCCCTGTTTTGTATTCTTGTCACCCTGTCAAAGATTAGTTGACTATATATGTGTGGGTTTATTTCTGGGCTCTCTATTCTATTCCGTTGATCTAACTGTTTGGTTTTATGCCAGTATCATACTATTGTGATCACTATAGCTTTGTATTAATAATATAGTTTGAATCAGGAAGGGTGATTCCTCTAGGTTTGTTCTTTTTCTAGATTTCTTTGGGTATTTGGAGTCTTTTGTGGTTCCATATGAATATTAGGATTTTTTTTTTCTATTTCTGTGAAAAATGCCATTGGAATTTTTTTTTTTTTTTTTTTTTTAAGTGATGGGGTCTCTTTATGTTGGCTAGGCTGGAGTGCAGCCATTGGAATTTTGATAGGGATTACATTGAATCTGTAGATCATTTTGGGTAGTATGAACATTGTAATAATATTAATTCTTCCAATCCATAAACACAGGATATCTTGCTATTTCTTTGTACCTTCTTCAATTTCTTTCATAATGTCTTGTAGCCTTATAGATCAGTATATAGATCTTTCATCTTTTTGGTTAAATTTATTGCTCAGTATTTTATTCTTTTGATCATATTATGAGATTGTTTACTTAATTTCGTTTTTGGATAATTTGTTGTTAGTGCATAGAAATGCAACTCATTTTTTTTTGTATGTTGATTTTTTTCTTTTTTGTCCTACAGCTTTACTGAATTCCTTTATTAGTTCTAGCAGTTTGTTGGTGTATTCTTTCGGGTTTTCTATATATATGATTATGTCATCTGCAAAGAGAGACAGTCTAACTTCTTCTTTTCTGATTTAGATGCATTTTATTTTTCTTGCCTAATTGTTCTGGCTTGCACTTCCAGTACTATGTTGAACACAAGTGGGGTGGGTGCAGTGGCTCATGTCTGTAATCCCAGAATTTTAGGATGCTGAGACAGGAAGATCACTTGAGGCTAGAAGTTCAAGACCAGCCTGGGTAACATAGCGAGACCCTGTCTCTACAAAAAATAACAAAAACTAGCTGGACATGGTGGCACACACCTGTAGTCTCAGCTACTTGGGAGGCTGTGACAGAAGGATCACTTGAGCCCAGGAGTTCAAGGCTGCTGTAAGCTATGATTATGCCACTGTACTGCAGCCCAGAACAAGACACTGTCTATTAAGAAAAAATAAATAAAAATAAAAAAGTGGTGAGAGTGGGCACCTTTGTCTTGTTTCTGATCTTAGAGGAAAAGCTTTCAGCTTTTTACCGTAGAGTATGATGTTAGCTGTGAGCTTATTGTAAATAGCTTTTACTATATTGAAGTGTATTCCTTCTGTAATTTATTGAGAGTTTTGATCATGAAAGAATGTTGAATTTTGTCAAATGCTTTTTCTGCCTCTACTGAGATAATAATATGATAATATGACTTTTATTCTTCATTCTAATAATGTGGATTATCACATATATTGATTTCCATATATTGAACTATCCTTGCTTCCCAAGGATAAATTCCTCTTGGTCCTGGTATATGACCCTTTTAATGTGCTGTTGAATTTGGTTTGCTAATATTTTGTTGAGGATTTTGCACTTTTGTCATCAGGGATATTGGCATATAATTTTCTTTTTTTTTTAGCATCCTTACTTGCCTTTGGTATGAGGGTAATGCTGGTCTTGTAAAATGAGTTTGGAAGTGTTCCTACCTCTTCAGTTTTGAGAAGGATTGATATTAATTCTTCTTTAAATGCTTGGTAGAATTCACCCAAGAAGCCATCTGGTTCTGGACTTTTCTTTGTTGTGAGGTTTTTGATTACTGATACAATTTCCTTACTTATTGTTGGTCTCTTAATATTTTGTTTCTCCATGATTCAGTCTTGTGTATGTTTCTAGGAATTTATCCATTTGTTTTAAGTTATCCAATTTATTGGCATATAATTGTTCATAGTAATCTCTTATGATCTTTTGTATTTCTGTGGTATCATTTATAATATTTAATCTGTCATTTATAATTTTATTTAAATCTTTTTTAGTCTAGCTAAAGGTTTGTTATTAATAATTTTGTTGATTTTTTTTTAAACAACCAACTCTTTGTTTTGTTGATCTTTTCTATTTTCTTTTTAGTCTTCATTTCATTTATTTCTGCTCTATTATTTTTATTGTTTCCTTCCTTGAGCTGACTTTGGGCTTAGTTTGGTCTTCTATTTCTAGTTCCTTGAGGTATGAATTTAAACTTTTTATTTGAGATCTTGCTTTTTTTCGTAACATAGGCATTTTTTCACTACAAAATTCTTTGTTAGCATGGCTTTTGCTAAATCCCGTAAGTTTTGGTATGTTGTGATTCTATTTTTGTTTGACTCGAAATACTTTTTGATTTCTTTTTTATTTCTTCTTTGACCCATTGTTTGTACAGTAATGTGTTGCTTAATTTCCACAAATTTTTGAATTTTCCAGAATTTCTCGTATTGTTGATTTCTAGTTTCATACCATTGTAGTCAAGAATGATACTTCATATGATTTCAGTCTTCTTAAATTTGTTAAGACTTATTTTGTGGCCCAACATATGGTCTATCCTGGAAAATGTTCCATATTTGCCTGAGCAGAATCTGTATTCTATGGTAGGATAGAATGTTCTGTATATATGTCTGTTAGATCCATTTGTTCTATAGTGTTATTCAAGCTGTTTACTTACTGACTTTCTGTCTGGATGATAGATGCATTGTTGAAAGTGGAGTATTGAAATTCTCTACTATTATTGTATTGCTGTCTATTTTACCCTTTGGTTCTGTTAATATTTGCTTTATTTAGGTGCTTCCATGTTAGGTGCATATATTAATATATTTATAATTGTTATATCCTCTTGATGAATTGACCTCTTTATCATTATATAGTGACCTATTTGTCTCTTGTGGCAGATTTTGACTAAAAGTTTACTTTGTCCAGTATAAGTATAGCTACCCCATCTTCTTTTGGTTACTCTTTGCTTAAAGTATCTTTCCCCATCCCTTTACTGTTGGCCTACATGTGTCTAAAGCTAAAGTGAATCTCTTATAGTCAACATATTGTTGGATCTTGTCTTTTTGTCCATTCCACACTCTGTGTCTTTTGTTTGGAGAATTTACTTTATTTACATTTAAAGTAATTATTGATGAGTATGGATTTGCTATTGCCATTTTGCTAATTGTTTTCTGACAGTTTAGTAGTTCTTTTCTTCCTCTCTTGCTGTCTTCCCTTGTCATTTATTGGATTTTTGTAGTGGTATGCTTTAATTCCTTTATCTTTACCTTTTGTATATCTACCTGATATTTCTTTTTTGTCATTTCCTTGGAGCTTACATAAAACATCTTATGGTTATAACATTCTATTTTAATCTGATAACAAATTCAATCACATACAAAAACTCTACATTTTTACTTTTTTCTCTCACACACATTTTATTCTACTGATGTCATGTCACACTTTACATTTTTTTACATTGTGTATCCATTAAGAAATTATAGTTACTATAGTTATTTTTAACACTTTTGTCTTTTAACTTTTATTGTAAAGTTAAAAGTGATGTGCATATTACCATTATAGCATTAGAGTATTCTCAATTTGACTATATGTTTATCTTTACCCTTGAGTTTTATACTTTGATGTATTTCATGTTGTTACTTAGCATCCTTTTGTTTCAACTCGAGAATTCCCTTTAGCATTTCTTGTAAGGCAGAGCTAATGATGATGAACTCCTTCAGCTTTGCTTATCTAGAATAGCCTTTATCTCTCCTTCATTTCTAAAGGATAGCTTTGCTGAGTATAGTATTCCTGGTTGACAGTTTCTCCCCCCACCCCCCAACCTCCTTACCCTAGCACTTTGCATATATCGTTCACTTCTCCTTCCTGGTCTGCAAGTTTTCTGTGGAGATGTCTGCTCATAACCTTATGGAGTTTCCATTGTATGTGACGAGTCTCTTTTCTTTTGCTGCTTTCAGGATTTTTTTCTTCTTTGACTTTTGACAACTTGATTATTATGTATTTGGGTATATTGTTTGGGTTGATCTTACTGGGGATTTTTTGAGCCTTATGAATCTGGATGTACATATCTCTTCCTAGATTTGGAAAATTTTCAGCCATTATTTCTTTAATAAGTTTTCTGTACTTTTCTCTTTTTTCTTCTTCTTCTGGAACTCCCATAATTTGTATATTCATTCACTTGATGGTGTTTCTTGATCTCTTATTCTTTCTTCACTCTTTTTATTCTTTTTCCTTTTATTCCTGTAATTGGTTAATTTCAAATGACCTGTCTTTGAGTTTGCTGATTCTTACTTCTGTGTGATTGAGCCTGCTTTTGAAGTTCTGTTTTTTTTTTTTTTTTTTTTCAGTTCTGTCATTGTGTTCTTTAGCTCCAGAATTTCTGTTTGGTTATTTTTTATGGTTCCTATTTCCTTATTAAACTTCTCATGTAGCTCATGCATTGGTTTCTTGATTTTGTTTTTAGGCATCTATGTATGTTTTCTTGTATATCATTCAGCTTCCTTAGATTATTTTGAATTCTTTACCAGGCAATTCATAGATATCCATTTCTTTGGGGTTTGTTCCTAGAGCTTTATTGGTTTCCTTTGGTGATGTCATGTTTGCCTGATTTGCTATCCCTGTACACTTTTGTTGGCGTCTATGAATTTGAAGGATCAATCACCTATTCCAGTCTTTATAGACTGATTTTGGCAGGTAAAGACCTTCTTCTTTTGGGTCCCTGTTCTAACATGATTGTCTGTAGAATTAGAGTCAAGTAGGGTTAGAGCCAGGTTACATCACTGCTGTTGGGTCTGCAGTATGGTCTGCAGTTGGCAGGCTTGTTATCAGGTATGCAGATGGGTGTGGGTCCCTGGGGTCCCTGGGAGGGCTGTCACTAGGTTACTGAGTGTGTTCCTGGGCAGGCAGGACTGGGCTCAGACTACCACTGAAAGGAGTCGGAAGCAAGTTACAGGGCTGTGTCAGGATCCACAGCTGAGACTGACAGGCTGCAGGCTTGCCATTGGAGACAAAGATGGGCTGCATCCTGCCTTATTCCTGAGTGGGCAGTACTTCCCCTAGACTGCCGTTGAGTGGGACTGGAGCCAGGACACAGAGTTTCTTTAAGTTCAACCAAGGTTGGTGGGCATAAATCTGCAGGCACAGATGCATGTGTCTCTTAGTGCATCCTGGGCAGGCAGGACTACTCTCAAAGTGCATATAATAGGGACTGGAGCTGAGATACAAAACCATTTTTTACCTACCGTGTAACGGTGTTTGGTGGGCCTGCCTTTGGGGGCACTAAAGGATGTGGCTCCTAATGGGTCCTTGGGCAGGCATGACTGCTCCTGGACCATGGCGGGTAGGGGATAGAGCTGGGTTGTGGGGCTACTTCTACATCCACAATAGGATTGACTTCAACAGGCCTGCCTCTGTAGTCACAAACAACCATGTCTGCTGGTGTGTCCCTGGTTGGGCACGACTACTGTCAGGCAGAAGTTGAGAGGTTCTAGAGCTGAGTTATAGGCCTCTTCCAGATCTACTATGAGACCAAGGTCTACAGGCCCTTCTTCCTGGTGCATGGATGAATGTTTCTCTAAGCAGGACCCTGTTCAGACAGGACTGCTCTCAGACTGCAACTGAGAGGGACTCAAGCGGAGTTACAGGGCTGCTTCAGGTTCCATAGGTGATACTGAGGTTGGTGAGCCAAACACTCAAGGCTTGGAAAAGCATGACTACTTCTGTGTTCCTTGGCAGATGGTTCTGTTGGCAGGACCAAAGCCAAACAGAGCTGTTGCCAAGTCCACAGGGAGACAAGGCCATTTCTAGGTCTGTAGCTGGGACCACAGTTGGTGAGGCTGCCACCTGGATGTGGGCCTGCCCTCTTGAAACAGCCCTCCTCAGTCTTGGGCTCTACTAGGGTTTTATAACCTCCTACCTGGGTCCCAAAGCTCCTATAAAGATACTTTTTTCCATGGATGGTTGCCAAATTCTTGTTGCTATGGGGGATATGAATGGGGAACCTCCTATTCCTCCATCTTGCTGATGTGATTACCCAGACTCTGTTCTTTAGAAATATTAATCCTACTTTTTTTCCTTTCTGTATCAACTTTATTATGGCATAATTTATATACAATAAAATGTACACTTTTAGTCTATACTTCTCTAAATTTTAACAAATGCTCACAGATTTTTAACCACAATCAAGATACAGAACATTGCTATTGCCCCCAAAGTTTCTTCATACCCCTTTGTAGTCAACACCTTCCCCCACTTTTAGACCTTGTCAACTACTAACGTGAAATGCAGTACTTAGTGGTAAATAGAGGCGTATCTCACAATAATCTCTTTCCAACACATAGGTTAATTAGAAAGTCAGTAGGGAAGGCAAAAGTGTTCTGTCCCAATTATCCAGGATCAGTGTGTCATTGTTATTACTGCAATTGTTTTCAAACTTTAGTGAGGCATTAAGATCACCTGGAGGGCTTCTTAAAACATAGATTGCTAAAACCAGTCTGCAGATTCAGTAGATCTAGAGTGAGTCCCTAGAATTTGCATTTCTAACAAGTTCCTAAGTGTGATACTGTGTTACAATGAGAAATATATATATTTGGTCTTCATTTCCAGTTCCTGGCACAAAATTTCTAAAACCCTTGGAATTTCCTGAGTGCTAGAAGTGAGAAGAGCATCTTTTGTTATTCATAATAAACCCTTTTTACTGGTACCTGAGTTTATGCTAATGAGCTGGTTCTTGCTGTGCCCCTAGATAGCTTCAGGATAGGGACTGTTTGCCAGAGAAAGGAACCATGTGATTAGAAGTTTGGAACTTTCATCGTACCCCCTGACCCCTGGGGAGGAGAGAGGAGGTAGAGATTGAGTCAGTCACCAGTGGCCAGTGATTTAATTAGTCATGCCGCCATAATGGAACCTCCATACAAATCCTAAACAACAAGGCTTGGAGAGCTCTAGGTTGGTGAAACATCAGTGTGCCAGGCGGGTGGCATACCCCAGTTCCACAGGAACAAAAGCTTCTGTTTTGGGGACCTTTCCAGACCTGGCCCTATGTACCTCTTCATCTGGCTGTTCATTTGTATTCTTTTCAATAGCTTCTATAATAAATCTGTAAAGGTAAGTAAAGTGTTTCCCTAAGTTCTGTGAGCTGTCATAGCAAATTATTGAACCTGAAGAGGGGATTGTGGGAACCCCTGATTTGTAGCCAAGTTGGACCTTGGGCACCCAGTACTTGTGATAGCATCTCAGAGTGGGGGGAAGTCTTTGGAACTGAGCCCTTCACCTGTGGGGGTCTGCACTAACTCTGGATAGTTCATGTTAGAATTAAATTGATCTGTAGGACACCCAGTTGTTGTCCACAGAGAATTGGAGAATTGCCTGGTATAGAAAGCCCACACATTTGGTGTCGGAAGTGTTTCATGGTTAAAGAATAGCTCATAGTACTTATAGTAATACTACACATGTTTTTTCTTCTGGAATGCCTCTCCCATTGTTCATTACTTCAATTACCAGGCATTAATGTACAGCCTGGGGGCCAGATACTGTACGTTTGAATCTGAGATTTGGCTTACCTGAGGTTTTTAGCAAAACATAATTTATTTATCTGATTAGCTTATTAACTTGAGAGCTAATAGCTGGTAGAGCCTGCTCCCAGCCTGCCACCACAGTTGGGTAATCAACTGGTAGTAATTAGGAATACTCTTTGGTGTTTAGAAGCTTTTAGAGGGTTTTTAAGAGTTTAGAGGGGTTGATGGTATAATAAATAAATTCAGAGTAGCATATTAATTGTTATCTGTGATACTGATCTCAAGCATTAGTATCACTAGATTTTCAATTGATAATTTCATTCTAGAATTGCATATGACCATACTTCATAGTCAAATGTAGGCACTGAATTCAGTCAAATTTACCTGTAGCTTTTGATACCAATGATCATGAATTGACCCTGCTTGCTTCTTTGAAATAGTGAGAGGAAAATAAGCAGTTTAGAGTGATTACTTTTGTCATTATGCTTCTATTATTTATATAGTACTGTAGGTTCAGTGCTTGGATTTGTGGCAGTTTAGATTTGTACCTCAGCCTCTGAGCATATCATGGATTTTTGTCTAAATCAACCTTTCAGGTCGCTGTTGAGACATATTAACTACTGTTGCTTTGATTCTTGTTGTTACCTTCATGTTGTCACACATCAGTTTATGAAACCAGAGCTGCTGCTTTCTACTTTTAAATTACAGCAATTATTAAACTTCGTACCGAAGGACAGGTGATATAGCTCACAGAACCAATGAGCTATATCTCAACTAAGTTGACTGAAACTATTGAAAAACAGTCTGGTGAGGCAGCAATCTTATCATCAGATTGAGATGATGAAGCCTGGGCTGCATCCTCTCATTATCGGTAATATATAAAGCAGCTTTGCTAAGACTAAAATTAGATATATTCTCCAAATGGTGAATGATATTAGGTTGGTGCAAACGTAATTGTGATTTTATCATTGTTGAAATTTGCCGTTTGCTATTGGAATACATTCTTAAATAAATGTGGTTATGTTATATATTATTTTAATGCACATCTCTTGCTTTGTTTTTTTGCTAATGACTTATTACTTGCTGTTTATTTTATATTTATTTTAGACTATGGAAATCATGTTAGACAAAAAGCAAATTCAAGTGATTTTCTTATTCGAGTTCAAAATGGGTCATAAAGCAGCAGAGACAACTCACAACATCAACAATGCATTTGGCCCAGGAACTGCTAATGAACATACAGTGCAGTAGTGGTTCAAGAGGTTTTTGCAAAGGAGACAAGAGCATCAAAGATGAGGCGCGCAGTGGCCGGCCATCGGAAGTTGACAACGACCAATGGAGAACAGTCATCGAAGCAGATCCTCTTACAACCACACGAGAAGTTGCTGAAGAATTCAGCGTCAACCATTCTATGATTGTTTGGCATTTGAAGCAAATTGGAAAGGTGAAAAAGCTCGATAAGCATTTGCCTGGTGAGATGACCGAAAATTAAAAAAAAAAATCGTTGTTTTGAAGTGTTGTCTTCTCTTATTGTATGCAACATCAATGAACCATTTCTCTATCGGATTGTGATGGGCGATGAAGAGTGGATTTTATATGACAATCGGCGATGACCAGCTCAGTGGTTGGAACAAGAAGCAGCTCTAAAGCACTTCCCAAAGCCAAACTTGCACCAGAAAAAGAGCATGGTCACTGTTTGGTGGTCTGCTGCTGGTCTGATCCACTACAGCTTTCTGAATCCCAGCGAAACCATTACATCTGAGAAGTATGCTCTGAAAATTGAGATGCCCTGAAAACCAGCGTTGGTCAACAGAAAGGGCCCAATTCTTCTCCACAACAACGTCCAACCACACCTCTACAAAGTTTTGCCTCATCCACCATATTCACCTGACCTCTCGCCACCCGACTACCACTTCTTCAAGCATCTCAACAACTTTTTGCAGGGAAAATGCTTCCACAACCAGCAGAATGTAGAAAATGCTTTCCAAGAGTTTGTGGCATCCCAAAGCACGGATTTTTATGCTACAGGAATAAACAAACTTATTTCGCGTTGGCAAAAATATGTTGATTGTAATGGTTCTTATTTTGATTAATAAAGACATGTTTGAGCCTAGTTCTAATGATTTAAAATTCATGGTCCAAAACTGCAATTACTTTTGCACCAACATAATACTTACAGTTACTTGTGCTGGTTGGCAATTTGCTGATGTGCAAAAAGACATTGTGAAGGATTATGTAACAAAGAAATGACTTTGAATCAGATAAAGAGTACTGATTATAGGGAAAGATGGATAGGTTAATAGCTTATAGATTTGTTTGATTAAGTTTCTGATTACAGGTGTTGTGGCCCAATAACTTGTGTTTTCACTCTCTTTGATATCTCCATTCTTGAAAAGTTAAGTTTTGTGAACCTTCAAATCTTCTGTTCTTTGTGTATTATTTCAAACACGCAGACACACATGCACACGCACACTCACACAGAGAGGAAGGGATGAAAGAAGATCTTACTAACTTCTTTGAGTTGTGATTTGATTGAGACTGACATTGAATTGGAATGTGGACACTTTTTCTTGAGTTCTGGATTTCTTTAAATAAAATGTTTTTATGTGATTGTCTTTCTACTAAGGAATCCAGGCTTATTTTCAAGTACTAGAACATTCCTCCTAATATTCATGAGCAAAGGACTACATTTTCATATGAAGCTGTCCTTATTCTGCTCATTGCTTACTTAGTCTCTATCAGCCAGATAATGATTCTTCATTTCTTTTAAAAGAACACTCCCCTCTAAAATAAAGTTTGCATTAGAAGAAGAATCTCCAGGTAAAAAGGGGTGTTTCATTTAGTGGCCCTGATTCTGTTTTGCCTGCCCCCACCACAAATCTATTTGGTTATGATTTCCAAACTCAAGAATGATTTTGACATTAAAAATAATCACTCACTAAGGATTTCCTACATGCCAATGTGCAGATAGAGGGAAAGCCCCTTCTAGTGCTTTTTGATTTTTGAAGGGCCTGTTAATCACAAAGAGCCTTTAATTCAAAATACCAAGGAATCATATTTTGGGGTGAAATTTCCTGAGCTCCTTTACTTTATTATTCCCCTTTTTATAACTAAAGTTATAGTCAGGCCTAGAGAAATTAGGTGGCATGTACAAGTAAGTAGCAGAGCTGTTTTACTCCAAAATCCTTTCTCTTAATTACTAAATACTTAGTTTCTCTGAGCGTTATTTTCTCTTCTGTACATGGAAATACAATTCTTATGGCACAGCATTGTAATGATTAAATGAGGGGAAAAAACCATACAAAACACTTTCCACAGTGCCTGACACATTATAGATTCTAGTATGCTCTAGCCAGGCCTCCATAAGGAAAACTCATAAATGAGTTATATCATAAATGGATATAACTAGAAAACTCTTAGACCCTGCAGGGGCAGCACAGATAAGGGCAGATTGATTGTCAAAGTGTTCAATAGGAAAAATTTTAAGGCCTGGAATTTAACCATAAGCCTAGTGGACATCACTTAACCGAGTAATATAATTACTGCCTTATATGGTAGTATAAGCTATTTTTGTTGTTGCCTCTCTGGAATTTTCCACACCTAGGTCAGCTGTCAAGATAGTGGCATCCTAAAAGTCCTCCCTGAGACAAGAGAACTTTGTTTCCCTACCTGTCTACTGGTCATGTTTTTATCCTTGGCACTGCTTATTTTTGCCCCAGGAGTGAACCAAAGTAAAGTAGCCTTGGACAAAACTCAAGTAATTTTCCTTGTCTATGATCCAGATTTGCCTATGGATTAGACTGTGGTATAGCTTCCCTTACTCATATTTACCTTAATAAATGTTAATTACATCACCTTGGGATTTTTCTTGCTTGAATTACATCTCTTTCCTGGCCCTTGGGTAACTTCTCTCTTTAACATTTTGAATCAGGTATAAATAAAAAGCCCTCCTTGTAGTTGGTTCCACAACAGCATAATTGAGACAGAATAGAACTGTTTTATTTTAAAAAAAGAGTTTTATGACTATTAAAGTAGAGAAATTAACAGAAATACAAATAACGTAAACATAGCCAGCTTTTGAAATAGAAGTTTTGACACCTGTCATAGCTGGCTTGTTCTCAGAGTCATAGATTCTATTCTATTCTACTTAATGTCTTTAGGTATTTGTATTTTGTCCTTAAATGGCAAACAGTATTTTGCAGGTACGTTGCCTGGATTTGTGTTTCCCAAATATTGACCTGGCCTTATACCAGGACTTTAGATTCACTGCCTACCTACTAGATTTCTTATTATCTTAATAAGCAAAACTCACTCAACCAGCTTCCCAGCTTGTGGGACTCTTCTAGAAGATTTGGTTTCGGGGTAGAGTCATTGAAAACCCAGGGCTTCTGCAGAATGGTTTTTAGTCACCATGTTTCCCAGTGATGGGCCACAGCTGACACTTTCTGATTTGATTATCTTCATGTCTTTGGCCAAAAAATAAATTTTACAGAATGGTAACTTCTAAACATTACTGAATTGCCAAAAAACTAGTTTGAATTTAAGGTCATTTCCTGGACTTCATTGTCTTCCTTACCTGGTCTCCAATGGGGAGGCCAAGGGAAAAAAAGATTTAAAAAGCAAGCTTTATTTTAGTGGACTGTGAAGGAAAGTAACTTATATTGAGACCTTGACTGCAATATCATAAAAAACTAGTGTACTTTTTTTTTTAATCCAATCATCTGGTTGTTTGGTTATTCTGCTTTATAGACAGAGCCTGGGATGAATGTGAATAATTAATTGCCAAGACTTAGTACTGATGTAACTTGATTAAAACATTCACTTTTATGTTTTCTAATTTATTTTAAAAAGTAGAGAGATCAGCTTTCATTCCATTGGTAAGGAAAGTCTTGATTCCTATGACAAGAAAGCATAAACAATGCTAATTTTTATATTTCAAAGAATTTTCCCCTCCAAATTAGGCCTAAGGCAGTTTTTACCTGCTTAAGGCTATATGATGATTGTCACTGAAATGGAAAATTTTTTTCTCTGTGCGTTTATGCTTACACATGTGCATGTGTGTATATATACACATGTTTAATTTAATATAAAGCCAAGCAGAGCATATTGAATTTCCTTTTTTCCTTTGACAGGCATTTGCTGATTTTTATCCTACAATATGACATCTCCAGAAATAATACTGCTATTTAAAGTTGAGACTTGCAACAAGTTTTGTGATCATTCCTATTTGATAGGTAGGACAAAATGAATAACTACATTTGAATTGATGAAACCTATGAAATATAAAGAATAGTGAGTCTGGTAAGGGTGATGCTAAAGAGGCTTTTAAAACTGAAAAGGTATTTTAAATAAACTTTTAGGTGAGCCCTATAACACTATTATACTTAAAGACTTTTTTTTCCATGATCAACTGACAATTTCTTATGGTTGGTGACTTTCCCCCAGTAACTGTAAAAGAATACTATAGGCTACATAATGGTCCATAGGAGACTTAGTTTTATAATCTGACAATACTTAAAAGTTGAAACTTTGCTCACTGTGTAAGACTGTAGGTTAATTTCTCAAGGAGGTAGTAAATTGTTTGGTTTTTGCAGCTAAAATCTCTTTTGCATGAAAAGAAAATGTTTTGAATCTTAGGTGAGAGTAACAAATATAAAAATAGATAAGACATCACATATTAGAATCTTGCCCTGCTTAAAATAGGTTAAAGTGGAAATAGCCGCAAAGTGTCCTGTGCATGGATAATGTTGACACATTAAACAAATGCATAAAATGCTTCACAAATGACCCTGTTATTCTGAAGCATTGTTCAGAGCTATTCCACTATAATTTAGGATGAATATTTTAAACTGTGGTTAAGATTTAAAATTTTTATTTATTATTAATAGTTTTACCTTATTCAAAGAGACTATTATCAAATAGTCTGTTAATCAGGTGTAGTTCTGATGGCTTTCTATGATAGTAAATAAGAATTTCCTGCCATTGCTTTATTCCTAAATGGTTTAGCATCTAGTTAAGAACTAAGAATAAAAGAGATTAAGACTATGTCACATACTCCTAGGTAAATCACAGTTGTTGAGGACATGTTTTAGCATATTTTGTCATCATAAATGAGTCTGTTGATCAATCCCCTTCTTCAGGGTGTTACAGAGAACTGGGTTTTGGATCATTTTTATGACTGGTCCACAGTACCACATATTACTGTTCCCCATACCCAGTGGATCTTTCCTCTTGGTTATAGAATTATTAGTAGGTGCTCTTCAGACACAAGGTAGAAGCTCTGAAACAACTCTCTGAGGGTCCTAGCATTAAAAAAAATAGCACTGACCACATACTATACTATTAATACTTTGTGTGTATTATAACTAGTCCTTTTTTAAAAGCTACAAGGAAGATACTATGATACTTATTTTAAGATGAAGTAACTAAGACTTAGAGATGTCAAAACAACTTTCCTGGCCGGGCACGGTGGCTCACGCCTGTAATCCTAGCACTCTGGGAGGCCGAGGCGGGCGGATCGCTCGAGGTCAGGAGTTCGAGACCAGCCTGAGCAAGAGTGAGACCCCGTCTCTACTAAAAAATAGAAAGAATGATCTGGACAGCTAAAAATATATATAGAAAAAATTAGCCGGGCATGGTGGTTCATGCCTGTAGTCCCAGCTACTTGGGAGGCTAAGGCAGAAGGATTGCTTGAGCCCAGGAGTTTGAGGTTGCTGTGAGCTGGGCTGATGCCATGGCACTCTAGCCTGGGCAACAGAGTGAGACTCTGTCTAAAAAAACAAAATAAAAATAAAAAACAACTTTCCTAGGACTCAAAGCTAATAAGAGGTAGAGCCCAAATTAAGAAATAGGTCTCTCTGTGTCCCAGAGCTTTTTCCTCTGATTCAGACTTTCTGATTTCGGTTATTTACATTGAACAAAGTACACAGCATTGTACTGTAGACCTCCTACATTGATATTCGTCAGTTCAGTAGTTACAGGCCTGGGCTTTAGAATCACATTGCTTGGGTCTGGATTCCCACTCTGGCATTTCTGAGCTTTGTGACTTTGAACGAATTATTTAACCTCTCAGTGCCTTACATTCCTTATCTAGTTTATAAGATAGTTGTGAGGATTAAAGAAATGATTTTAAAGCATCTAGAGTAAGTATCTGGCCCATAGTAAGAACTCAATACCTGTTCATTATTGTTGTTCTTTTTATTTAATACTATAGATCAGTTTTCTGTAAGCATTCTTGGAACCTCCAGCTAATCCTTTATGTTTTTAGTTAATACCATCATTGTAGGTGCTTTTAGAAGTATATGTATCACATGTTTTATTTATATACATGTATGTATATATACACTTTTCTGACAAAAATAAATATATTTCTAACTTTATAATTTTCACAAATGTATAATCCATACTCTTAAGCATGTCTTGAACAGGGAGGAGTTAATAGAAAGTATACAGAAGGGATAAAGCTAGAACTGCAAATAATTAAGGATTATTTCTCAAACCTCTCTACCACCAAACTGGATTTATAAAAGATAAAAATTATCACCATTGTCTCATTATCTAAAACTCTTGAAGATTTTTCTTTTGATACTTTTTCTTTCACTTACCTATTTGAAGATATTTATTAAAACATTTTGTCTGTGAGTAGCACTGTTCCAAATGCTGATTTAAATTTTTTTTTTTTTAATTCTAGTTGGGGCAGAAAGATAATAAAATAAAGACATAAATGATACTGTATAGTAGAAGGTGATAATTGCTTGGAAAAATAAGCAGGGAAGGAGGAGAAGGAAAGCCAAGGGATTGGGGAGATGATGGATTTTTAAGTGGGATAATCTGGGAAAGTCTTATGGAGAAGGTGACATTTGAGCAAAGATTTGAAGGACATTTGAGTGAGCCAGGTGGATGGATTTCTGAAAAAGGAGCATTCCATGGCAGGGAGGAGCAAATATAAAAGCTTTAGAGTAGGAACATGCCTGGCACTTTCAGGGGTTATTAACAAGACCAGTGTGGCTGAAATAGAGAAATCAAGGAGGATGATAGGAGGAGATGAGATCAAAGACGTAATGGTGGGCCACATAGTGTGGGGCCTTATAGGTCCAGGTAGTAACTTTGGCTTTAACTCTGAGATGAAAAGCCAATTCATGTTAAGAGCGAAAGAATAACATTATTTGACTGATGTTTTAACAGGATCTGGCTGGTATATTGAGAATAGACCGTAGACTTAGGCAAGGGTAGAAGCAGGGAACTTGTTAGGAGGCTATTGTAATAATCCAGATGAGAGAAAATGGTGGCTCAGCTGGTGGTAGTACCGGTGGTGATACATGGTCAGAAATTGTCTATATATATTTGTTGACAGATTGGTGGGGGATGTTAGAGGCTTGCTTTTTACTTTTATTTATTGATAAATGCAAGTCATAGCTTTTATTTAATGCAATATAAATAAAACCATCTGTACCAGCCCTGAAGTTTCTCTTCTTTGTTTACTGGGTATTTTAGTTTACTCTGCAGGAAATCCAACATGTTATATGAAATTACTGATGCTACACAGAATGGGAAAGTATCTTAACAATCATTTTATTAGTTTAGATCAGGGATCAGCAAATTATAGCCCAGGGCCAAATCTGGCTCATTGCCTATTTTTGTAAATAAAGTTTTCTTGGGTGCCGGGCGTGATGGCTCATGCCTGTAATCGTAGCACTCTGGGAGGCTGAGGCGCAAGGATTGCTCAAGGTCAGGAGTTTGAGACCAGCCTGAGCCAACAGCAAGACCCCGGCTCTACTAAAAATAGAAAGAAATTATATGGACAGCTAAAAATACATAGAAAAAAATTAGCCGGGCATGGTGGCACATGCCTGTAGTCCCAGCTACTCGGGAGGCTGAGGCAGAAGGATTGCTTAAGCCCAGGAGTCTGAGGTTGCTGTGAGCTAGGCTGACGCCACGGCACTCTAGCCTGGGCAACAAGAGTGAGACTCTGTCTCCAAAAAAAAAAAAAAAGTTTTCTTGGAACACAGCCACACCCATTAATTTGCTTGTTATCTATGGCAGCTTTCCTGCTACAAAGGCAACAGTGGCCCACAAAGCCTAAAATATTTATTTATGAATATATGTACGTATGTACGTGTGAGACAGAGTTTCATTCCATTGCCCCGAGTGGAGTGCAGTGATGTCATCATAGCTCACTGCAGCCTCAAACTCCTGGGCTCAAGCAATCTTCCTGCCTCAGCCTCCCAAGTAGCTGGGACTACAGGCTCGTGCCACCACGCCTGGCTAATTTTTCTATTTTTAGTAGAGACGGGGTATTGCTCTTGCTCAGGCTGGTGTGGAACTCCTGAGCTCAAGCGATCCTCTCACGTTGGCCTCCCAGAGTGCTGGGATTATAGGCCTGAGCCAAGCACTAGGCCTAAAATATTTACTATCTGGCCCTTTAAAGTTCATTAACCCTTGATTTAGACCATTAAGAGTCGTGTCAAATTTATTCTCTGATCTTTTTCCAACTACTCAGAGTGTTTAAGTAGGAAGTGAAAATTTAAGAGGGGCCACAAAATTATAATAGAACAAAGAAGTACTATTCAAATGGTGACAACTTCTTTCTCTCTCTTACCTTAATCTACCTATTTCTTTGCTTTGCGTATCCACTACTCCTGGATCTCCATAGTGCTTTGTCTGTGTTGGGAAACAAAGGGGCTGACTGGCCTGAAAAAAGAGTGTTTTCTGAATAGTAAAAACTTAATTTTAGGAATGAATATTGGATGGTAGAGGCTAATTTTTGAATTTCGAAGCTTTGATAGGAAATAAAAGATGAGTGCCAGCATCAGTGTATCAGTCTTTATGATGAAGTTGGCTCTCTTCTTATGACTTTTTGTAATCCATCGAAGCAGCAAATAAGTTAGACCTCCAATGTTGTTTGCTTTAACAGGTCTATAATGACGGATCTATACTACCTCAGTCAGACAGATGGAGCAGGTGATTGGCGGGAAAAAGAGGCCAAAGATCTGACAGAGCTGGTCCAGCGGAGAATAACATATCTTCAGGTAAGAAGGTTAGGTTAAGGATAAATTTGACTGAAAAAAAGAAGGAAAATCATAATATATTGAAAATAATAATTGTCATTAGTTTTTAGTCTTCCTACCATTGCCTTTTGAAAGTAATTATTCACTTTGCATATTTATTCAGAAAGACATTATGTTATGCCCTGAGTGGAATTCAAAAATAGCTAAAATAAAGTCCCTGCCCTAAAGGGAGCTACAAACACAAACACACATATACCCACATACACATACCTCCCCCCACAATACAAAATACAGCATGCTGCATTTTATAGGAGTAAAATAGATGAAATGCTTATTGGAGTTTTGGGTAAGGAGACATCAGGGATAGTTTTGTGGAGAATGTATTATTTGAACTGAACTGTAAGGGCTGTAAAAGGATAGTTAGATAGGATTTGCACACATGGAAATGGAGGATATGATGTGAGCAATGGCTCTTAGCTGGGAAAGAGCAGTACAGGAACCCAAATGAGAAATGGGATAGCTCAGTTTGTCTGCGGGTTTTAGGTTATGTGAAGAAGAGGGATGGAAAATAAGCTAGAAAGATAGGTTTGGGAGTCAGATTACAGAGGTTAAGGTTTATGGTATATAAGCAGTAAATGGTCACTAGAAGATTTTACTTATTTGCTTCATAAACATCATTAATAAATAAAAAATATTGGTAAACCCCAATTCCCAAGACCTTTAAATTAATTCTCTTGTTTGTATTCTTTTCTAGTTTTTATTAATATGCATACACAGTCTTAATATTTATAAGGACAGATTTATTTATTTTTGAATTTTGTTTTTCTGCTTAATGTACCATAAGCATTTTTCTATTTTGGAGTCACAAACTGCTTTTGAAAGGTTTTACACATAAGAGTGGCATGATTAGAGTGGTGCGTTAGTAATATTAATCTGAAAGTAGTATTTTGGTTGAACTAGATTAGTATTTGAAGAGAGTAGGAGGAGGGAGACCGTTTACGATAAGAGGACCATAGTGCAGGTGAGAAGTACTGAGGTACATGGCAGTTTGCATTGGAAGTGAAGAGACAAATTGTGAGAGCCTGGGAAGATAGAATTGATAGGCCTTTCCAAATGCGTGAAAGAGCTGAAATGGCTGGGATAATGTGAGAGTCATTAACTGACAGAGAACTGAGAGATAGAATTCTTTTCAGGGGAAAACAATGTATCAGTAGAATTCTTCAAAACTCAAAAATGCTTAAAGTTGGAATGACCATAGAACATCTTCCACCCCCATCCTTTTCTAATGTTGTTGATGGTATACTTACTGTGTACAATCAGTCTGCTTTTTCTTTAATGTTAAAGTGCCTTATAAAAGCAAAATGACAACCAGTTACATGCTTCTGTATGTTTAAAGGTGCACATTTTCCTGCACTTAAATAGGAAAAAATAGAAAATCAAGTGTTTAAAGAGATCATTAAAAACCAAAGGCTTGCTGTCTTAGTGTCATACTTTCATGGCCATTCATCAGAGGTGTCTGCAGAATGAGAAGCACTTCACTCCCCTAGGGAAGAGGTAATTATCTCCTAACAACTAGAACCTCATTCAATGAACTATAAACAGCTGGTGGTGCAGAAGCATTGTCCTTATTTAAAATGGAAATAACTATGGTTTCTGAGCTTCTTCCGTTTCCACATATTCATTAAATTTTCACCCACTATATTTAAACTATGATCTGGTGATAGTTCAGCTCCTTACGTTGTAACAAGTACCTGCCACCTACTTTAGTTTCTTTTTTTTCTCTTGGTTTTTAAGTGTCCAAGTACTTTCACAATAGTGCTAATTTGATCCTCTAGATGCTGATTTCCATGGTTTTGTATTAGAGAATTTTACTTGTAAATCAAGCTAATGATTTAAAACTACATTGGCTTTTGCAATCTTTTAAACTTTAGCAAAACCTACCATTTTACTTGGATCTTAACTTCAGTTTCAAATATTGCTGTTTAACAAATTTTTACTTTTTTTTCCCATTGGGAAAAAAAAGGTGATTTTTTAATATTCAAGGAGATGGGGGAAAATATCAGTAGGAAAAATATACTTTGGAAGAATATTTTTCTTTAATTATTTAATGTCTTTATGATCTCTATTTCTATCTAGACTAAAAGTCCTTTGAAGTTAGGAACTATATTTTTAACATATTATTTGTTAGAGATTAAATATACAACTCACTTTTCCTCTTCTCTGGATAGAGGTGAATAAGAGTACTTTCCCATCATTCCAACAAAATTAAACATACATATTTGTAAGGAATGTTTTCTCTGACTGGACTTTTATCCCTGATACATTTTTAGGCACAGCTACTACTTAAATAAAAGAATGATTTGTCAAATGTATTAGTCAGTTTAATCAGGAGAGTTGAGCAACTTACATAGGTAAACTATGACAATTTTTTTTTCCAGTACAACTTTTCTTGGTATTCAAATCTATTTGAGTTCCTTTACCATTACTTTAAATGAAACATTACTATAAAAAGGTGATTTAAGTCCTTCAGTAAGCCTTAGAAAATAAGTAGGACACTGGGAAATAAAGCTTTTTGAAAGAGTATAGGTAAAGAAAAAAAAAACTTTGACCCTTGATACCTGTACTCAAAATAAAAATAAGCAGTTCATACAATTTATTATTGGAAACTTTAGAAGGCTCTCCTTATTTAGCCCATCAACTAGTTTTATTCAGAATTGTGGGTTCCTTGTATATTGAATATTCACAGGATTTTTTTCAGACTTTAGTCACGTCATTTTAATCAACAAAGCAACCAATTTAGAAATTATGTTGAAACCTTAAGTTGAGCTACTTCTGACTCTTTTCTCTAACTTTTCACCCCATCTCATAGCAATAAATGTTTTTAAAGAGTGATTTTGTGATAATTTTATAATGCATTTTTTTTGTTATCTCCTGAGCTCACTAGTAAATGCCTGGGTCAATGATAAATACTGTGCTTTAGTGTTTTTCTGTTAATTATGATAATGATGTTACTATAAGAGAAGTTCAAATGAATGTGTTAATCTTGGTAATATGCTTAGAGATCTTAAAGGTACACCAGAGATATAAAAGATCATATTAACATTTGTCTGAGTAGGAAATAATAGGAAAAAGTACATTAAAAGCAAATATTTTTAATATTTTAAGTCTGTTTCACAGGTTTTCCTCATCTAAATAACTTACTGTATTTCTGATAAATAATTCAAGTACTTTTATAATTTACTTTCAGTGATTGGTTTGGTGACCACTGATTAGGTAGTTGAAAGCCTTTGCAGTTTTACTACATTTTTATTAGTACTGATGAAATTTATGATCAGTTTTCATTATCAACAACAAGGATTTGTTAAACCCTGATTTGTTCAAAGTACAATGCAAGACACAGAACAAGAAAACAATACAGATTAAGCTCTCATCTTAATCTGTAACATTTTAAATCTAAGCCTTTCTTTCTGTAATTCTCCAATCATTTGAATTGAGCTAATACCATTATGTTTCAGGAAAATCCTGCTTGACTTATAGTCATACAGCTCAGTTTTGACAAGAAGTTTGGTCTCAATTTTTGATTTCCCCCATTCATTTATCCTATATATTGGTTTTACTTGGGAGGACCAATTTCACAGGAGATGCTGGAAAATAAAAAGGTACTTTGCGCAACTAGAATTCAGTGAGACAGCATCCATGGTTGTCGTAATTAAAATTATTTTCTCTTTAGGGTTAAAGGCCCTATGGCATGGTTTATAAAGATTAAACTGATTAAAAAATTACAAAAATCAGATTGTAGACAACCTCAGGTATGCTATTAGGATCAACCAAATCTTCTAACATGTAATGTTGGATTGTTTTAAATACCATTTTGTGCTAGTCTTTACTCTTGTGTTATATAAATCATAACAGATTGAGAAAGTGCTATTATTTTTATTTCTACTAGTTTCTGATATTGGGATTCATTTTAAAAACTACACATTGCTTATATTTTCCTTATGAATCCACATTTTACCATAATGTAAGTCATTTCCCTAGGAGTAATTTTACATGGGAGAGATTCTCTTTAGAGAATTTATGTTGTAGTTTCGAATTAGCTGATATTAAACAGACACAATGAAAGAGATCTGTATACATCAATGCCTTAGTTTCTTAACTTGTTTGGAGCAGTTGGAAGTTGGCAACTCTGGTAGGGAAAGATATGTCCCAAGTTAACTTGAAATTATCTGTCTTCTGGTATAGGATAATAGATTTTTTTTTTCTGCCTAGTCCCAAAGTTGACATTTTAAACAATTGAGCCCATTTCGGATGAATCTAAATAAAGTATGTAAAAAGTAGCCACAGTAAAAGATTTTTTTTGTTTGCTCTGTGTTTTGCTTTATTTTGTTTGCTTTTGTTTTGTTTATGTTTTGAATAGGACTTTTACTGGAAATTGGTAGGTTATTTTTCTTTTGTTGTGAGAAAGGAAAACTATAAGATGTGAAAATTAAAAATAATTACTTCACTTTTTAACTGAGGGTAGAGGTTTGTTTTTTTCCCATTCAAAAATAAGTCTTGTTGGAGAAATAGAAAATTTCTCTTTTCCTGTGTGGATTCCAGTGTCTGTGGTTGATCTTTTGGAATGGAAAGGGACCAGATCACACTAGGGATACATTATTGAGGCTATTAAACATATATTTCAGTTTGTGGAGAAACCCTCCACTTCAACATGAGATGTGTCTGACCCCATCTTTCTTTGACAGGACTAATTCTTTAAGATAGATTTAAGGCCAGAATATAACTATAAACTTTATTTAACTGCTAGTATACTGACAATGAGATCAAATCAGTCATCAGATATTCTCACAGTTGTGAAGTGTGTTCTACCAAGTAATTGAGATAGCACTTAAATTTCTGTCTAACCAAAATAAAGCCAGAGGTGGTACTATCTATAACTCATTAAGAAAAGTCATCTTAACTACATTAAAATATTTATTAAATATTTAAAACAACAACTGGGATGGGGAGAAACTTTCAGGGCTTTTCCCTATTTGAAAGGAATCATTAGTTTGAGATGAAAACAACTAGGGAAAAGCAGACAGTTTCTCAGAATTAAGACCTAAGAGTATACTGAAAAAGAAAATATCTTTCTCAAGGTCAAAAATATAAACAATTTTCACTAAGGAAAGAGCGAGAAATGGTAAGTGGATATGGTGATATGGGCAGTGTTCATGAAGTAAAGAGGAGATTGCTCTACAAGAAGTTGAGTAAGGACAAAGGTGATAGTAGGAAGTAAAAAAGAAAATTTATTGGAGGTGGTTTTCTAAGCGTTATTAAAAATGACTTTATATTGAATTCTTAGAGATTTTACAGAGCCTTTGCATGTAGGAGCTTTGGTCTAATTGAATAATTTGTTGGTTCATCCATTTCTTAAGTATTTGAATGTACTGGGCATTAGGTACATTGCTAAGGATATGGTTGTAAACCAAATAGACATGGTGTTTGTCCTCAGGAAGTTGAAATTCTAGTAATATTCTGAGAGTATTGGTGAATTAAGTGTCGTCAATCCCAGACACACACACACAAACACACACACACACATACACACACAATTTTTAAAATCTCTACAATTCTTTCTTTTTATGTTTATATTTCTAACTCTTTATTTGGATCTTTCTGCTATTTCTCTTATCTTTATTACACTAAATTTTCCAGTAGGCTCTATCATTCCTTTTTAAAAAACATTTATTATGGAAAACTTCAACATATAAAAATAAGAGACTAGTGAATCCCTATGTATACATCACCCAGCTTTAGGGTTAGTTTTGTTTCATCTGTACTGCCACCACTCCTCAATGTCTCCAGGATCATTTTGAAGCAAATCCTAGACACAAACAGACACACACATTGTATAATTTCATTTGTAAATATTTCATTGTGAATTTCTAAAAGACAAAGGTACTTTTTCAAAACATAACCACATACTATTATCATACCTAAGTAAATTAAGAATCATTTTTTATCATCAAATAACTAGTCACTGATCAAATTTTTCTGATTGCCATATACATTTTAATGTGCCATTTAGAAAATGATTATTAGCCATCACAGGAGTAATTTGATTATAAGTTCGGCACATCTTTTCCTTCCTGGAATGGAAAAATAGGCAAATGGTCAGAAGAAAAATTGCTATGACTTGGCTTATTCAAGAAAGAAAGAAAATTATCATAGAATAACTTAGAAAAATGAAAGATATAAAAACTAAAAAGCAAAATTAAGATGAAGAGAATAAAACAAAAGTACCAAACCAGTGGATCTAAGAAGAAAAGAATAAAATAATATATGTCATCTCAAGTGAAAAAGCAGAGGGTAAATGTCACAACCAGTTTTACTCTAATAAAAATTATAGTTATCATATTGAATTTTTTATCATTACTAAGTTGGATTTCTCCAGCTAACAGTTTCTTTTTCTCTTGAGTGTTTAGCATTCTTGTGTCAAAGCACAAAATTAAATATTTTTGGAACATATTTTTAATGTAATTGCTGCTTACTGTCTTCATTTCATAAATAATTATAATGTGAGCTTGAACTCTTTATTGATCTTCATAAAAATGTAGAATCTGTCAGTAGTCTACTTGTATTACTTTATTTAATTTGAATACAAGAACTTGGGAGAATAGCTTATCATATCTATATTCTCTTATTATCATAACACTGCATTTGGCTTTAAAAAACTTTTCCCCCAAACAAAAATTACATTACAGTATTACATGGAGTAGATATAAATAAATGAGTTAATGACTAAATGAAGTATCATGTTAAAACAAGAATAGGCTCACACTACATGTGCCAAACACTCACCGCTGCCAATGGACTTGGGTGGGGCAAATGCTCATGCAGTGTGCACTAACCACCCAACATCACCAAGGGACCTGGGTGGGGCAGACACTAACACTGCACATGCCAACTGCCCATGACAACCACAGGGGAACATGAAGACACAGGAGAGCAGCGGTGTTGATAGGCTCACAATACATCTGCCCTTTTCCTGCCTGGTCAATCTTCTGGAGTTGGACTCAAGCACGTGATCCAGGGACTTCTCCCTGTCTTCACTGAGCAAGAGAGTTCCTAGCAGAGGAGAACAGGTGTACCACAAAGCTATCTCTCTTGAGCTGAGAGAAGAGGTTCCACATGAGAAGGAACCAGTGTAAGAACTCTGGCAACATGAAAAAACAGGCTGTTTTGACATCCCCAACAGATCACTATAGTTCTCAAGCATTGGACTCCAACCAAAAGGAAATTGTTGAAATGTCAGATATGGAATTCAGAATATGGATGGCAAGTGAGATCAAGGGGATTGATGAGAAAGTTGAAAACCAACACAAAGAAGCCAAAAATATAATGTGGCATATGAATGAAAAATTCACTAAAGAGAAACTCTGTTTTCTTCTAGTTTTATGATTTTAGCTCTTATATTTAGGTCTATGATCCATTTTGAGGTATCATGTGAACTAAGAGTTGAGGTTCATTTTCTTGCATATAGCTATTCAATTAGTCTAGAACCATTTGCTCAAAGATTATCCCTTTTCTATTTAATTGCCTTAGCACTTTTGTCAAAAATCCATTGACATATGTGTCTATCCTTTTGCCAAATACCACACTGTCTCGGTTACTGTAGCTTTGTAGTGTTAAATCTGGGTAGTGTGATTTCTCCAACTTTATTCTTTTGTTTTAAAATTTTGTTTATTATAGGTCCTTTGCATTTTTATTTAAAATTTAGCATCAACTTTCCTGAGTGTTACTAGTACATAGAAATACAGTTCATTTTTGTATTATTGATTTTGCATCTTACAACTTTGCCAAACTCACTTATTAGTTCTGGTAGCTTTTTTGTAGCTCTGTTGGATTTTCTACATAGATTACCATGTCATCTACAAATAGACACTTTTACTTTTTCATTTCCAATCTGAATGCCATTTGGCAGTAGTCTTTATTGTCATTAATCTTAATTAAATGGTATAATTTATTATTAGCATAATTTACAGTAAAACACAGATTAATTCCTCCTTCATTTAAAATTAAAATCATTGCTCAAGTTTGAATTTCAGATTTTGGGTTTTCTTAGCAAGAGTTTAAAAATATTTTGAGATGTCTAATGATAATGAAGGCACTTTTTAAAATTCCTGACAGTGTACTCACTAAATTTTCAGCATTTTGACATTTTAAGTTTACCTATTTCTTATCTTTAGATTCTCTTAATTGTCAATAATAAAAGGCTTTTACCACATCATTCCTTCCTAACTACCAAGTCTCAAGCTGGAGGTTCATTTTCTTGAATCTTGGTACCAGTTCCAGTGAGGCAAGAATTGTGGAGTAGCAAGGATTCCACGAAGGGAAAATGGAGGCTCTGGAGCAGAGGCAGATTCAAGTTTGGGAGATGCACCTGAAGCACATTCAATTTCTGATGTTATCTTCTATGCAAAGGAATACAAAATACAAATACAAATTAAATATTAAAATAAATGTTTACAATCAGTTCTCATTCACGTCACTTATATTCTATAATGTCACCACAAACACAGAATTAGTGAATACTGAACCATTGTTCCTAGGGGAAATACAGGCATAGGTTCCCATGAGCCTCTGTTCACAACATTTTGTCTGTATTATATATGTATTCCATCAGTATATGTATGTCTTATGTGTGTTTTTATTTAAAGACATGTCCTTTAACATATCTTGTTGATTGATTAACATTGGTAACTCATGCCTGAACAAAGCTAATCTGACATACATATTTTCTCTGTAAGGCACATCACAGCTTTCTTGCACTTTAGGAACACTGGACAGCACTTCAGCACTATACTTGGGGACCATTTTAAACAGTGAAATCACCAAACAAAAGCACAAAAATGCAAAAAACATGGCACTAAGTAGATTGCAAAAAGGACACTTGTTTACAATATGAGAGCTGAAACAAGAAGGCAAAGCTCCACCTTGTTTGACCTCGGCTGAAAACGTGTGCATTGGATGACTCAAATTTTTTACTGCACTGCACATGTCCATGAGTGACTGTGAAAGCACCATAAATATTGTGTTTGGGGTTACAGATAAATTTTATTAGCAAGTAGGTGAATTCACAAATACAGCATCTATGAATAGTGATGATTGACTATTTATAATGAAGAAAGAACTCTAAACAAATTACAGGTTTTATAAAGCTGACAAGTACTGCAAACACAAAACTCCAGAAAAATAATTTTTTATTAACTGTCTGATACTCTTTGTAATACTATTTCTCCTCATATTTCTTAGCTGCATATCCTTTGATTACATGATAATGATCTGTAGTATTTTCTGTAAAGAGAATTGACATTGATTTTGTAATATTTTCTATAAAGAGAATAGATAGATTGAATAAGTCTTTTCTCTAGCATGGTTGATAAACCAGTTTTATATTATTGCTATTTGTGATGCATAAAATTTGCAATTTCACATATAATCATACTTCATATTTGTAGCACTGCTATAAGCTTATGTCCTATAGACAGGAATTCAGATAAATCTATTTCAAGTGATTCTCATCAGAAAAAGAAAAAAAATATGGTACATATAATTATGTTACATTTTTAATCATATACACTACATTTAGGATATTAATGACAGAAGAGAACTTCCATTTTGACTAGACATCATCGAGAACTGACTCCTCCACTTCTCTTTTACTTCCTACGCTAGGCACTGTGGGACACATTCATATCACAATACAACCCCTCATCCTGAACCTATTTATATCATAGAAATAACTTTACACAAAAGCAACTATGAACCACATAAATGTAGCCTTCTAAATCCAAACTAAATAAACTCCAGCTTAATTTCAGATAACAAGATCCCAGAAATGCAGATGGCCACTTTATTTGCCACTAACACAAATATATAATACCAACACTGGGGAAGTGAGATGGCTGGGAATTCTGAGTGGAAAGAAACAGGTATTGTAACAAGTTGTGGCCAAATTTTGCAAATTTTGTAAAATCATATGTCTAGGTTACCACATAGCATAAGCCCTTATCAGGGACTTTGAAGCTACCTGGGCAAGTGAGAGTTCCTGAAGTTTACATTTCACTGAATCCACTCTGCCCCTAAGGAAGTCACTCTTATTGAATGAGGAGGGAACCTCAAGTCCCTAACGGGTTCTTAGTCTTTCTCCAAAGACATGAGATTACCTGAGAGCACCAACAGTGAGAAACCTGAAATAGAGAAAGACATATTGCAAAATTAGATGAAAAGTAATAGATGCTGCCTCTTTAAGATTGAGTGGGTTCTGTCCCAAGCACACAGATATGACAAAGTAAGTCTAGGTTGCCTGTAGTTAAAATTTTGTTTTAATTTGGTGTTAGAACAGCAGCTTTCCATTAAAGAGTGCTTAACCTCAGACTAGGACTTTTACATTCCATCACTCCTTAGAGCCTACAGCACTTTCTCAACTAACAGCCTGCAAATGTGTATCAGCTGCTTGTTCATTAACTGCCAACAACCTTTGTATAAGTCAGCCATGCCCTACGTATGACTCTTGGTGACCGTAGATCATAACTGAGCAGCCTTTCCAATGACTTCATTGTTTCTGTTCAGTAACCCTGACTGCCTCCTCTTCCCCTGCCCCTACCTTCTAGTTGCTTGACTCAGGACAGAATACTGACTGAGAATCTAAGATCAAATAAGTCATAGATACGGCTCAGTGATAAATCATAAAAGCATACAACTACATATTTGTACAATCAATTAAAATGTGTGATATGCTCTGACCTTAGAAAATGAGCATGACAGTTCTCACCAGTTGATTGTAGCCCTTTTAAAAAATGTTTGCATACTTGCATGTATGCCATCATATTAATAAGTTTGACCCATCTAAACCTAAAATGCCAGTTGTGATAAATATTCATTAGGGGTAATATATGTGATTCACACAGCTCATATCACTTCAAAAACCCATTTCTAAAAGGTTTGCACTAATTTCTCTTTCTCTACAGAACATTGAGATGTTCAAGTCCTTACATTGGTGTTATCCTTGGCTCAAGGTTTGGGTCATATCAAAAATAGATGGTAAAACACCCAAATATCTCAAGTTCTCAGTAACTCCTTTAGTTGTAAAGGTGATAGGGAGCAGATATTTATTCTTGTTCTTCTGGAGTATTGAAGTACATTAAAGGAAGCTATGAGGATGAAGAATGTGTTTAAACTGCATTTCTGAGCACTTTCTGTACACTCGGTATTATGCAAAGTAATTCCTATGAAGCAGGTGTTATAATGTTCGAACCATTTACAGGAGAGTAAATTGAGGCTTAGAGAGATCTGTATAACTTGCCTAATAAATGGCAGAGAGAAGAGAGAGTCTTAACTCCAAGTCCATATAGTCACTGTTAATGAGAAGCTTGAGAAGCCAGTTTTTTTCTGTTTTTGTATTTGTTTGTTTGTTTTCCTGGTGCTTTGAGTAAGGTGAATGAATGGATATCAGCTTAGGGCAGCTTTTAATACTAGCTGGTGAAGATACATCCTTATCTGCATCTGCCTATCACTAGTAACATAGGGCCTTGCTATAGAGACTATAAATGACTAGATGTCTCATGTAACTAGTTAATAATAGAGGAAAGCACCCTCATGGTGGTGTGGGCCTGTAGTCCCCAGCTTCTCCAGAGGCTGAGACAAGAGGGTCACTTGAGCCCAGGGGTTTGAGGTTGCAGTGAGCTACAGCTTCACTGCACTCTACCCAGGGCAACAGAGTGAGACACAAATTAAAAAAAAAAAAAAAATAGAGGAAAGTGAAGTATAATTTTTAAATAGCTAGATGAGTAGAACCATAAAATGTGAAGTTTCTAGAAGTGGGTTCTGCTGGTTTCCACTTCTTAAGATGAGTCGTCTTCATCATCATTATAAATGATTATCAATCTGACAACACAAAAATTTGCAAAAATCAGTAGAGAATGTAAACTTTTTTTTTTTTTTTTTTTTTTTTTTTTTT
>CM052442.1:28395525-28440185 GCA_028533085.1 Varecia variegata | reverse complement strand
CCATCCTAAGCAAGAATGAGACCCTGTCTCTACTAAAAATAGAAAAAATTAGCCAGGTGCAGTGGTGTGTGCCTGTAGTCCCAGCTACTTGGAGGCTGAAGCAGGAGGATCGCTTCAGCCCAGGAGTTTGAGGTTGCTGTGAACTAGGCTGATGCCATGGCACTCTATTCCAGGCAACAGAGCAAAACTCTGTCTCAAAAAAAAAAAAAGTAGTTATTTTTTTCTTTAATCGTAACATGAGAGGTGATTTTCTTTCTCTGGATTTAAAAAAGTTTTACTTAATGATGGTAGAATGTAGAATTTTGTGTGAAGTAGATTAAAACTCCAATAATCAGAGGTGTGGGTAGAAAGCCTGATGTTTCACAGTAGAAATCTTATTACATCTATGGTACATCTTCTTTCTAGCTGGTAGGAAATGAATATTAGTTGCTCCCGTCCAGTTTTAAATTTTGTTCCATATGTAATAGTGTTATCTTGGAAGATTCAAAATATATTTATGAACGAGGTAAATATCATCAGAAAGATAAAATTTTAGCAGCTCAGACGTAAGGAAAATAATGCTACTAGTCTGAATAGAAAGTAATGTGGGCATTGGAGAATCTCCTTCAGTTTACTGAGGACCTAAATCTATGTGGCTCATTAAAGGTGAACCAGTCTCAGAAGGTATATTAAAGCAAAATAAAAAACAGAACAAGACATAGGCACTTTCCTTAGGGAGCATATATTCCTGCCCACTTTGTGTGAGGTTGCTTTTCCTTTTTGCCACCCTATTTTTACAGATTTTATTGGCCTAGACCAGAGATCATCAAAGTACCCCACTCAGGCCAAATCCAGCCCAACTGTTTTGGTAAATAAAGTTTTATTGGAACATAGCCGTGCTCATTTGTTTATATATTGTCTATGACTACTTTCAGGCTGTAGTGCCAAAGCTGAATAATTGCAACAGAGAAGATATGGCCTATAAAGCCAAAGATATTTACTGTCTGTTCCTTTACAGAAGTTTGCTCACCCTGATCTAGACTGTGATGGAAATAATTCTTAAATATTTTTGCCTTCTATTTTCTTTTCCTTCCTCCTTCTGTTCCTTCAGTTCCTTTAGCTGTGTATGAACTCTTGTCAGTATCTGAGGTGTCAACTCTCTGAGCATATGCTTTTGTCTGCCCCCTGCTGAGGTTCCTATCCCTAAACAATTAGTTGTTTTTTTTTTTTTATGAGACTGTGGATTTTTTAGATCAGCAAGACTATATATGAATAGTTATATAAGAACTCAGGAATATACTCCCTGCTTTGTCACAGACTGGCCAATGTTTGTTTACTTTAGGTCATTATTAAGAGCACAGTGATCTCTGTAAAATGGAGCAAGGGATAATGTTAATGATGATGAAGCTTTCAAATGTACAATGATATCTGCTTAATTAAATATTGGGACCAAATCCTGATTTATTCTGAATAATATCAGGTTCTACAAGGGGAGTTTAAAGCTTCTACAATTAAGTTCTAATAGTATATGTGGGTTATTGCTGGGATCTTATCAAAAGAGGTCTAGGCTCTAGTAGCCAGAAAGATTAAGATATAGGTGGAAAAGAAAGCACATAGAGATTTCAGTTTGGAGGAGTAGGGAATCTCTAACTACATCTGAATGGATAGAGACATATCATTATTTTTATCATTACTTGGTACTGTTTTCTCTCAACTATTCCGTGTATTTTTCATAACTATTACATTTTTTATTCCTCTCTTTTTTCACTGGCATAAATGTCATTTATTGTTAAAGTGTTAGATCGGAGCCGAGAGGGAGATACATGAGAAACCTCAGGTTTAGCAAAATGCTGTTTATTTGAGCATCTGGGTGCAGATGGGTGGAGGCCAAAAAAAGCATCCACCTCAGGAAGGAGAGAGCAGTGGATTTTATAGAGTGTTTTTCTGGAAGGAGCGCGCAACTGTGCCAGAACAGCTACTGTAATAAATTCTTTTCAAACAGCCAGTTCCTAGAGAGATAAGGAGGAATAAGGAATGCAAGTTCCCCTTTTGCATTCCATTCCTTTATCCCCCTAGGGGTCTGGCAAAGGCTAAAACATGCCTAAAACAAAGTATATCTCCTATAAAATCTGACACTTTTATATGTACATATACTACCATTTATTCCATAAAGACAAAGCATATCAGAGGTTACTAGGATTGTTGGAAGAATTCTAGTTATCTTTCTGCCAATAAAATAGCCCTAAGCTTTGGACATTCCTCTTATTCAGGTCTACCCAAGGTTGGTGATTTTTTGGTTGGTTGGGTCTTTTCGGGGGAGGGGAATGTTTTATTTTGATTTTTGGTCTGAATCTTCTTCCCCCGGAGTGGTTAGAGTGGCTGGACTTGCTGGATTTGTGTCCGGGCTAGGAGAGGAGATGATATCTTGACATTGTAAGTAAAATCAGAAATAAAGAGAGGGGTTGCTAGAGTGTCCCATGTGAGATAGTTGATTATGCGTAAAAGGCTTAGGGACAAGATAGAGATGGTGTTTGGCTTTGCAACCAAAGGATGAAAAAGGAAACAAGACTGAACCCTAATGAAAGCTTTTACATACAAAGAGTCCTTCCTATATTCAAAGCCTACATACCACAGAGGCTTTGAATAATCTCTTCAAGTGGTCACTACTAAAGTTCATTTCTTCAAATAAATGTTATATTTTCCTTTACATAAGAAGATGTCATGCCATATTATTATCAAGATTAAAATTGTTTAAAAAAAGTTTAAAAGGAACTTATATCAGCAAATGCCTCTGGAAATATAACCATTAAGTTTGCCAATAAATGAGTAGGATTATAGTTGTTAGTTAAATGTACAGTAAATATTTGAGAATATATTGGGCTTAAAATACACTTTTAGGCTTCTGTTTCTGGATAAGAGGTAGTAAACACATCATACACTACTCTTCCTGTTTATTACAACAAAAAATCCTATACACAGTGAATTTCCTGTTTTGTGTATTTACGTGTTTGTTTTGCCCCCTATATATCCTACTTGAGGGTGCTGGAGAGGCCTGCAACTAGAAATACCAATAAAAAGCCCCATTTTGATTATATCTGCCCAATTCTGGGCAAATATCATGAAAAAAGTTGCCTCCCTGTCATCCCCAGGTACTGTATCTGTGGAGACTGGGCATGTAGCCTGGTTTATTTTACATGCCCTGCAATACTGAGGGTACCTCTTTTCTTCCCACTGGGCACTGCAGCCATGGAGACTGGATGGAACTGCAGTACCAAAGTGGCAGCTCTTCCCAGTAGATTTACCGCCACAGAGACTATGAACAAAGCCCTGTGTTAGGGTGGAGATGCCGGTGCACGCAGGTTTTGAGAAAGATTTCTCCAGGCAAAGATTAGGATAGAAAGAAAAGGTTTACTTACTTTTCCCTGGGGGGAAGGGAAAAGGACCATTGCAGAGGTGGGAAGAGGAATAATATGCTGGCCCCGAAACTAGCTATTGGGGCTTTTTAAAGGGGTTTGTAAAAATGGCAGGGTACAGTTATCTGCTCCTTTCTTTCTTCTTGGAAGCAAGTAGATAACAAAAACTGCAAGGATGTCAAAGTCTAAGAGTTGGCTCTCCTGTCTTTCCTTGGAGAAGGGACTATCACAGGAGAAGTAACTCTGTCTTAGAGTTATGATTGAGTCTTGGAGCTCTCACCCTGCTGTTCGCTCAGGAACTCTTTAGGCTGTAAAAAGCAGATTCTCAAAAAAAAAAAAAAAAACAATTTTGAAAGAGAGAGATTTACATCTCTTTCCAGAAGGTGTGCAAAACAGAACTCCTGCAGAGTGCCTGTTTGTGAGAGAACTCACAGGATTGATGTTTACTGGGGAAATTGTGGGATTAGGTATTTTCCTGTTATTTTTTTGACGCTGCCCATTTCACTCTGACCACCATTACTATCCTGAAATAATGAGGCAGTTCCACTTTCCTTCCCAACTAGAGAGTGGAGGGAGGATTATACAGAGAAGGCAGTTAGAGAAAGAGATTTTTAAAAATCTGTGTTTTAAATCTTGGGCAGACCTTCTAGCATCCCGTGCATGAAACTTATCAGAATCAATACAGAAAAAGGTTTGAGAACTGGGCTCTGGTATTACATACCATCCAAGTTTCAGTCTGGCTCTTAGGTAGCACAGTGAGGCAGAACAGAACAACACTAAAAAGATTTTAATAATTAAATTGTCATTTGAACCACAACTCATAAAAGTTGGCTAGGACATGCATTGTGAATCTGAAATGTTTGCCGACTAAAGTAGAAAATTTAAATAGACAGCAGAGTCTCACAACATAATACTCGTCACACCAAGAATCAGGAAAATCTCAATTCAGATGACAAAAGATAATCAGCAGATACCACACTGAGATGATGCAGATGTTGGAATTATCTGACAAGGATTTTAAATAAGCTATAGTAAAAAAAGTGCTCCAATAGCAATTATACTCTTGAAACAAATGAAAAACTAATAAGCCTCAGCAAAGAAATAGACAATATAAGGAAGAATCAAATGGAAATTTTAGACCTGAAAAGTATAATAAACTAAATAAAAAATAGGCTTAATAACAGAATACAGATTATAGAGGAGAGAACTGGAACCCTCAAATTTAGATCAATAGAAATTATCTTATCTGAAAAACAGAATAAAGATTGGAGAGAAAAAAGTAAACAGAGTCTCAGAGACCTGGAACAATAACAAAAACATCTTTATGTTTGTATCATTAGAATCCCAGAATAAGAGAAGTAGGAATGAGAGATTGAAGAAAATATTTGAAGAAATGACTGTAAACTTCCTAAATTTGACAAACCTGCATATTCAAGAAGCTAAGGAAACTCCTAACAGGAAAAATTCAAATAAATCCATTCCTAGATACTTTATAAGTAGTTTTCTGATAGCTATAGACAGTGAAAAACATCTTGAAAGCAGTCAGAAGTGTATTAGCTATAGAGGGACAATTTGAATGACTGTGGATTTCCTATCAGAAAACAGGGAGGCCAAAATAAGTAGAAAAACATTTTTAAAATGCTGAAAGAAAAGTACTGTCAACCTAAAAGTTTTCATCCAGGGAAAATATAATGAAGTGAATTAAAGACATTTACAGGTGAAGGAAAATAAGAATTCATCATCAGCAGTCTTGCTCTGAAAATGGAAGTTCTTCAGATAGAAAGAAAATGATGACAGAAGGAAAGTTGGAACATTGGGATGAAGCAAGTACAAATGACAGAATAGATACAGAGATTTGACCAGTCTTCTCTTCTTGAGTTTTTAATATGTTTGGTGAAAAGCACAATTTCTAACAATGTCTGATGTGGTTATGAATGCATATAAAGGTAATTTTTAAGAGAACTCTATCATAAAAGTAGGGGGAGTAAAGGGACCTAAAATGTAGTAAGTTTTCTTCATTCCACTTGAAATGGTAAAATGTTGATATGAATAGACTGTAATAAGTGTTATGTATATAGATTATGAGCAACTACTAAAAATATTCTACAAAGAGATATTAAAAAAATCATAGATAAATCCAAATTGAATACTAAAAGAAGTTTAAATTACACACAGGAAAGGGGAAACAGAAACGAAAAACAGAGGGAACAGGTAGAAAACAATAAAGTGGTATACTTAAGTCAATAATTGCATTAAGTATAAATATAAATGATCTAAATATACTAGTTAAAAGAGGGAGAAAAGAATTATAGGACAAGACATATCAGTTAAAATAGAGAAAAAAATATATAAGACAGAGATTGGCAGAATGGATTTTTTTTTAATGACCCAGCTCTCTCCAAGAAACTCACTTCACATATAATGATATAGGTAGATTAAAAGTAAAATGTTATAAAGATATACCATGGAAACAATAATCAAAAGAAAGTTGGTGTGACTATCTTAATCTCAGACAAAATAGACTTCAGTACAAAGCAAACTAGCAGAGGCCAAGGAGGACATAACAATAATAAAATGATCAATTCACCAAGAAGATGTAATTCTAAACATGTACACTTAGCAACAGAGCTTCAAAATACATGAAGCAAAAACTGACAACTGAAAGGAGAATAGCCAAAGATAGTTGGAGACTTTAACAGCCTTATTTCAGTAATTGATAAGACCACTAGACAGAAAATAAGCAAAGATGTAGAAGAACTGAACAATACCATTAACTAACTAATGGGATAACTAATTGACAGTCACAGCACACTTCACCAAACAAACAACAGC
The DNA here is from genome assembly GCA_028533085.1 of Varecia variegata. Taxonomy (NCBI): domain Eukaryota; kingdom Metazoa; phylum Chordata; class Mammalia; order Primates; family Lemuridae; genus Varecia; species Varecia variegata. Next base: position 28,433,961 of record CM052442.1, on the reverse strand, counting down.
AGAATACACATTCTTAACAAGTGCACATAGAACATTCACTAAGATACACCATACCCTGGGTAACAAAGCAAACCTTAAAAACATAAAAGAATTGAAATCAGGCCAGGTGCATTGGCTCACGCCTGTAATATCAGCACTTTGCAAGGGAAGATTGCTTGAGGCCAGGAATTCAAGACCAGCCTGGGAAACATAGTGAGACCCTGTCTCTACAAAAAAAAGAAAAGGAAAAATTTAAAAATTAGCTGAGCGTGGTGGTGCACCCCTGTAGTCCTAGCTATTTGGAAGGCTGAGGCTAGAGGATCGTTTGAGCCCAAGAGTTCTAGGTTACAGTGAGCTATGATGGCACCAGTGAACTGTAGCCTGGTCAACAGAGTGAAACCTTGTTTCTAAAATAAAAAGAATTGAAATCATACAAAGTGTGTTCTCTGACCATAAAGAAATCAAGCTAGAAATGAAGAAAGATAACAGGAAAATCTCCAAACATTTGGAAATTAAACTCATTTTCAAATAGTCCATGGATCAATGAAGTATCACAACAAATAATATAGTGAACTTTATAAAAATGAAACTGGAACACATCAAACTCTATAGGATACAGCTAAAGCAGTGCCTAGAGAGAAATTTTTTTTTCAGAGTGAGTTTTTTTCATGAGTGAGTTCAGAAGTTATTCTCTCCAGCTCCAGATAAGAATGCCGCACAGACAGTCTTGGTTATAGCCTTGTGATACCCTGAGCAGAGGGCCCAGATAAGCTGTTTCCAGACTCCTGACCCACAGAAACTGAGATAATAAATGTATGTTGTTTTAAGCTGTTAAGTTTGTGCTGATTGGTTGCACAGCAACAGAAAACAAATACATATACCAAACATCTAGAAAATAAATAGCACCAATTCTACATAATCTCTTCCAAATAATAGAGGGAAACATGTTCCAGTGCATTTACAAGGCCAGCATTAACTGCATACCAAAACTAGACAAAGACAAACTACACACTAAAACTACACACTAATTTCCTTCATGAACACTGTTACAAAAATCCTCAGGAAAATATTAGCAAATTGGCCTCAGAAATAAATATATATAATGAATATATGTCATGACCAAGTGAGATTTATTTCAGGAATGCAAAACTGGCTAACTATTCAAAAATTAATTAATGTAATATCCCATATTAACAATTTAAAGAAAAACCACATGATCATATCATGATCAATGAAGAAAAAGCATTTGCCCATTCATAACAAAACACTCAGTAAATTAAGAATAGAAGGGACACTTTTTAATATGATAAAAAGCATTTATAAACTAACTACAGGTAACATCATATTTAATGGTGAAAGACTAATGCTTTCCCTCTAAAATTTGGAATGAGCCAAGGATGTCCTTTCACCACTCCTGTTCAACATCATAATGGAGGTTCTATGTAATGCAATAAGGCAAAATAAAGAAATAAATGGCATACATATTAGAAGGAAGGAAAACTAATGATTGTCTATATAGAAAAATCCCAAATAAGCTACCAAAACAACAACAACAACAACAAACCTCCTAGGAGTACTAAGTGAATTTAGCAAAGCCACAGGATACATGATCAACACAAAAATTAACTGTATTTCTACATCCTGGCAATACACAATTACAAAGCAAAATTTTAAAGCACAATGCCATTTACAATTGCTCTAAACAAATGAAAATGCAGTATGAAGTAAAAATGCTTATAAAATGCTGGTGAAATAAATCAAAGAAAACCTAAATGAATGGATGGACATACCATGTCCATAGATTGGAAGATTCAATATAGAAAAGATGTCAGTTCTTCCCAAATTTGATTAATAGGTTTAACATACTTTCTATCACAATCCCAGCAAGTCTTTCTTTTTGTGTGTATATAAGTTGATTCTAAAATGTATATGGAAAGACAAAAGAACTAAAATAGCTAAAGCAATTTTGAAAGAAAAGAAATTTGGAGGAGTCATACTTTCCAGTTTTAAGACTTACTATTATAGCTACATTATTCAAGATAGTATGGTATTGGAGGAGGGTTAGACACATAGATCAGTGGAACAGAATAGAGTCCAAAATTGACCCACATAGGTGTGTTACTTGATTTTTTTTTTACTGAGGTGAAATTTACATAATATGAGATGAACCATCTTAAAATGAACAATTTAGTGGTGTTTAGTGCATTCACAAGGTTATGCAACTACCACCTCTCTCCAGTTTCAAAACATTTCATCAGCCTAAAAGAAAACCCCATAGCCATTAAGCAGTTGCTCACCATTCCTGCATTCCCCTAGCCCTTGGAACTACCAATCTGCACTCTCTGTGGATTTACCTATTCTGAATATTTTATATAAATGAAATCATATACTTTGTCCTTTTGTATCTGACTTCTTAGCATAATGTTTTCAAGTTTCATCCATGTTGTAGTATGTATTGGTACTTTATTTCTTTTATGGCTGAAGAATATTCCGTTTTGTTCATCTGTTCATTTGTTGATGGACATTTGGGTTGTTGCCACCTTTTGCTGTTTGTGCATAGTGCTGCTATGAATGTCTCTACCCAAATTTGTTTGAGTATGAGTTTTCAGTTTTGGGGAGTATATACCTAGGAGTACCCAATTGATTTTTGAGAAAGGTGCAAAAGCAATTCAGTGGAGGAAGCATGACCTTTTCAATAAATGGTGTTACAACTGGACATCCCATAGGCAAAACAAAACAAAAAAAGGAATCTTGATTTAAACTTCATACCTTACGCAAAATTTACTCCAAGTGAATAGTAAATCTGACACATAAAATAAATGTGACATGTAAAACTATAAAACTTTTAGAAGAAACCATTGAAATAAATCTTTGTGACTTGAGCTAAAAGTTCTTCAGCATGACACTAAAAGAGCAATCCATTAAAAATTAATAAATTTAACTTTATCAAAATTAAAAACTTTTGATCTGCCAATGACCCTGTTTAAGAGGATGAAAAGATAAGCCATAGGCTGGAAGTCTTTGCAAATCATATATCTAACAAAGGTCTTACATCCAAAAATGTATTAAGAACTCTCTAATCTCAATAGTAAGAAACAATCCAATTAGAAAATAGGCAAAAGTTTTGAATAGACAGCTTTACAAAAGAGATATAGACAGTTGATAAGTAAGCACATGAAATAATGTTCAAAACCATTAACTCTGAGGTAAATGTAAATGACATGATGAGATACAATTTCACCTATCAGAATGGCTAGAATAAAAAAATACTGAGAATGTGGAACAGACACCTCTTTCATGCATTGCTTGTGGGAATGTAAAACGGTATAGCCATTCTGGGAAACAGTTTAGCAGTTTCCTATAAAGTTAAATAAATTCTTACCATGTAATGCAGCAATCACATTCCTGTGTATTTATCATAGAGAAATTAAAACCCATGTTCATACAGAAACCTGCACACCGTATACAGCAAATTAATTCGTAATAACCCCAAACTGGAAACAACCCAAATGTCCTTCAATGGGTAAATAAACTGTGGTACAATCCACATAATAGAATACTACTCAGTAATAAAAAGGAATGAACTACTACATGCAACTTGGATGGATCTCAAGAGCATTGTGCTTAATGATAAAATGCCGATCTCAAAGGTTAAATACTGTCTGATTCCATTTATAATGCTCTCAGAATGACTAAATTATAGTAATGGAGAACAGATCAGTGGTTTCTAGGGATTAAGGTTTGGGGAAGGGTGTGGCTCTAAAGGGGACGCATAAGGGAGTTTCTTTGTTTTGATGGTATAGTTTGTATTCTGATTATGGTGGTAGTTATGTGAGTAGATATGTGTTAGAAAATCTGAGTGCATGTCCATAGTTAATAGAATTGTGTATTGTCATTGTCCTGGTTTTGATAATATATTGTGGTTAAGTAATATGTTCTCTTTGGGGAAAGCTTTTTGGAAGGTACATGATAACTACAGTAACTCTCTGTACTATTTTTGCAATTTCCTGTGGGTCTTTAATTATTTCAAAATAAAAAATTAAAAAAACCACAATGTTAAAGATTTTGTAAGGTAAAGAAAGTAAAATTGGTTAGAATACTGTTAACTGAGGAAGTTTGAGAAAAATAATCTTGAGTTTTTTCATTAAAAAAATAATAACAACTGGGAATTCCAAAGAAGTTCATGTTCAACTAACAGTAGATTCTCAATGTATGGTTAGCTGCATGGAGAAATGAGACAAAGCCTCTGTCTTGAAGGACAGGTAGGCAGATTTGACAAAAAGGCTTTTATCTTTTTTTTTTTTATCCTGAAACTTTAGAAGGAATGATGGTTTGATTTTATAATCAATGAATAGACAAGTGCCAGTACTACCCAGAATAATGGCACTTTGGAAAATGGAAATGCCAGCAAAACAGTGTGACTTACTCTGACTTTTATTTAAAACAAAACATCTGAAGCAGCCTTTGCACAGGAACAGTTTGAACCAATGTTTCTCTTTTGCAACTACTTCATCCCTTTATCCTACATAAGACAGGGCTAACCATTCATGGGTTTGCTTTTACTCTTCTCCTTTCCTCTTTCTACCATCTTACTCTTTCCTCCTTCCCCTTCTCTCTCCTCGTCCTCTTCCCTCTTTCCTCTTTCTTCCCCTCCATTTTCTTCCCTACTTCCCTTTTTTTCTATCTTTCACCTCTCCTCTTTTCCATTCTTCCTCCTTTTTTTTGAAGGAGTACCTGCCATATCATCCCATATTTTAGTTTTGAGGAAAGAGAGCCTAATGAATCCTGTTAAGTAAAATGATGATGGAGGACCTTTCTGAAATTCATTCTTAATTTTGTAAGCATGCTATTTTTAACCTCAACAGTTAGTATAAGTCTGAGACCTGGGAATCACGCTTATATAAACTTAAGGAGAAAAGTTGAGGTGCTTGAGGAAATATAATACATCTGTGCATGTCTACAGGATTGGCAGAGTCAGGCTCTTCATGTAAGTTAATTTTTTTCTCTATCCTTGGAGTGAGTTTTATTTATATTATATTCTTGAACAAGAGAATTAGACTGGATGTGTCTCATTTATTCTCTGACTTTCCTTTGTGGCCCTTCTGGTAGCAGGCCAAGGTTGTTCTGGTGTACAAGTCTCTTGAATCTAAGTTGGGAGTTTTCTGGAGATCACCTGGAATACCCAGAGAACAGACTACTGTCTCCAAGACCTTCAGTAGAAGAAATGCCCCACATTTGTTGTTTTCTATTGGATTTGTAGAATTTCTATCTCTTAAAGTCAGCTTAAAACATTCAATGAAGACTTCTAAACAAAGAGCAAAAGTTTGTAAAATGTATTATTTAAAGTAAGCCAATTGTTGCTTTTCTTACCAAGATAAGCTTTCCTCTTCTTATCACTGTATAGTAACTATCTGCCTTTGCTACAGTCTGTATAACAGTCTGTAAACTACACATCTTGTTATCTTTTCTCCCTTAAATTTCCACACTTAGATTTTACAGAATACCCTTAGGAAAATTGATTTCCTGAAGCACTTGGTAGCCTACTTGGACCTGAGCTATTGTGTTGTCCTTACTACTTGCAACTGGACTGTTCTTTGAGGGGTGGAAAGGATGCCTTGATATACTCTTAACTTTGCTATGAAAATATCCTTGTTTAATAGGTTAAGAGACAATAATTTCTGGTCTTGGCTTTTGAAAATGAGAGTGCTTTTTAACTTTCTCTTTCATGGGTATTAACTTTGCCCAGCATCTTCGTTTTAATTACCACTGTACAGTACTTCAGTTCTCTTATTTGCTTCATTACCTTTTCTGCTTTGGTTTTGAAAATAATTTTAAAGAAGTAAAATTAGATTGTTTCCAATACAGTGTTTCACCATACTATTAATGAATCCTTTCTTCGTTACCAACGCAAAGCTAGATATTGCAAATCTTTTTAAACAAACAAAAACTGTTTAGTCTTGTGATTAGAGCAAATAGCACAATAAAATTTAACTCACCTATCCTGACCCTTTTTTTTTTTTTTTTCATTTTTACTGAGCTTTCTTCATTAGAAATAGGAACTGTCTGTGACTTAACTCCTTCCAACAGATGGAAGTTCTTATTTTAGAAAGGAGCTGGAAGAATCCCCTGGGGTTCTAATTCGTAATCCTTAGTTTTCAAGAGTAGCCAGATGTGTGTTTTGAGCCTACACGTTTTTTTTTTGTTTTTTTTTTTTGTTTTTGAGACAGGGTCTCTCTCTGTCACCAGGGCTAGTGTGCAGTGGTGTCATCATAGCTCATTGCAGCCTCAAACTCCTGGACTCAAGCAATCCTCCTGCCTCAGCCTCCCAAGTAGCTGGGACTTCAGGCACAAGCTACCATACCCGGCTAATTTTTTTATTTTTTGTAGAGTTGGGGTCTCCCTCTTTTTCAGTCTGGTTTCAAACTCCTGGCCTCAAGTGATCCTCCCACCTTAGTCTCCCAAAGTGCTAGGATTACACGCATGAGCCACCATGCCTGGCTAAGCCTGCATTTCTTGCTGCATCTTGTATTGAAGCCATCATGGGGGAATAGAAAAGGGTATTGGACAATGCATTGAAAGACCTGAATTCTAAATTCTGGTTTGCCACCGATTTTCTTTTTTTTTTTTTTTTTTGTGACTATGGACTTGGCATCCTCTTTTTCTCCGCAGATGTATTTCAGTTGAACTAATAGTTATTGAACATTTGCTCTTTGCAAGAGATGGCTGGAGATGTTATGTCCAGTTTATATTGACTAAATGTTTTCATTTGTTGATTTATCCTTTTTCTGCAATGTTTTTGTTCAGTGATAACTCTGGGCAAGTAAGTGAGGGAGATTACATTCTAGCTGGAAAATTTGTACTCTAAAGAGGCTTTTATTTGTATGAAGGGAAAATCTTTCTAAATCAAACAAAATCTGTGATTTAATTTAAAAGCTACAAAATAAGTACCGTTTTATAATATTCCATCATTAATTCACAATTGCTACTCATTTACCTAAGTATAAACAATGGAAACCCTGAATCCTAGTAATGGTACCTAAATATAATAATGCCTAAGTAACATAATAATGCCTATGGTTTACTAGTTGATTCAAAATTTTTTTTTTTTTAACAAAGTAGGAATTAACCTGGAGTCCTAATTTGAAATATATCTAACAGTAACTATTTTCATATTTTAACCAAAGTAAAAGAAACTAAAACATTTCAGCATTATGATGGTGCCTTTACTGAATTAGTAATCATCTATTTCTAAAAACTGCTGCTTCCCTTAATATACCATCTTGGTTAGGGGCATATTAATTCAAGTATAGTTCCCAATGTTGATTTATAGGGCAGTGAGAGCATAAACAGCTTTCCGTTCTATTGAGACAGGGTCATTCTTGTAAACTAACATTGTCAGAAGTGCCTCAGATAGTGGAAAAAAATAATTGAAGAAAAGAAAAAATGAACTAAATATAGAAGAATCCTATTATATCTTAAATTCTTATTTCTTGATTTATATGTATTATGGTGACAGCTTTGCTGATGTTATAACTACAAAACTGTTGCACAACATTGTTACCTTATAGGGGCCTATGATTGGGCCACCTTGCAACACTAAATGCAAAAAAAAAAAAAAAAATGCATTTATCCAGTGTGAAGTAATGTCTCTTGAGATTAGGGGGATAAATGAGAAAATATGTTCAAATTAATTTTGAGTATATATCATCTCATTTAGCCAAATAGTATCTCTGAGAAGGAAGAATGGATTAGCAAGGAGAGGTTTTATAGAGAGGTAATTTTTGTCTCAATTTTAAATTAACAAATTGAAGCAAAATCACACAATTGAGTTCATAGCAGAGCCTTTGTTGGAAGAAAAATCATATCTTAATCATATATCTACACGCAAAGCTCTTTTATTAGAGCATGTTGTCTCAAGTAATTTTTAACACATTTGCCTTGTATTTCTAAAACTTGAATAATTATTGTCATCATTGCAAGAAGCTAGAATATATTTGCCTATTGATGAGTCTTTTAAGATCTCATATACAAAAATCTCATACTGATTAGTGGAGTTTATAGTTTAACTTTTCTCTTTACAATATGGACTCCCATTGTATAATATAAAAAAGTATATTTACTTAGCATTTCATAGATGTAAGGTTTATGTTATATCTTTCAAGGGTTAGCTTAAATGCAATTTTATTCATAACTCTTCTAGACAAATCACTACTGTATCATATACACAGATAACTACAGTAGTTATTTGTTCATGTGATTTCTTACTCTATTATTTATGATCCCCCAAGGTTCATTACATATATTAGGTACTTAATAATTATTTCTTGAATGAACAAAACTTTACCCGTATGTGGTCAATCAGTGATACTAAAGGCAATAAATAGAAAGGAGAAGCAAATGAAACTATTTCCCAGGGGATTGATTCATGGGGGCATTTTCAATCTGTATTCCCTCCTCTTTTACTCCCAAATAAGTAGTACTTCCTAGTGTTCCTCCTTCTGCTGGATTGTATCATACGGGGCAGTGGGGCAGGGAATGTGAATGGAGGGAATACCATAAAAGGGGAGGGAGGTAGAGATATGTGTAGTAGAGAGTCCATTAGGCACACCAGAAGCAATTGAAAAACAGATTTTATCATCAGAAATATTTAACTACCCTGTTAAAGTGTTTGCATGATTAAAGTAAATCTTCTTTTAGTGATGATACCTTTCTATATATTCTTCTTTTTTATTCTTATTTCAGCATATTGTGGGGGTACAAAAGTTTAGGTTACATATATTGCCCTTGCCCCCCGTATATATTCTTGCTCATGGGTAAGACACATCTTCAAGCCTTTTGCAGACATCGACTGGATAGTATAAAAACAGCATCAGTGGTAATTGACAAAGGCTATTTGGTAAGAAATTTGAAAATTATAAAACTATGACCTTCGTTCCCTTTTATAGATGCCCATAAATCTCCTTATATTTGTTGCTATCTGTAACAATAGTGGATAACAAAGATTTAGCTCAGATTAGGGGTTTCTGGTAGGGTTCCTTTTTATCAGAATAAATCCCTGTCCATCTCAGAGTTGTTGCTTTGGGTTTTTTGTTTGTTTTTAAATCCTCTCCATTTACCTTAGAAATATATACTTGTTTTTTGTAGATATTTATTCTGGTGAACCTAATCTCTTGTATTGGAAACACAAATACCTTTTCTATCTCTTACCTTTGCCTTTTTCTGGGTCTTTTATGAACAAGATCCTTTGAATTTTCCAGAGTTTTAACTATTATTTTGGCAAAATATTGGGCTGTGGTTCTGAGCTTGTTCAGTGTTTTATTTACTATCATTTCAGTCATTCATTTTCTCTTATCACTTTCTCCTTTGAAGTCTTCCATTGATTACCTTACATGTGTAGACCTTTCTCATTTCAGAACCAAGCATAATGGATGTACCCGCTTCTTTATGTTACCTCTGACATAACAGAAAGAAATAATACATTCTTTCTTCAGCTTGATTTGAGGCACACTAATGCTTGTGAATTAACTGTCTTTTATAAATTGCCATTTCCTTTCTTTTAGGTCTCAGCTCCTGTACTCAAAGCATTAGATTCTAATTAAATTCTTCTTTTAAAACACAGTAGATATGCTTTTCTTAAATACAGATATGAGACTTCTTTTAAATAAAAAATCTATAGCTTCTAAACTAAAGGTCAGAGGTTTTAATTATGTTCCCTCATTCTTTTTTTTCTCCTTAAAAAAATATGAAGACTTATGTACGATATAATAGGGGAAACTGGATGTGGGGTTTATGGGAACTCTCTCTCTACTATCTTTTCAATAATCCAAAACTATTCTAAAAAAACTATTCTAGAAGAAAAGGTTTGAAGGACATTTTCTTTTTCATTCATATGAATTTTAGAGACATTCAAGTGCTGTATTTCTCACAAATAATGAAAAATCTGACAAAGTCAATGTTATTTATCTGCTTTCTTGATAAACTGAGTCAATAATAAAGCTTTGGCTCAGTTTGAGAACATTATTCCCAGGATCCTTGTATAATAAATATTGTACAGAAATTAACTGACGTAGATCTCCCATTCCCACATGACATCACACTCCTTTGTTCCTCTCAAATCTTTTGTGGCTATAGCAACAAGGATAAGAATGCTTATTGCCTTAGAAGTCTGCCATGAGTTTATAGTCTCAAAGAATCAACAAATCTAGTACTTGATTGTGGAAACAGTATTGACCAAATCTTGCTGAATTTTATCAGGGATTCATAACGGCTCTAACTCTTCCTAAAGTTCTTGATAGTATCTGCTTTGATCTAAAAAAAATGACCAGCTTGCTGTGGCACATTTGAATATGAAAGGTACCTCTTCTGAAGGTAACTATTTTATATTTTCCCTTCTCAGCTTTTCCTTTGGAATCATTTTATAGCCTCACCATCTTAGCTTTTGTTTCCAGGGCTCTACTTGATGGAACGGATGATATCCCTGGAACATAGTTTTAGATTTGGGGTTTGGTGACTGCTTTATTCAAGGCTTATATAAAGTGAGAACTGGCTACTGTGCCCCTCACTATATGGGATAAAAGATTCTGTTTTTAGAGGGACCCAACTTCTCTCTTCCCTTGCAGACAAAACAGCTTGGAAAACTAATCAGACTAAAGACTCCATGTCAAAACATATTGTGATATGAAGAACTAAAATGCCTAGGGATATTGAGCAATATCCTGTATAAATTAGAGCAGAATTGAAACTTTAGAATGGAAAAAAGGAGTTCTTGTATTAGCTAACCATTTACTATCTATGGCAAAGTATGCAATTAGAAAAATGGATTTCTAGATTAAAAATTGGCATAATACGTTTTCAAGATAGCCAGTATAGAACATGCTCTATATCCAGTTGTGAAAATTGCTGGTAGCTATCATCAAGGATGGTTAGAAAAAAAGTTCCATACTGGGTATTTTGTAATTGTTGAACTCAGATATCTCTTTACTCAGTGGATTTTATTTTATAATGAAAAAGTAGATTTGTTTGTAACATCTAGAACTCTGGAGAAAGATGGAATTCTAGAAAAATTATAGTTTTAAGTTATTTTGAGTTTCATCATGGAAGGTAAGCTCAGAATGCTGAAGTGCTGCTGGAATAAAGGAACTGTTTTACTTCTTTCATAAAAATCCCAATGTATGCAACTTTGAGTTCAGAGATAATTATACTTACATGTTCTGAGTTGTGGAGAAGTGAAAGAATTTTTTAATGTAACTGCTTAATTTCACATTTGTTTAGTGATATTTCCAAGTAAATGTTCTTCTTTTTCACTGCCACCTTCCTAAATACATGCATGTAATTTTCAGTGGATTCTTTCTTTGAAATCCAATCCTTAAAGCTGGATTGTTTGCTTAACAAGAAATCTATTGGATCGTTCTGGCCTATTATATGATTTTTAATACTTGTCACCTGTAAAGAGAAGTTGCCCTCTCTGTACAGTTTATCTTCACTTTGTTTCTCTTTCTGCATGACAGAATCCCAAGGACTGCAGCAAAGCCAAGAAGCTGGTGTGTAATATCAACAAAGGCTGTGGCTATGGCTGTCAACTCCATCATGTGGTCTACTGCTTCATGATTGCATATGGCACTCAGCGAACACTAATCTTGGAGTCTCAGAATTGGCGCTATGCCACTGGTGGATGGGAGACTGTGTTTAGACCTGTAAGTGAGACATGCACAGACAGATCTGGCATCTCCACTGGACACTGGTCAGGTAAGGAGCCTATGCAGCATGTCAGATCTCTGGGTGGAACCACTGCATGACCAAATTATTAGATTTCTAGGTATGACTTTATGGATCATAGTCATCTTTTCCTTTGGATCCATTATTGCTATACATTATCCAGATAAAATCTGGAAGAACAATATTTTATTTAAAAATGTTTTATGATCTATTTCATTTCTGATATTCATATCTGGATTTAGAAAAATCACTGAGTTTTTTTTTTTTTTAAAGGAGCATAATTTAATCATTTCATAATAATGATGATGACATACCTTTCACTTTTTAGGGTGCTTTTACACTATTGAACTCATTTGATCCTTGTAATTATCATATAAAGTAGACCAGTGGTTCTCAAACATTAGCATACATGAGTATCACCTGAAATTCTTGTTAAAGCACCAGTTTCTGAGTCAGAAGGTCTGGGATAGAGCCTGAGAATTTGCATCTCAGACGAAATTTTCAGGTTTAGAGACCATATGTTGAGTACCACCAAGGTAGACTTTGCTGGTAACTTTATCTCCATTTTATAGTTGAGAACAATGAAGCCTAATTTGTTTATGTGATTTTAATTTTATAAAGAGATAGAAACATCAGTAAGAAATTTCCCTTCTCTCCAAGGAAGTGGTGCCAGAGGGACTAGAATATAGATAGTTTCTTACTGGTAGTCTAGTTCTCTTCTTTCTACAATCATGATCTTTAAACAAGATCTAAAGTTGGGCTACTTCTTTTTTTAAATCCTGGCTTTATCATTTTGTAATCATGAGCAAGTTACTTAACCTGGGCCTTAGTTTCCTTATTAGTAAAATGAGGAGTAGTAACTTACCTCATTGAATTGTTCTTAGGATTAAATGAAATAATGTATGTAATACACTTAGAACAGTACCTGATATATGAGCTCTGGTAACTGTTGGCTACTGTCCATAGCCTTTATTCATTGAGCAAATATATAGTGAGTGCCTTCAGTGTGACAGATGCTGAATTAAGTGATTAGGATAAATGCCAGGCAAGACAATACATTATCTCTACACTCACATCTTGTGGGAAGTCAAACAGTTTTCAAAAAGCTGAGGCATTTAAGTTAATATCATTTATCTTGGGGGCTCAGCACTTTTTTCCCACAATTTACAACATTAGATGTGAAATAGGGAGCTTTGTCATTGGCAAAGTGAGTCACTTTAGTTCATTTCTTTTGCCTCCTTTGGAAAAAATTAGGTAATACCTGATTTCACAGAATTGTCATGAAACTTAATTGGGTAGTTTCTATAAAATACTTTGGGTTGCTCTGTAAGAGGTCCTGTATGGATTAAAAGTATTATCTTATGATATGATTTTTATCTTCCATAGGATGATTTAGAACCCTTCTTTTATATATCAACTTTTTTTTGTTACTTCATATTTTAAAGTGAACCTCTTAATCTAGAACCTAGCAGAGCTTTAGTTTTAAGGTTACATCTTCCACTGATCTGGTTTTATAATTTTCAGCTAGTGCCAACAGATTAAGTATAAAGGTTAGGAAGATACTAGATTTCTCAGTCAGGGAAAGCAATTCTGCCAGGCTCACTATGGCTAACTTTTTTTTTTTTTTATTTCATGGGCTTAGTTCTGTTTAAACTTGTTTGATAGTGCAAATGTATAGACAGAGTAGAACAGATTTCTGATAGTGCAAATGTACAGACAGAGTAGAACAGATTTCTGATAGTGCAAATGTACAGACAGAGTAGAACAGTTTTCTGTGTTTAACTGGTTCTAGGGAAAGACAACTTTTTGGCTGATAGTTAATAGAAAAGTGAAAAGTTGGCCTCACTAGACTTATCAGATTTAGTTTGGCCCTGCCTATATGCTACAAGTAATTATTTGGTTTGCTTGATTTTTAATCCTGCCTTGTATATTTTATAATCTGTAGAGGCAGCCACAGGATATGAAGATCAAAATTGCTTGAATTTTCAAAATTCAGTATTTCTTAATGTTATAACTAAACAGGATCTAGAAGTCATCCTTCCTATACTCATCTGGAATCAAAGGCTTAGTAAAGGCTAAATGATTTATCCAGGGTCATAAAGTCTATAAATGCCAGAACTCTGGTTAGCACATTCACTTCTACCTACCTCCAATCTAAGTCCTTCCCTTTAAACTCATGCCAAACACCTTACCTAGCAGAATAATGACTAGAGGCATAGAAACTACCTGGAATATCTAAGAACTAAACAAAATAATTTTAATACTTTAGATATTAGTCTTGTATCCAAAAGAAGAGACTTATGTTTGAGCTTAGAATAGCTCTGTTTTTATGAAAAGTATGATTGCCATCCATTTCTGTTTCTGTTATATACATTGTCTATGTATGTATTTTTTAGAGAAACTAATGAATGTGTTACAGAGTGAATTCTAATAAGCTCCTTGGCATTAATCCTTTAGTTAGCCATAAATTGACTATGTCTATTATTGTTCTGACTTGTACAAATAATCCTGGGATATTTCCCTTGGAACCACTGCCATAAAATTATAATTGTTCATACACACTTGACATGATATGCCTGCAGGTAGAATTTAGTGATTCTTGTTCAAATGTATCACCATTACAGGAATTAGTATGTACATCTTATTATTTCAATAGCTACATCAGACCTTGTTGTAGGTTGACTTCTATTTTTCTCCAGCATTATTTTGTTTGTATATGTGTACTTATTACATATTCTTTATGTAATACATATTCTTTACTCTGAGATGAAAGTCAGGCCTTTATAAGAGCTTCATGTACAATTTTCCCTTTTAAAATTATAAAGTTAAATGGAAAATTTTAAAGAGATACAGAAAAGAAAAATAACCTCTGAGGATAAATTCTAGAAATGTAGAATATCTCTTAATAAATCCACCATTTGATCATAATAAAATCTAGACCAGTCATAGTCTCTCTGCAGCTACCTTAAGCCTCCAACAGTTCTTTTTTTTTTTTTTTTTTTTTTTTTTTTGAGACAGAGTCTCACTCTGTTGCCCGGGCTAGAGTGAGTGCCGTGGCGTCAGCCTAGCTCACAGCAACCTCAAACTCCTGGGCTCAAGCAATCCTCCTGCCTCAGCCTCCCGAGTAGCTGGGACTACAGGCATGCGCCACCATGCCCGGCTAATTTTTTTTTTTCTATATATTTTTAGTTGGCCAGATAATTTCTTTCTATTTTCAGTAGAGACGGGGTCTCGCTCTTGCTCAGGCTGGTCTCGAACTCCTGAGCTCAAACGATCCGCCCGCCTCGGCCTCCCAAGTGCTAGGATTACAGGCGTGAGCCACCGCGCCCGGCCAACAGTTCTTGATATTTTTTCTATCTCAACATACCTGAGTTAAAAGGTATATTCTAATAGGTTTATTAGAATCTTGATTAAAATCAAGATTCTCTGTTCTTTATCCCACTTCTTTGAGCATCACTGACCTAAGCAAGTATCATTGTAGATGCATAAGGACTTTTGATTCAACCTCTATATACCTTCTTTGTTTTACTAACGTGGTCCATAAAAGAAAGAAAGATCTTTGTTTCAGGAATTTAAAATACCATTTAGAGTATATTTAAGTCTCAGAAGGACTCAAACTGCTTTTCACTATGGCATTTCCTTTATTTTCAGTTCCCATTTAAGGAGATAGAAGGAAGTCTTCTGGTATCTCATTAGGATCTCATTAGGATCATTAGGAAATATAGGAATAGAGAGCTGAAGCTTTGTCCACAGTACAGTGAGCCTATGTTCTTAAACACGATTATGAATGTTTATTTCCATGTTTATCCTACAAGTGCTTCTCAAATTGAGTTGAGTAAACCTGTGGAAAGAGAATCTGCAGTTTACAAAATGCCAGGATAAACATGGTACATTTTCCTGGATTATCAATTTTATTCACTGGGAAGCAAGCTAAGTCATTTTCAAATGATAAAACAGGATAGATAATGGTATAAAATGAAAATTTGATAAAACATTAAACTTTAGCCCATTGATTTAGGCCAGGCTTCAGATTCTCAGTAGTATGAGTTTACCTTCCTCTGCTCTTGAGAGCATGTTGGTAGAAAACTTTAAGCAGCACCATTCCCATACCTGAGTTTTTTAGTGTTTATTTTATCTTGAAAGAGACTCCATATGGCAATGGGGCCTATGTCTTCTGTGTTATTTACATAGTGCCAAGCATTTGGCCAAAGCACATTAAATGTGATTTTAAAAAAAGCAAACAAGCAGATAAAACCTACCTCTCCCACAACCCTGTCCAAATTTGAAAACATTACCCTCCAAGCTGTGTGAGGCACTTTCATTAAATTGTAGGTTTAGTTTTTAAAACATAGTCTATAACTTAGAATGAATCTTCTTAGCAATATATTCTGCCCTTTTTTAGACAACATTCTGGCAGAATGAGTTCAGAGATAGAGGTGTGATTTAGGAAGGAGCAATACATAATTAATATCAAGGTCACTGTGGAGTGGAAACAATTGCATTGGAAAAGTTTTTGAAGACTCCTCTAAAGTCTATTTAAAACCTGTCCAAGGTTGTTAGAGCTAGAAATAGAATCCAGGTACTCTTATTTCCTGTGGGATGTCTGGGCCACATAGCTTTGAAAACTGAGAAATTATCAGTGTTTTTGTAAATACTGATAGAACTTTTAGGGTATAAGTTCCTTAAAGATCTGATATAAATTATTACAAATCATGTTTTAAACATTCTAGTGGAGCTATGTAAAGGATTCCCAAAGGAAATCCTTTACAAAGTAAAGAATTTTTTTTCTAATATGAGCTCTTAGTAGTCTCTTGATTCTTCCCTTTCTCCCTTCTTTCCTCCCTCCCTTCCTTCCTTCTTTAAATATTTGGATTGTTTTGTTTTCCTCAGACATACCTATGTGAGTCTTTGAAGCTCAGTCACATTTGACTTTCAACTCAGACATCGAAGTTTCTAAAAGTTTACAATTCTTCAGTAGCATTTTGATAACAGCCATATTTGTTAAAAGCATGTAGATCACATTAAAGTTTAGAGTGATTCTACAAAAAAGGTAATTGTTGAAATATTAAAGAAAGTTAAGAGTGCCTTCTATCCCTTTTGGTTAGTTTTACACGCCAGATCTCTGGGTATAATATGAATCTATGATTTCCCTATCTCTTTTTCTCAGGTTTATATGAATTATAGCCTAATTTCATAGAATAGGAAATAATAATAATAATACAGGATCTTTAGTAGAATTATACTTATCTTTTTTTTCCTCCAAAAGTATGCTGCTCAATAAGAAAGCTCTATAATGGTTTATATGTTAGGTGACATTGTAAATAAATAAATATGTGTGTATGTGTGTTATCTCTCTAAATGATAGACTTTCCCCCTCATGTACTTTTATTTCTTTTAGCAACAGGTCAAAAGTAGATTACAGAATCGTTAACATCCCTATATGGTAGTTTGGGATCAGGCTGCTTTCTCCTGTTTTGCTTCCCAAAATACAGAGAAGAAAAATATTCTTGGCAATATTGAAAAAGATCAGAGTTAAGTCCTCTACTTCTTCCTAAAGAGGTGTTCCTTTTGATTCAATTTAAGTTCAATCTACTAATATAAGTAGCCTTTAAACTTGATGCAGGTTGTATTCCCTGGAAGCAAGAAGTTGCAAATAATGATAGTATAAGTCAAATTGATATTCCCTAAAATATATAATTTGAGTTATTTTAATTCTTGTTAAAAATTTTGATGTCCAACTTTACTTTTAAAAAAGGACAACTGCCAACAAATACTGTATAGGTATAAATAATGAGCACATTTATATTTATAATGTTTTTTAATCATAAAGTTTCTTTTAAAAATGGATCACTACCATAAAAAGAAAAGTGTACTAGTGATTCAGTAAAATTTGAGTACTAGTAGATGCTATGGAAGATATAAAGATAAATAAGACCTAGACTCTGCCCTTCAGGAATTTGCCATTGAGTATGTTAACTCCCATATATCTGTAAATGTAAACAAGATAGGATATGTTAAGGGTCATAAGAGAGATATAGATATAAAGTCCTGTGGGTCACCAAAGGATGAAAAAACTGTTTTTAGCTGAAGGATTTAAAGACTTCACCGGAAGCACAACCTAAGCCTTTAAAGCATGAAGAAAGGCATTATCTACAAAGTCAGATCAATGTCATTGATTTGGAGTCAGAAGTGATTAGCTGTGTGACTTTGGGTGGTGTCCCTTAACTTCCCTGTAAATTCTATGTACCTTACAGGGTTTTTATGAGCATTCAAAGTGATAATATATTTGACAGTGTTTTATATATTCTAAATCACCCATATGTTATTATTACCATTTTAGTTTTATGAGAACAAGGCAAAATAACAATAATAGCATAATTGGGCCATGGGATTTCAGCAGGACTTCTTTTGAGAAACTTTAACAGCCAACAACATTAATGAAACTCAAAAGTCCTTGGTGACTTTTTTGTGAAACTCATTCAGAAATGTAATGAAAAGAGAAGAGATAAATTATGTGCAAAGATATAAATTATGAGCAAAGTGAAGATGAAGATGATCCTCCTCTTTGCTCATCCTCCCAAGGAGAACCAACTTTGGCTCCCCAGATTCCCCCAGCCCACATGATGATCATTCTCCACTTCTTTTGGGTTTTATTTAGGTTGCCCAGTAAAATCTTAAGTGTCTAAACTGATTAGGCATCAAAAGTATGCTCCTGTGAAGGAGCTTGACCAATTTCCCTTAGTTTCCAGGACAGGGTTGCCTTCTTAGCTAGAGCCATCACTAATCTCAATCAGAGAAACTTCCTGACAAAGCAGTCTTTGGTTAGTCTTCCTTAGCTCTCCAGTGATGGTTTGGGGATGAAGGTGGACTTGGAATAAACCATGCTGTCATAGAGCTCTAATATGTATATAATACTGAGAGAGACAAAAATAGACTCCTGGGAAGGCTCTACTCTGTGGGAGCTATGTGGAAGGTAATGCTTAGGAATCTGAACATATCCAAGGTGTTAATTTCCGAGTAACTTTTACCTAAAAGTAGAGAGAGGTTTTTCAGTGAAAAAGTTTTTTCTAAATACTAGTAATAGAATTGAGCAAATTCTAAGGATCTGAATACTAGAAATACATACAAGTGAGGCCTTTGACTGAGAAAACATCCCTCTGGTATCTATCTGTTGAATAGATGGAGCTACAAAATGCCACAGTAGCAGAGATTATGTAAGCAGCTGAAAACGCATTATTGAAGCACTGTACCATGGTCCTCGCCTCTAGGTTTCAGGCATTGAATATTATATTTGAAGCTGTTATTTTAGGAGAGTATAATGTATCTAGGTTGTGACTAGGAATTAACTAGCTTAGAACACTTCAGTGGGATTCTAAGGCATAATGAAAAAAACAGTTGATTAAAAGAGTAAATCTACCAGTATTTTTCTTTCTCTGTTGCCACTACCTGTCTTGCTGTGTCCACTGAAATCAAGTGTCAGAGTTGGGGAGCAGATTGATTGAATAGCTGCTTCTGCTGCTACCTCTGGCAAATCTTGATCTATATAGTTTAGAATATCCAATAATAGGATATTGGCAAAAGTAGACATTATAATCTGTGTTCTTCTTTTTCAAATTATATCCAATATTAACCATGTGGCCACCCAAATTGAGATAGAATCTATAAAGCAATCCATCTGTATCCTTTGGAAATATAATGCCTAAATTGAATTAAGAGTATGATATCTATATTTTAAAGATGATAAGATGTCTCTATTTCAGAGGAAAGATTACTATTTTATGGTCTGCCAGAAATGACCATCTTATAGGCACCCATTTTTATTATTTATGTGTTAATAAGTGGTAATTTAGTTCATTCAACTATTCAATTTTTTTGTACATCTGTATCATTGTTTAAATACTGCCTCATTGATTATTTCAAGATTGAAATAATCTAAATTATTTTGTTAACAGTGATATAATGAATCTCTTTATGCATGTTTCCTTGTATATATATGTTAGTTTCCCTAGAGCAGTGCTTGCCAAATTTTTTCACATCCTACCATATTTAAAAGTTATTTTTTTCTGCTGATATCACCTGGGGGATGGTGGTATATGAGCTACAGAGATCTCTATGACAGTGTGTTACATATAAAATCTTATCCTCTAAAAAAGGGATTAGCAAACTCTGGTCCTTAGAGTAAACTCGGCCCCCTACCTGTTTTTGTAAATAAAGTTTTATTAGAATATGTCCATGCCCATTTTTAAATATATTTTCTGTGGCTGCTTTCACACTACAGTGGCAGAGTTGAATAGTTGCAACAGAGACCATATGGCCCACTGTATTAGTCAGGGATCTCCAGAGAAACTGAACCAAGAGGAGATTTATATATACATATCCTGAAAGAGATTTATTATAAAGTATTGGCTCGTGCTATTGTGGAGGCTGAGAAGCCCCAGGATCTGCCATATGCTAGCTGGAGACCCAGGAAAGCCAATAGTGTAGTTTGAAGGCCTGAGAGCTGGAGGGCTGATGGTATAGATTCCAGTGTAAGTCTGGAGACCCAAGAACCAGGAGTGCCAAGATCAGAAGATTGATATCCCAAAGATATTCCCTTATGTTTTCTTCTAGAAACTTTATAGTTTTAGCTTTTATGTTTATGTCTATGATCCCCCTCTAATATTAATTTTTATGTATAGTGTAAGATAAATGTTGAGGTCATTGGTTTCCATATTTTTTCCAGTTTTTCCAGCCTTATCTGTTGACAGACTTTTCATGTTTGAATTGTCTTGACATCTTTGTCAAAAATCAATTGATAATGTATAGGTCTCTTTCTGGTTTCTCCAGTCTGTTCAACTGCTCTATTTATGTCTGTCCTTAACACCTTAAATTTTTATCAGCTATCAAATACTTTGCAGCACGTTGATTGAAAAGCTGTACATCTGCCTACAATTGGTATTGCTAGGTCATAGTAAAGTATACATTTGTTTAACTTGGCTACATATGCCTAATCCCTCCATGGGAAAATTATTTCAATAGCTTCTCTACTTTCAGAATCTATCTCCTTTTAATCCATCTTCTACACTGCCATCAGAATGATATTTTCGAAACCAAATATGACTTTGTCTTCCTTTCTTAAAGTCTTCCATGGCTTCTCAGTGTCTAAGAGACTACTTACTTTAGAATATAGGAAATAAGCCCTTCACATATACAGTCCACTTCTTAAAATATGCTCCATATCTCACTAGTCCACCTATAAATTTATTCTTTGAAAGTTTTGTACACTTTTACTGCTATACTGGTAACATATAATTTCTTCTTTCTAGAATATTTTGCCTTCACTTCATCCCATGAAATCCTGTTATCTCTTAATATCATTTCCTTTGTGATACTTCCTTTCAATTAACCCCATATTTTCACTTATGTACTATATTTAAATAGTTCATTTACATGTCTCTTTGACTATACTATAAGTTCTTTGAGAAGCTTGTCCTATTTATTTTTGTCTTTTTGTTACCTAATTGTACTAGCCAATACTTGTTACTCAGTTTTGTTACTGATACTTATCTGTGATAAGCAGCATGGCCATTGAAAAATTTTAATCTTTCTGTTTCTAAATCTATCAAATAAAGAAAATCTAGCCTGATCTATATTACTCAGAGGTTTCTGGTGAGGAGCAAATGAGGTAATAGGCATGGAAATGTTTAAAAAATGTTTAAAAAATATGATGGCTTTATTAGTGTTTATAAAAAAATTCCACTAGAATCAGCCCTCTTGGTATCTTATAAGCTTTATTATGATGGAACTTTACCTTCACATATTGGTTAAAATAATTCTAATATTAAACAGCTGTTTTTAAGATTTTTATCTCTAATGTTTCCAGTAAAACTGAAAATAACTAAGTTAAATGCATTTAAAGCTATTAATACTTTGTGGACTAAATAAGGCATTTTCTTATACAAAATCTCAGTTGTGTGTGTGTGTGTGAGTGTCTTTTTGAATGTCTGTGATTCAGTAAACATTTATTGAATACTGCTCCATTCAGGCATTATGAAAATAATGTTACATATATGATAGGAATAGCTAACACTTAGTGAACCTTATTATATATAACAGTGGCTAAGAACATTGCATGTATTATCTCCTTTGATACTCACAACAAACTTATATTATTCACATTTTTTATATTAATAGGTAAGTAACTTGGCAGTGGTAGTATAGCTACCAAGATACAGAAACCCAGTCTGACTTTAAAACCTGACCTTTAAACATTGTGCTCAGGCATCCACAAACTATATCCCTCCATAGCTAGGTTTTGCAAGTCCTGCTACTTTTTTAAAGGTAGTTTAAAAAAGAAGAAAAAGATGTGACAGAGATGTATGTGACCTGCAAAGCATAAAATATTTACTCTCTGGCCCTTTACAGAAAAAGTTTGCCAACCTCCAGATGATTAAAAATGAAGTCCTTATACTCAAGAAGCTCCCAATCCAAATAGGAAATAAACACAACATTTAAAAAGTCTATCTCATGAGGCAAAATGTGGCTAGTGGTGTTATTATAAAGATGTAAACAAGAGCCTCAAGGGATTGTGGTGGGAGTATAGTCATTCCAGCCAGAAATGTTAGAAGAAATGGCATTTGAAATGTTTTTGAAAAAGTTGTAAAATGACCAAAGATCTTGGATATAGAATTCTGCACACTTGGAACGCTTGACAGATGATGATACAAATGCTTATTTGCCCATCACATCTTGCTTAGAGTGGATACCAGAATATCAGAACTCCTAGGCATTATTTTTCCTTCTGCCTCTGATTTGCTGAATTATGTAGAAGAGAGCATTAAACCATCTGCTTCACAGTTTAGCCTTTAGTCAATTGTGACTAAAAAATTGCTTCTGATAGCTAGTTATGTTGCATTTTCAAGTGAATCAAAAACAAATCTGATAGAGGGTGCTTAGGTGCAAGTATTTTTTAAGCTGTACAAGTATAAAAATGATAGTGCTTTAGTTAAATAAACCTTACATTTTATATTCATTCTTAACTGTCATTGGATAGGTGGAACTGAAAACCAATGTTTATAGTAATTGCAATTTTTGCAATAGGTTTCTTCTTTATAGGAATTCAGTATATAATTTTATAACAAATTTGCATTAATTTGGGAGAAACAATGCAACTATGCTTTTGAAGAATATTGGCAGAAGTAGTCAAGTTAATATAGAATTGCTTGTTAAGAAATTTTTTAATTGAATTGAGGAAATGACACAGGATTAGCATTGTTATAAATCAACCCTTTTGTTGTAAACAGTGCCAGAGATATAATGTCACTGTGAAAGATTTGTACTTTATAAATTAAGTTCACAGGAAAGTATTAAACTACATTGGAAGATGCATTTTCTGCCAACATAATTTATTTTTTTGTTTACTCAAACAGATGCTGACAGATCTGCCAACATAATTTGGAATATGACAGTTAAATAATCAAATGTTTGGATATTGAGGGATTTTATTCTCAAAGAGAAAAAAAGATAAATTATTTCATGTTGATTGAAGAATATTTCACGTACCAAAAATAAAGACATGGGAGGCATGAAGATTCATAGTTTGTGCAGACTAGCATCCATTGTATGAGTAATAAATGTTATGTCTATATTCATGGCATTTTTAAAAATTTGATAATAGCTTCCAGCTATTTCTTTTTCTGAATATCATTAATATTTATATGTAACCATTGAACTAATTAAGGTGTATATGGGCAAATCACTGTTCCCTGTTCTGCTGTGGATATATAATTTAAATGTTTCTCATTTGATTAAGTGAAATCTCCTCTTTGAGCATTTTTCTTAGCCTGAAAAAATATACATTAGTGATAAATAGCAATTTTGGCTTCTGTGTTCTATATTGATCCAGACATTTCGGTTGGCATTGATTTTATATTATAATATATATTTGATGGCATTTTCAACTGGCAAAAAGACTAATAAATGTTTTACTATAACAACTATAATATGCCCTTAAATATTTGCCAGTATATATTCCTCTCTATTTTAATAGTAGAATTATCTATGTAATTTAGTGAAAATAGGAGTAGCCACAGATGCGTTAAATAATACATCCTCTTAAAAAGGTGTAAATGCAATCTTTGAGTTGTGCCTAAAAAATAGTCTGACTCCTCTATCTAGCTGTGTCATCCTTTAAAAATACAGGCAAAGAAATGGTTCTAAAAGCTACATTTTGATGAAATTATCTGTTGTCAAGAGTAGACTAGCCTTTTTAAGCCATTGCTTCTTAGTAAAACATACTATGTTGTTATCCAGTTTTGTTAAATTAATTTAATTTAAATTAATCAGGTGCTGTTTTGTATTAGGAGCCACAGGTAAGAGGAACTTACAGAAAAAAACTTTTCAATTTGTGGATTTTTAAAGGTCATTGTTATTTCTCCTTTCCTTCTTCCTCTCTATATTTAAGCTAGTGACTACCAGAAAGAAATAAGGAGAAGGTAAAAGCTCAGATTTTTTTTTAACTTGTCATTTTGCTTCAACTTTTTTTTTAACTTGTTATTTTACAATTACTTTCATCAGTGGAACGTGAGACAATGCATTTTTGCAGTATGCCACCCAATTTCCCCATTCAAAAAAATTTGGACACAGTTTTCCCTGGCAACACTGAATGGAGGAATTCACTTTCTCTCAGTGGCCATTGGATAGAACAGTAAGAACAATGCAGTCAACTCTCTCCTAAATTAATTACAAGAGATGTAACTGTAAATAATTTAAAGTGGCAAATATTCAAAAAGTCACTTTTCTTTCACTTTGGATAGTTCTATGCCATGCTATGATAGCTTAACCTCAGGGCTCTGAAATGATGAGCAGAGGCCACAGTCCACCACATGGATAAGACATCTAAAGAAATAGAAAGCTTTTATGTTTTTATTGCATGATGGTGAACAGCTGTATCCACCAGCAAGCTTGCCCTTTTTTGGCAGCTGGCTTTATTTAGCATTTTAAGCAATTGCATGCTGTTTGCCTCCAGTGCCTGGCATTCCTCAATTAAAATTTTAAATGCATTTTTATCATCCCCTAACACAAAGCTCACTTATGCAATCCCAAATCTAGCCTGAGACACCTGTTCTTAAATCTATTTTTTTAAATAATAAGTTCAATATGAAATAAATTTCTGTGACCTGTCATGCTGGAATGAAAGAAAACACACATTACTATAATGGAACTATGGTACTACCACAAACTATTTAGGTGGATTATTGATTGAGGCCAGTTAATGGATATGAGATACTGCATCAAAGCCATTTTCAATAAAAGATTAATATTGTTATTAATTTTGAAAGTTGTTTTTGTTTTTATTTTGTTACAGTCTAAACAATGCTTGATTTTTGTCAAACAACTGAAAATGCCATCAAATATAAATGAAGAGAAGTTTGATTAACAGTTTGATTTCTTTTAAGCCTTTAAAGTCCATCAGTAAGCGAAGAACAAAGAACTGTTATATGTGAGAGAAAATTTTTTTGTACCTATTTTCCATGAAAGAGAAGTTTGGAAAAGCTATATTTCTACTTAATTGTACTCTTTATATCAATATTGACTAGAAAGCTCTTAGTGATAAACTTGAAAACATCTACATTGAAGGAGGAATTAAATTCATTCAGACAGAACAAGTTTCTTCCCAGGTTGAGAAGTCTTAGGTAACCTATGTCTCATACTTTATTTAATTTAAGCTGTTTCCCCTTATAGCCTTACATTTGGGCTAAAAAGGCCTTTGATTTAATAGAATGCTCTCTTTGTGTCTCTAATTTGTGATAAGTTTGGCCTTTGTTAGTTGGTTAGAGGTTTCTTTGAATCCTTTCCAGGTGTGGTCCCTCTTTAGTCAAAGAAAAAACTTTATCTTTTCCCATCCTTAATAATATTTAGCAGTTACTGGGATATTATCCTTTTTTTATTTTTAATCTTTAAAGAGCTTTCCTCATTTATTCTCTCCAAAAGCACACCCAAGGGGAGGTAGTGTTATTTTTAATTAATACTGGACAAGAAAAAGGAGGGTTATAGATCGTATTAACTGGGTAACAATGTCAAAGATCGGAGTGTTCTGGATTTAATTTCAGCTGGATCATATTGTCATTTTGGTGATGCCAAATTGTAGCATAATTATTTTTAAGTAAAATTTTAAAATACAAAGTAATGAATACCTATTGCTGCAAAACCCTGGAAGTGCAGAAAATGTAAAGAAGAAAATAAAAATACTACTTAAATATATAAATATATGTATGTGCATCTATATGTATTCCTCTTTCATTTTTTATTGCATATCTTTTTAAAAAAACTAGTAGACTTTCTTAGAGTAGTTTTAGGCTTACAGAAAAATTGGACAGAAAATACAGAGAGTTCCCCTGACCAGGTGCCAGCCATGTCCTAGTTTCTGCTATTACTATTTTTATTGGCATGATATATTTGTCACAATCAATGAACCAATATTAATACATTATTATTAACTGAAGGTTTTGCATTTTACATTTAGGTCTATGTTCCATGTTTAACATTAGGATTCACTCTTTATGTTCTCTGGCTTGTGCCAAATGGATAATGTTATTTATCCATTATTACATAATCATATACAATAGTTTCACTGCACTAAAATCCCCTGTGCTTCACTTACTTATTCCCCCCACCCCAGCCCTCAACCACTGGTAACCACTAATATTTTTTGTCTCCACAATTTTGCCTTTTCCAGAATGTCATATAGTTTGAGTCATACATTATGTGGTCTTTTTTGACTTCTTTTATTTTTATTTTTTTAAGGTTCCTACATGTCCTTTTGTAGTTTGACAGCTCATTTCTTGTTATTGCTGAATTATATTGTATGAATATACCACAGTTTGTTTATCCATTCAACCACAATCAATTGGTGCTGGTGAAATATAAATACTGACCTTAATACTTTCACAAAAATTAACATAGATCATGG
This sequence comes from Varecia variegata, assembly GCA_028533085.1. Taxonomy (NCBI): domain Eukaryota; kingdom Metazoa; phylum Chordata; class Mammalia; order Primates; family Lemuridae; genus Varecia; species Varecia variegata. The sequence goes on along the minus strand of CM052442.1, from coordinate 28,407,317 downwards.
AGGGGTTGCTTCCATTTTTTTGGCAAGTATGAATAAAGGTAGTATGAACATTTGTGTGCAGATATTTGAGTGGGCATAAGTTTTTAACTCACTGAGGTAAGTTTTTAGGATTGAGATTGTTGGATCATATGGTAAGACTATGTTTAGGTTTGCAAGAAGCTGCTAAACTATCTCCCAAAATGTCTGTCTTAATCTACTTAGGCTGTTATAACAAAATACCATAAACTGAGTGGTTTCAACAGTAAACAATTCTGAAGGTTTGAAAGTCCAAGATCAAAGTCCCAGCAGATTCACTTCTTGGTGTGGGCCTTCTTTCTGGCTTTTATCTTCACATGGTAGAGAGAGGAAGCTTTGTTGTCTCTTCCTCTTCTGATAAGACCACTAATCCCATTGTGAGTGCTCCACCCTCATGATCTCATCTAAACTTAATTACCTCCCAAAGGCCCCATCTTCTAATCACATTGAGGGTTAGGACTTCAATACATGAATTCAATATATGAATTCAGAGCGAGAGAAACGTACTCAAATATTCAGTTTATAACAGTGTTTATACCATTTGACATTCGCATCAGGAATGAATGAGAGTTCCTATTGCTCCACATCCTCCCCAGCATTTCATATTATAACTGTTTTCAATTTTAGCCATTCTAATAGGTATGTAGTAGTATCCTGTTTTAATTTGCAATTAATTAATGATATACAATGTTGAACATCATTTCATATACTTGTTTCGTATCTGTATATCTTCTTTGCTGAGGTGTCTGTTCACATCTTGTGCCCATTTTATAATTGGGTTATTTGCTTTCTTGTTGAGTTTAAGAGTAGTTTTTATATTTCGAATATAGGATCTTTTTCAGATAGCAGTTTTGAAATTATTTTCTCCCATCTGTGGCTTTTCGTTTCATTGTTTTAAAAGTGTCTTTCATATAGCATAAGTTTTTAATTTTAACAAAGTCCAACATCTCAATTTTTTCTTTATAGATTATACTTTTGGTGTTGTATCTAAAAACTCATTACCAAACCCAAGGTCACCTAGATTTTCTCCTGTGTTTTCTTCTGGAAGTGTTATAATTTTGCATTTTACACTTAGGTCTATGTTCCATGTTGAGTTAATTTTTGTGAAAGGTATAAGGTCAGTATTTAGATCCCTGCCCCCACACCTTTATTTTTACATGTGGACGTCCAGTTGTTCCAGCATCATTTGTTGAAAAGACTATCCTTTCTTGGTTGGATTGCCTTTGCTCATTCATCAGAGATCAGTTGACTGTCTTTGTGTGGGTCTGTTTCTAGGCTCTTCTGTTCCATTCATCTGTTTGTCTATTTGTTTGCCAATACCACACCATCCTGATTACTGTTTACTTTGTAGTAAATCTTGAAGTCAGGTTATATCAGCCTTTTTAATTTGCTGTTGTTTTTCAATGTCATATTAGCTCTTCTGGGTGTTTTGCCTTTCCATATAAACTTTAGAATCAGTTTGTTGATATCCACAAAATAACTTGCCAGGATTTCAATTGGTATTGTGTTGAATCTATACATAAAGTTGGTAAGAATTGACATCTTGACAATATTGAATCTTCATATCCATGAACCTGGAATCTCTCTCCATTTATTTAGATCTTCTTTGATTTCTTTCTTCAGAGCTACAGTTTTGCTCATATAGATCTCATACATATTTTACTATATTTAAACTAACCCACCCACTCTTCCTCCCTTTCCTCCCTCCCTCCCTCTCTTCCCCTCTTTCTCGCTCATCTTTTTTTCTTTCTTTCTTTTCTTTCTTTCTTTTTTATTTTTTTATTTTTTTTATTTATTATAGCTTATTATGGGGGTACAACCATTCTGGTTAAGTATATTGCCCATGCCCCTCCCAACCCCCCGAGACCGAGCCTCAAGGGTATCCATTCCCCCAACAGTGCACATCGCACTCATCATGTAGGTAAACACCCGTCCCCTCCCCCACCCCCAACACCCCGAGTCAGATCTTCAAGTATGTCCATTCCACTGACAGTTCACTTTGCTCTCATCATGTAGATATACACCCATCCCCTCCCCCCACCCAATTGGTATCATTCCCAAATGTGCACCCAGGTGTTGATCAGGGAAACCAATTTTCTGGTGAGTACATGTGGTGCTTATGCTAATGTAAATGATGGTGTGTTTTTAATTTCAAATTCCAGTTGCTTGTTGGTGGTAATATAGGAAAGCATTTGACTTTTGTATACTTGTATCCTGCAACCTTGATGTAATCACATATTAGTTCTAGCTGTTTTTTGATCAGTTTTTGGGATTTTCTACATAAATGACCATGTCATCTGTGAACAAAGATAGTTTTGTGTCTTCCTTCCCAATTTGTGTACTTTCTATTTCCTTCTCTGGTCTTATTGCATTGATTTCCACTACAGTGTTACATAGGAATGGTGAGAGGGGACATCCTTGTGCTGTTCCCAATCTTAGGGGGAAAGCGTCAAGTTTCTCACCATTATGTAGGTTGTTTGTAGATGTTCTTCATAAAGTTAAGGAAGTTCTCTTTGCTGAGAGTTTTTATTGTGAGTAGGTGTTGGATTTTATGGAGTACTTTTCCTGCATCTGTTGATATTATCATATTATTAATATTTCTCTTATGTTGATGTGAAGGATTATATTAATTGATTTTCAAATGGTGAACCAGCCCTAAATACCTGAGATAAATCCCACTTGGTAATGGTGTGTAATTCTTTTTATACATTGTTAGATTTGATTTACTAATATTTTGTTGAGGATTTTGCATTAATGAGAGCAACTGATCTTTTCCTTTCTTCTAATGTCTTTGTTTGGTCTTGGTATTAGTGCAATGTTGGTCTCACAGAGTGAGTTAGGAAATACTCCGTGTGTTTCTATTTTCTGGAACAGCTTGTATTTAACTGGCATCCTTTGTTCCTTAAATGTTTGGTAGAATCTACCAATAAAACTGTCTATGTGTGGTACTTTCTGTTTTGGAAGATTATTAATTATTTATTCAGTTTCTCTAATTAGTATAGGTCTGTTCAGATTATTAGTTTCTCCTCGAGTGAGTTTTGGTAGGTTGAGTTTGTCAAGAAATTGGTTCAATTCATGTTAGTTATCAAATTTGTGAGCACAGAGTTATTCATAATATTCCTTTATTATTATTTTAATGTCCATGTGATTAGTAGTGATGGGGCCCTTCTTTCATTTCCAATAATAGTAATTTGTGTCTTACCCCCTTCCTTTTTTGGTTACTCTGGCTGGGGGTTTACTAATTCTGTTGACATTTTCAAATAATGAGCTTTTAATATTATTAATTTTCTCTGTTTTTTCTTATTTTCATTTCATTGATTTCTTCTGCTTACTTTGGATGTAATTTGCTCTTCTTTTTTCTAGTTTGCTAAAATGGAAGCCTAAATGATTGATTTTAACTTTTTCTTCTTTTTTTATTATATGTATTCAGTGCTATTAATTTCCCTGTAAGTACTGCTTTTGCTGTATTCTATAAGTTTTGTTTTCATTTTCATTTAGTTAAAAATATTTTTTATTTCTTGAGATTTCATTGACCCTTATATTATAACACAAGGGATTTCAGCTATCTTTCTGGTTATGATTTCCAGTTTAATTCCATTGTGGTCTGAGAGCATACTTTGTGTGGTATCTATTCTTTTAAATTTGTTAAGGTATGTTTTATATGCCAGAATGTGGTCTATCTTGATGGAATGCTCCCTAAAAACTTAAAAAGAATGTGTATTCTACTGTTGCTGGATGAAGTGTTCTGTAAATGTCAATTAAATTGATGGTGCTACTCAGTTTAACTGTATCTTTACTGATATTCTCCCTGCTGGTTATGTAAATTACTGATAGACAGGGATTAAAGTCTCCAAGTATAATAGTGAATTCTCCTTGCAATTCTGTAAGTTTTTACTTCATATATTTTGATACTCTTGTTAGGTGCATATATATTAAGGATAGTTATATCTTCTTGGATAATTAACCCTCTATCATTATATAATGTCCCTTGTTATTGCTGATAATTTTACTTGCTCTGAAGTCCACTTTATTTGAAATTCCTAGAGCTACTCCAGCTTTCTTTAGATTAGTATTAGCGTGGTATATTTTTCTTCTTCCTTTAATCTATATGTATCTTCATATTTAAAGTGGGTTTCTTGTAGACAACATGTGTTGGGTCTTGCTTTTTTTTTAATTCACTTGTACAGCCTCTGTCTTTTAACTGGTATATTTTAGACCATTTACATGTAAAATGATTATTGATATAGTTGGGTTAATATATATGTTCTATATTTGTGACTGTTTTCTATTTGTTGCTCTTATTTTTTGTTTCTTTTTTTAACTTCATCTATTTTTCTGCCTTTTCTGATTTTAGTGGATCATTTTATAATGATTCCATTTTTTTCTTCTGCCTTAGAATATCAATTATAACTTCTTTTATTTAGTGGTTGCCCTAGAGTTTGCAATATATATTTATAACTAATCCAAGTCCACTTTCAAATGATACTGTATATCTCTTCATGGGTAGTGTTAGGACCTTTTAACATTGTATTCCCAATTCTTCTCTCCCATTCCTTAAAACATTGCTATCATTCATTTGACTTATCCATTAAGCTATGAACACTGGGTATGTTGTTGCTATCATTATTTTGAACAAACTGCTGTTAGATAAATTAAGAATAAAAAAAAAGAATAGATTTAATTTATTTGTTTTCTAACACTCTTCTATATGTATACCTGAATTTATGACATATCATTTTCCTTCTTTCTGACATGGGCAACAAATTCCCTCAATTTTTGTCTAAGAAATTCTTAATTTTCCATCAAAAGTAAAGGATAAATGTCTATAAATACAGAATTCTAAATGGTTTTATTCTTTCTAAACTTTAAGTATTTTTCTCCACTTACTTCTTGCTTGCATGATTTCCAAAGGGAAGGCTCATGTAATTCTTATTCTTGGTCCTCTGTAGATAAGGTTCCCTTTCCCCGAGCTTCTTTCAGATTTTTTTTGTTTGATTTCTACATTTTGAATCTGTTATTCCTAGGTGTAGTTTTGCTTCTTTTGTTTTGTTTGTTTTTTGTAGTTATCCTACTTGGTGTTCTTTGAGCTTCATAGATTTGTGATTTGGCATCGTTAATTTTGGAAAATTCTTAGGCATTATTATTTCAAATATTTCTTCTCTTTCTTTCTCTCTTCTCCTCTGGTAATTCCCATTGAGTGTATATTCACCTTTTGTAATTATCCCATATTTCTTGGATATTCTGTTCCATTTTTTTCATTCTTTTTTCTCTATTTAGTTTTATAAGTTTATATTGTCGTATCTTCAAGCTCAACTGATTTTTTTCTTGGTCATGCCCAGTCTACTGATGAGGCCATTAAAGGCATTCTTCATTTTTGTTACAGTGTTTTTGATTTCTAGCGTTTCTTTTTGATTTTTTCTTAGTTTCCATCTCTCAGCTTACGTTACTCATCTGTTCTTGCATGCTGTCCACTTGTTCCATTAAAGTTCTTAGCATATTAATCATGGTTATTTAAAATTCTCAGTCTGATAATTACAAAATCTGTGCCATATCTGAGTCTGGTTCTGTCCTTTGTCTCTTCAGACTGTATTTTTTGCCTTTTAGTATACATTGTAATTTTTTGTTGAAAGCCAGACATGAAAAGGAACTGAAATAGATAGGCTTTAGTGTGAGATTTTATGTTTATCTGACTGGGATTCAGGCTGTGTTTACTGTTAGCTGTAGTTCTGGTATCATAATGCTAAAATTTCCTCTAGTGACCTTGTTTTTATCTCTCCTGTCGTCTTAAGGCTTTCTTAGAGACTCTTTAAATAGGCATTCCTTTTAGCTGTAATTGCTCATTATTAATTATCAGCCCTAGTAATGTGGTGGTCTGGTATAGGGGGAAGGAGAAGTATTCTATAGTGCTATGATTAGGTCTCAGTCTCTTAGTGAGCCTGAGCTGGGTATTTCCTTTCCTTAAGGTAGGTTAGGCTTTGATAAAACCCTAATAGGTTAAGCTCTAGTAAACCAGTTTTCCTTGAGGGCAGGCATTGTGAAGGAAAACAGAGAGCTCTATTCAGTACAACTTGAGCTAATATGTAAAAATTCTGAGGAATTGAAAAAAAGTTCATTATATTTTACTATAATGATAGTAATGATCACAAACAGCAATAAAAAGGAATATGAAAATAAGTTAGTTTTACATGTAATGTTTATTTTTATACTTTCTGTTGTTATGATGTGTAGAAATATTCCAAAAGAGATTCTTATAAATGAATTTCATTATCTACTTCGGGATAATATACAATATGAAACCTACAAAATTCTGAATGGAGGGACAGATATTGTTCTAGCGATAATATGTGCCTAGTATAGTTTCATTTGGCTCTGTACTTCATATAAAAATGAACCATAACTTCTGATATTATTTAATAACTAAAATATGGATTCTATAATGTTTATTACTCTAAAAAGATAATTCTTTGGGTCCATGAAATTATATTCTACTCTGAAAAAGTTTACAGTAAAATAATAACAAAATTAACAAAAGCAAGAATAATATCTCTTTTCCTTTCATGCATTATTTAGGTATATATTTATGAAATGGTTGATGGATCTAAGGCACAATGCCTATATGTTTGTGAAGTAGTATATAAGCAACAAGAAAAACAGAGGTGTCCATGTAGCCTAGCAAGTATTCATATACTCTTTTCTAGGTATTTGAGGTCTTAAACTATTATCTAAAAAACTCAGAAAGTTCTTAAATAATTGCAGAACCTGTGTAGTATTGGCTGTTTTGCATCTTAAAACAATAAAACCAGTGATATTCACAAATCCCAAAATTTACCCATAAGATTGAGATTGTGATGGTAGACGGTAGGCTCATCTACTGTCTAGCTAAGTGATTATTTTCTATAGCAAACTGTGAGATCCCTGTTAAGTATAGTACTTCATATTATTAGATTCATGTATTCAATTAAGCATTTATTTTCTGCTTTTTATGTGCCTGGGATAGTAGTAGTTGCTAAGGCAACAAAATAGTAGGTTTAGGTTTATGTCCTTGTTTCAGACTTGTGGGGGAGACAAATACACAAAAACATAATTATAATACGGTTTGGTAAATGCAGTGATAAAGATACCTGTATCAATATTGTGAGAGTTAAGTTTCTGAAATTTTTATATCCTGAAAGTCAAAGATTTACTGTATTACTTCTGTGTGGAGTACATATCTAGTTCGGACCAAGGATACCACTTATTAACTCCTCATACTCCATCTGATAGAATCTGTTTGGGGAATATACCCCTTGCTATCTTGTGCATATCGTGTAATCGCTCCTTCCCTCCTAAACAAATACACACATCAACACTCACTTGTACATGCACATACACATGCCTTTTCTCATCTGTTCAGACCAAGGTGATCACCTGACCTTGGGAAACTAATCCTTTAAGGCTGGGCTATGTAATGTAACCTGGTAGGTGAGCTCTTGCACTCTGATGTCTGATGGGTCTGGATTATGACTCCTTCACTGGTTATCTATAAGTGTACTTGGCCTAAAGGGTTGTTTTGGTGATTAAAATAAATAACATTTCTAAGCATTTAGCACAGTGTTCAGCATCTGGTCTCAGTAAGTATTAGTATTAGTACAAGATAGAGGCTCTAGTTTATATGAGGGTAATTCTAAGCTGTAAAATCCTATAGACTGGAGCTGATACCCACAAAATAGATCCTGAGCAACAGATAAATTGATTAGCAGAAAGGAGATTATAGGAGGCCTGCACAGACCCTGCAGCCACAGAGAGATGGGTAAGTATGGCAGGTTTCCCATTTTCTGTAAGACCCAGCTGTATTTCCTGCTCTTCATCTCTTGGTGATTTCCTTGTATTCTTTAGTAATTTCCTTTTTTCAGTTGAGCTAATTTGACTAGGTTTCTATTCTTTGCAACCAGTGATCCTTGACTAACACAGTTCTCAAAAAACATCTACTGGTTTTTGATATTAATGAGAGGAAATAGTCATGTACAAATTTTGTTCTATGTGGTACCAACTTCAGAGCTCTAATTTTCTTTATTTTATGAACTTTATATTCTAATCTAACCAAGCAAGTATTATCAGCAGGCACAAGTAATATTCTATTCTTCCTCCTCTTATCTTTTTATTGTTTCTGTGGTATATTTGCCTTTTAGCTCCGTACTGTAAGGAAACAAAATAATAGTTTATTGGCACACAAAGAAAATGCATCCTTTCAAATCAAAATGTAACATAATATCATTACATTATATATGTTGTTTTCTGTGCATTGAAGCCTAAGAAGGTCATTTTGGGTCATACTACTGATTCATCCAGTCCAGTACTCTGACCTAACAATGATTCTCAGTGATTTTGTAGGAAATATAGTTGTCATCCATGATGTCAAGGTCTGGACATTGATATTCTCCCCTAAACATATCATCTCTTGCTTTTATTAATATATTCTCTTGGGATAATGAGTTCTGTAAGAATTTTACCTATTGTGTAAAACTATATTTTATTTTACTTATTCTTAAACTACTTTCAAGCACCAATGAAAGGTCCCTAATTCTAAGATTTAGTGAATATAATCTTAAACACCCTATCTAAATATTTTATGATTTCATAGGCTTTGAACATATCTCCTCTCGGCTTTCATCCTTTTAGATAGAGGAGGATCATCCTATTGTCATTTGGGAGATCTCCACCCTCTTAAATAGTATGATTTGTCTTCTTTACTAGACCATTATGAAGTGCAGCAGTTGAACTGCACAAATTTATTTGTAACGAATTATGATTGTCCCATTCATGTATATATATTCAACTTAGTGATCTATTGAATTAACTTAAAAATCATTTTATATCACCTCTAAAATTCTAATCTTTTTAATCTTTTAGAAATTCTACTGACAAGAATAAAGTTAATTTTAATAATAATAAAGGCTGAAATTTGTTTCTGAAACTATAAAATATTTGTATTTATTTTGTGATTCATTTTGGATACCATCAGTTATTATATCCTGAATTTTGGATCATATCTTCAGGAGTAGATAACTTTAATTTTTAAGCTCCTAATGAATAAGTTGGAATTTGTTTATTTATCCCTAAATACATCATTAAAGAAATTAAAGGTGGAAATATATTTTAAGGACAGAAGTATATTAGATTGCAAAATATTATATTTTTACTTTAATGTTTAACAGTTGGAAGTAAGTATTTAAATAGATAATATAGGGAGAGTGACTTACAAGTTTAATAAATCTCTTTATGATAAATTTGCTTTTAGGTTCTCTGTTTCAAAGTAGGCTTTTTTTATGGAAAGCTTATTATATAATTACTAGGAAATAAGACTGTCACAAACCAGCTAATTCATATTCTCTCTTTACAATCAAATTGCAAAGATATTATTAACCCTTAACCATGAGCTTTAAAATGACTAAAAAGCACCCTAAATATTTCATACACATAATTTAAATTTGAGATAATCTGTCTTTAGCTGTTATTTTTGTTTATTTGGGGATCCCAGTATGAGCCTAGAATGACAATTTGTGAAGTTGTTTTGTTAAGCCACAATTTGTGTCTGCTAATTGTTTTATATAGATACACATGATGATGAATGTTTGAAGTTTATATCCTTTATTTAAGATTAAATTTCTAGATCTAGTACATACCATAGAGAGGGATCTGTACCTAACCCTTTGGAGCTTCTGTAGAGCCCCTCCCTTTGCTTTGCTATTTAAACTCATTCCTGGAGTACACCTCCTTTTTTTATCATTTCATGAGAGTCATTTTGGCTTTCCCTGAAACTTTGTGATCATGGAGTAGAGATGGAGTAAGACTTCAAACTGTAGAATCAGAATGTCTTGAGTTCAATTCGTGTCTCTAACTAGCTGAGTGACCTTGAATAAGTTACTTAACCTCAGCTGTAAATAAGAAAGCACTTACCTCATAAAGACTTTGTGGATTGATTGAGGTAATGTATGGAAAACATCTAGTTTAGTACCTGAGATATAATTGGTGCTCAATAAATATCAGCTCTTAATTCAAGTTGCTAATAGAGAGCTGGGGCAGGGAGGGATGGATGCAGGGAGGGATGGATGCAGGGGCTGTGTTAGAAGTATCTCATAGTATGGGTCATTGAGAAAATTTGAGTAAAGCTTATAGAAAGAACAGACTGCGGACCCTCATCCCTGCAGAATCTTTATGACTTGAGATGAAGAGAGGAGTATGGTAAAATGGTTTAGAGATATTCCAATGAAGTCTCTGTGGCCTATTGATAGATAACTATCTACAAGTTGAGAAGCGTGTTGCATGGGATGAAAAACAATAAATAACCTTCTAGGCAAGGCAGTAGCAGAAGTCTTCCTTTGCAAATTCTAGTCTAGGTTCTAAAGAAGGTTATGGTGGTGCTGTTCTTGTTTTTTTTTTTTTTTTTTTTTTATTTCAGCATATTATGGGGTACAAATGTTTAGGTTTTGTATATTCTCTTTGCCCCACCCGAGTCAGAGCTTCAAGCGTGTCCATCCACCAGAAGGTGCACACTGTACCCACAGGTGTGTGTATACCCATCCCCTTCTCCCGACTCCCATCTGCCCGACACCCGATGAATGTTATTGCTATATGTGCATTTACGTGTTGATCAGTTAATGCCAATTTGATGGTGAGTACATGTGGTGCTTGTTTTTCCATTTTTCTGATACTTCACTTAGTAGAATGGGCTCCAGCTCTATCCACTGTTCTTGTTTTAAGCCTAAATGAGAGAAATTTTATGGGCAACATAGTGTGAAGTATCAATTCTATACAAAGTATTGTATTTATTGTATTTTTTAAGCAGTAACAAGTCAAAGACTACTTCCCACCTATCAGACATTTCCTTGCCCTATTTGTCGCATATATGAACATCTTCTTCCTTCCTCCCCTTTCCATGCTTTATTAGTTAAGGTTTCATGCCTTTTGCCTCATGCCTTTGGCATTTATGACTATCCCCTGTTCTTCCCCAGTTAAACCAAAAAGGGTAAAATATAGTCATTTTTTTGAGTAATGTCTTTACACTGTTTGCCTCAGCTATGCCACCAGAAGCTACAGATTGTAAAGTATTAGCTGTTTTTCTAGAGATTTTACATAGCCCAGAAGGAAGGGAGAGTGAGGTGACTTTTATTAGATCAGCAGCAGCTGTGTCTTGCCACATAGGCCATACGCCACATCCTGTCTTCTTCCTGCCACAGAAGAAGTGGAGGCAGCTGGAAAAGAAGATCTATCCTGCAGTCTGAGAATGGCAGCAAGAGTTAAAGATGGGAGTGATGGTAGGGTGATTGTTGGAGCTGCTGGTTCTTTGTGGATTGGTGTAGCTTACAATACTAGAGAGATGTGCTGCTCCAGGCCCTGTTTTAGTAGGCAAAGATGTATGTCTGTTTTATCATCAATTTGTATAGCACTTTATACTAAATTAAGCTATACAGTGCTACACTAATTATCTTCCTTCCTCATATTTCACAAAAATCTTAACGTTTTGTTATTGTTTCTTCTTCTTTTTTTTTTTTTTTTGAGACAGAGTCTTGCTTTGTTGCCCAGGCTAGAGTGAGTGCCATGGCGTCAGCCTAGCTCACAGCAACCTCAAACTCCTGGGCTCAAGCGATCCTACTGCCTCAGCCTCCCGAGTAGCTGGGACTACAGGCATGCGCCACCATGCCCGGCTAATTTTTTTCTATATATATTTTAGTTGGCCAGATAATTTCTTTCTATTTTTAGTAGAGACGGGGTCTCGCTCTTGCTCAGGCTGGTCTCGA
>CM052442.1:28382224-28395425 GCA_028533085.1 Varecia variegata | reverse complement strand
ATTGTTTCTTCTTTAACATGACTCTGTGTTTTCATTTTCTTGTCTCATGATGTAGCCAGAATTTTTAATTACAATTCTTGTATCTTAGAGTATTAGGACTGACATTTACTGTATCACCAGGGATCGTAAATTAGGCCTTCCTGAGTTAACATAACTGGATAATTTAGCAGAAAAATTACAAATAGCCTTAAATCCAATGTGAAACATCTCATTCCTAATTCTCCAACTATGCTAATCACAGAGGCAGCTATAAAATTACCCCAGAGCAAAGATCCTGTGTGCCAAGTGACAGCTTCATCCTGTGAGATCCTGATGGTACACCTGCATATTCAGTAACCTCTTTCAGGGATTATCAAGGGATACAAGGCTATTATCTTGATCTTTCCCCTTGGCTATTTCTTTTAAGATGTGACATATATCAAAGGAATAAGAAGAATATCTGAGTGGAATAGAGGAAAGGGAGGTTGGAGTGTGGCTGTTAGTAAATTTGATTGAATTAAGCCTTGACTTCCCACTGCTTTCTGTTCCTGTGTTCTCTTGTTTCTTTCCAGTGAGAGAAGCTGTTCTAGGTTCTTGGGGATCTTTTGTGCTGGAAGGAGGTTCTAAGTTAGGGAAAAGTAGTTTCTAAGTTAGGACAAAATAGAACAAACAAACAAAAAACTCCCTCAAACTTCTAGCTGTCGTGTACTTATAGGGCCTTACCAATCATCAGAGAAACTGTTGGCAGTATCCCTTTTATGAGCACACTGTCCATAGACGGTCTAAAACCTTTTGGCAAAGTAACTTTTTATATATGTAAGTTAAATGACTAAATTTGTTTCAAAAACATCAAGAATGACTGTGGGGTGCATTCTGTTTAGTGTCATGAAGCAAACAAACCTCTTTGGTCTTTTTTCTTTGGACACTGTCCTGCCTACCTTATCCTGAATGGCATGACTCACTAAGATATTATGTCTTTTCCATTATTAGCCTTTCCTTTAGTCCCCGATCCAGAGTTAAGTCTGTCAGAATATCACTGAGGTCAGTGAACCATGAGTCTAGTTGTCTTTGCAGGGCATTTCTCTTGCTAGTAAAAGCAGCAAGCACCTCATAAGAATGCTGCCCAGTAATTCCCAGGGTGTGATATGCTAACTCTCAAGAATGTTGCTAACACTGCACTATGTTTCATATGATTGAATTTAGAACTTTTCATTCAATTGGTTGAAGGCTTCAAACTGACAGTAATAATAGTCTTTCTAGTTTTTGCCTAAGTAGAGCAGTGATAGGATTCATATGGCTGGGGACAGTTGCTCATTGGAGTTCAAGAGGAAATCTCTATCAGTTGCAATGGTTGAAAACAAAAGGAAAGTAGCCCAGATGTTCACTTTTTAATAGTATATATTTCCTCCATATTTTAAATGAGAACAGATCTCTGTTATTAAATGAGGATATAAATATTGATGTCACTGTTGAAATTCCAAAGAATATACCTCACACATTTCTATGTTTTGTTTTGTTTTTTTAAATGGCCATTCTTTGTGTCCAAACAAAATCAAAAAATCTCTCCTATGCCTCTAGAGGTCTCACCACAGCTAGTTAGTTTTCAGTCTTGATGTTCCTCCTTTTACTCTTGCTCCTTTAACAAGTCTCAGCTAGTTTACTAGGAAGTTAAAGTCCTATTTGGCTATACATTGTTAAAGAAAATGTGTATCCCAGAAGTCCAGATAGTCTTTGTAGATATAAGTTAAACATATAAATCCCTAGCTGTGATATGAGCAAAAAGTATTCATGTTTTAGACAACTAACTGCTATTCTGTGTTTCAGTACAGAACAGAGTTTTGATCAAATCAAGGTAGTGATGACAGGAATGTCAGAACTTTGAAATAGCTAGGAGTCCCTGCTCTTCAGTTTGATCATTTGTTTAATATTTTGAATAGATAAAAGCTGTTCATTGTTTTATTACCTATGGTAAACAACATGAATTAGATGTACTTTGGGAGTAAAGCGCTCACTGAAACGGGGCACTTTCATAATATTTTTCAGAGAATATGATATTTTGGCAAATAATCTCCTCCTGGACCAAACTGTAGCCAACTTTTTGAGGATTGTTCAGCAGAATTATCCCCAGATAAAGAACTAATGTTCTTTTGAGAATTATTCTGTTATGCATTGTCCTTAGCTTTCTGCATGTAATACTTCATTTCATCCTTAAAATAACTCTGTGAATGAGGTACAGTTTTAATCCATTTTACAGATGAGTAAGGTGTACTATTCCAGATGGAGAAACTAGGGTGAAGTTAAATATAACTTATTCAAGGTCACACCACTGATAAATGATAGAGGATTTAGACAGCGCTTTTTGTGACTCCAAAGCCCATACTCTTAATCACTGCATGCTACAGTCAAGACACTACATGAATAGACCTGGGCCTCAGTATATTTTGCTTCATGTATCCTGTTCCAGCATCCAAGGCCATGACCCTCAGCAGTTTGCACAGTCCTTGAAATGGCTGTTGGGTGTGATGTCACCTGGCAGCCATAACCATTCAAAGCAACCCACAGGAAGGGAATATAAAACCTCACACTCTATTCCTCTGTGCTTATTTGGAGGAATTCTGGACCTATGTGGATAGGGAGGGAAACGTCTTTAGGAGGCTTGAGTCTAGAAAGAAGACAGCTTCTCTGATTCAAAATCATCAAAAAGTTGCTAATAATCCCCACCTTCCCCCAAGTAAAATTTAAGTTCTGGGTAGTGATGTCTTATTAGAGATTTTTCTTAACCGGCAACCTATTCCAGACCTGTTTGCTTTGGCCATTCATGCTCTGCCATCTTGACTTAATCACCTCCCAAAGGCTCCATCTGCTAATACCATCACTGTGGAGGTTAGGATTTCAACATATGACATAGGGGGAGACATATTCAGCCCATAGCAAGGAGATAGTCTTAAAAATGGGTCCTTGAAATAATAAATAATGACGATATTAATTTAAGTTAAGCTGAATAATCAATTGTGTAAACCCCAAGGTAGTTTGTACTGATTCTTTGCAAATTAATAATGCTAACTTATGTATGATTTATACATATACAACGTTTTCTTGCTGGAAGGTTGGTGCAGTGTATTTCTTTCGAGCACTAAAGTCTTGATAGAATGGCAGGGTTCTCTTGATTGATCAAAGCGGCCATACTTAAATGCTTTGTAAAAAAAAAATGTAGATTTCAAAATGGATGAACTAATTTGCATTACCACCAATAGTGTACAAGGGTTTTCTTTTCTCCACATCCTCGCCAATACTTATCATTCATGCTTTTGATTATAGCCATTCTAATAGGTATAAAATGATATCTCATTGTGGTTTTAATTTGCATTTCCCTGATAATTAGAGATGTTGAGCATTTTTTTCATATATCTATTGGCCATTTATATCTCTTCGCTAGAGAAATGTCCAGATCTTTTGCCCATTTTTTAATCAGGTTATTTGTTTTCTTGCTATTATTGAGTTCCTTATATATTTTGGATATTAGCTCTTTATCATGTGTGTGGTTTGCAAATGCTTTCTTATAATCCATGGGTTGTCTCTTCACTGTGCTTTTACCTTTGCTGTACAGAAGCTTTTTTGTTTGATGCAATTCCATTTATCTATTTTTGCTTTTGTTGCTTGTGCTTTTAGAATTTTTTCCAAGAAATCATTGCCCAGACTGATGTCATAGAGCTTTTCCCTATGTTTTCTCCTAGTAGTTTTATAGTTTCCAATCTTATGTTTAAGTCTTTTATCCATTTTGAGTTGATTTTTGTATATGATGTGAGACAAGAGTTCCATTTCATTCTTCTGCATATTGATAACTAATTTTCCCAACACCATTTATTGAAGAGACTATCCTTTCCTCATTATGTGTTCTTGACACCTTTTTTGAAAGCTCGTTGGCCATACATACTTGGGTTTATTTCTGGGCTTTCTCTTCTGTTCCACTGGTCAACATGTCTGTTTTTATGCCAATAGCATGCTATTTTGACCACAATAGCTTTAAAATATGTTTCGTAATCAAAGAGTGTGATGCCTCCAGCTTTCTTCTTTTTGCTCAAGATTGCTATGGCTAATTTTGGGGTCTTTTGTGGTTCCATATGAATTTTAGCATTGTTTTTTCTATTTCTGTGTAATATGACATTGGAATTTTGATAGAGATTGCATTGACTCTGTAGATCGCTTTGGGTAGTGTGGACATTTTAACAATACTAATTATTTCAGTCCATGAACATGGGATATCTTTTTATTATTTGTGTCTTCTTCAATATCTTTCAATATTTATAGTTTTCAGTATACATATTTTTTACCTCCTTGGTTAAATATACTCCTAAGTATTTCATTTTATTTTAGTTTTTGATGCTATTGTGAATGAGATTGTTTTCTTAATTTCTTTTTGCAGATAGTTTGTTGTTAGGGTATAGAAACACTATTTATTTTTGTATATTGATTTTGGGACCTGCAACTTTATTGATTTTGTTTATTACTTCTAACAGTGAAATAAGCCAGACACAGAAAGAATACTGTATGATCTCACTTCTATGTGAAATCTAAAAAGTCAATCTCATAGAAACAGAGAGTAGAAAGGTGATTACCAAAGGCTGGAGTGTGGGGGGGATGGATGGGAAAAAGGAAGATGTTGATGAGCATTTCAGTTAGACTGGAGGAATAAGTTTTAGTGGTTTATGGCACTGCATGGTTACCATAGTTACTAATAATGTATTGTATATTTCAAAATTGCTATAAAAATAGGTTTTTTAATGTTCTCACCACAAAAAAATAAGTTGGTGAGGTGACAGATACGTTAATTAGCTTGATGTAATATTTCTACAATATGTACAAAGATCAAAACATCACATTGAACCCTATAATATACATAATTATTAATTTTCAATTAAAAGTAAAACAAACCTAAAATGTAGGTTTCAGAAAGTAGAATGTAGTATAATAGATAAACACTAGGGTTGGATCTTGGCCCTTTTATTAGCAGTATTACCTTTGAGAAGTTCACTTAACCTCTCTTAGTCTGTTTCCTGTGTAAAATGAAAGTTTTAGTAAATCTGTGTTTCTCTAACTCTGAAACCCACTCAAGATTACTAGAGATGATTTTAGGTGGCATATGAGACCATTTTAAGCATTGACTTGATAAAACATTAAAATAAACATTGAATCACATAGTGAGAAAGTTACTCCTTTTTCAATCTTTCAGATTATGTCAAAGAGAAAGTCTTAATTTGGTATCAAGATATCTTTAATACCTCTCTAACACTGGATGATCATTCAGGGGGGAAGGAGGGTGGGCATGTACTATGAATCCTCCACTCTCTTAAGAGTTTCCACAGAAGTCAAATTAATTCCTTAGAAAGGAAAATTACAGAAATTCTTTTTTGCTCTTTCTGTTTACCTCATTTCCCTTCCATCTGGAAGGAAAGTAGTGTGTTATCCCACCACTGAGTTTGGGAGGAGGAACCGAACATGTGAGGCACAGCCCTTTCTGGCTTCTCTCATAATGTCGCCCATTCTCAGAAGGCATGCTTCTCCTCCACATGTAGTAGGCTTTGGCTGACAAACTCTTCTCAGAACAAGGTGGGGACTATTAGAAAATCCATGAAGCCATAAATCCAAACCACAAAATCACATTTTGTAATTCATCCTTATTGATTATCAAGCTGATATTTTGGTTACCATCCTATTCCTCTCTCTGTTTCTCTCTCAGTTGGTTTCAAACTCATAGGAGGTACAAGGAGGAAAGCAATTATCACCCTTTAAGACCTCACTGATAATCTTGCTTTTTAACAGAAATCTGGCTTGAGCTTAATAAGTCCTCAATAAGCTATAGCATCCATATAGATAGAATTTAGTAACATGGTTTTGTTTTCAGTGAATGGTTAACATCTGTAAAATAAATTAATTTAAGTTTTAAAAAGTGTATCAGTTTTTAAAATATTAAATAGTACAGATGGTACAGGGATATGGTAAAAATCATAAAGATGGTACACAAATAACTAAGATTTAGAAAACACTGAATAAAATTATTTCTAGGATTATTTTCAGATTAAAATTCTTTTGAAGCAGTATTCCAATAGAATGTAAAATGTTATACGGCAAAGCAGGTAAAAGAAGGGGCCGTCTAACATAGCATGTATTATGTTGTTTTCTTTCATTTTGAAATATATCATTATTGAGCAATCTAAGCTTTTATTCTGTGCCAGTTTTTTTATTTGTAAATGTAAACACTTTTTAAAAAATATTTTACTAGGCAGTTGAGTACTGATATTTTGATGATGTTTTGTTTTGTTTTGTTTGTTTATTCTTCTTTCACTGAAAGCAGTCTAGTCCGGGTGAGGTTTTTGAACTGGAAATCTTGAGTAGTTGTAACTTGGAGGGCAAGAACCATGTCATCACTATATACCATGACCAATACAGTGTTTGGCATATAGTAGTGTTCACTAAATATTTGAACAAGTGAATAAATGAATGAACAAAGAATCAATAAAAATAAACTGAGTCCTCTTTCTTGAAGGTGTGGGCATAGTTTTCATTTCTTTCTGAAAGCCATTAATAGGGCAAACTATAAGGAAGTTGAGGCTTTGGGGCAATTAGAGGGTAACACTTTCATATAAGTAAAATTTGGAACTAGTTGCACTGAATGTTACCTTGTTACCTGAATATTCCTGGTTATTACCTTGTTAGGAAGAAATTGCAAGAGGAAGCCATCCCTACTAATTTTGCTTTTGCTTTTGCTCATAGATAGCAGAATTTATGGTCATATGTGAAAGGCTGGGGTCTTCCTTTCTTTTTCTCTTTACTTATTATTTTAAAAATTATTTTTAAATTATTTAAAAATTGTTATTTTACCCCTTCCTCTTTTATTCTTCCTTTTCTCTCTAATACATGTACTACTCCTGCAATCATCTCCATATCAGGGAAAGCACCCTAGTTTTCCTTGCCTTATGGGAGACTATTACAGTTTAATTTAAAATGCAGCCTGTTCTTTCCTCTCATGCTCTTAATTATAGTTTCTCATCGATAAAGCTGCCCAACTCTTTCTTAACTTTGGTAAATTTTTTTATTGCCATTTATTCATGTAACAAATGTCGTGTTTCAAGGATTTTGTTCTAAGAATCCTGAAATGAATTTTACATATCAGAGAGAGAATATGAACCAGCGGTTTTTAACCAAACTGACTTTCTAATAACCATGCAGTTGGTTTGATTGACTACATTCCCAGATCATTTAATTTATTTTAAAACATTTTGCATATATACGGAAAAACAGAATTTGAAGACTGTATTTCATTCTAGTGAATACATTTTAAACATATTCTAGGTTTATTCTCAATAAGTGTGTTCTTTCTTTAATGGTCTGCTGATTTTGATTCTAATTCATTATGCACAATGACAACATCTTAACTAGAATTATTTTGTATGTTTGGGTTAATATTTTTTGTTATTGAAAATTTAACTCAGTACATTTTATGATAGTAAAATCTCTCTGCCTGGTATCTTTGTATCTCCCAGTTATTACTATGTGGTCTTTAATATATAAAATAAACTCTAGGGTTACTGGCTATTGCCTTGTGGTTTATTCTTATCATTGCCTTGTAAGGTTGATAGAATAGCAGTAGCATTAATGATACCTAGAAGTTGAATTATGAAAGTAATCATCTGTAAAGATTAGCATCAGACCTCTATTTGAACTTTAATATCCAGGTAAACAAGCAACACAGATTCTGTTATTATCATAATTGAAAATACAATAGGTCTATTTTGGACAAGAAAAAAAGATTTTAGAATGATCTAAATTTTTTTCTTCAAAGATACAGATGCTTGGCTTATAATTGTAATCTTTAGGTATCCCCAGAGTCATCATACACTGTCATGAAAATAGTGCAAGAGTAATTTGCTATAGTGACAAGATGGAAGTTTTGAGAACACTTTCTTGTCTAATTCCAAAAAAACAGTAACAAAAAACAGAACTTTGCTAGCTGTCTGTGTCTACTGGCAATATGGTTATTCTTGATCAGATACTTTGAGTGCTGGATACCATCCTTCTCTTGGGGTATGAGGTGTTGATATGATAGCATCTTATGATAGAAATTTTTAGAAAAGGTCATGGGATCAAGAGGCAGACGAACCTGCATGTGAAATTCAGCTCTGTCACTTTTGCTCTGGTACCTTGGGCAAGTTACTTAACTTCCTCTGTAAAGTAAAAATTATAATACTTCCTTAGAGTTGCTATGAGGATGAAAGCACCCAGAGTGAGTTCTTGTTGAGTGTAGATGTATGAAATACATTGTGGTAATGATGATATGTTTTGATATTCTGTTAGGTGAAGTGAAAGACAAAAATGTTCAAGTGGTTGAGCTCCCTATCGTCGACAGTCTTCATCCACGTCCTCCCTATCTACCCTTGGCTGTACCAGAGGACCTCGCAGATCGACTTGTACGTGTCCATGGTGATCCTGCAGTGTGGTGGGTGTCCCAGTTTGTCAAATACTTGATCCGCCCACAACCTTGGCTAGAGAAGGAAATAGAAGAGGCCACCAAGAAGCTTGGCTTCAAACATCCAGTTATTGGGTAAGAATCTGATTTTTATTCTCAAATAGTGGTAGATAGTAACAGGGTTATGAGCCTTTACAATATGGTGTGAACTTTACAGTAGAGTTTAATTTTTACAGTCCCACCAAAGAACAGAGTTTCCAGAGTTCATCTTAGAGCACAGGGAAACTATTCTTCCTTTGTTCACTTAGAACAGCTAAGAAAAAATTGCTTAGTAGCTGTCTGCTACTGTGTCAAATGTTCCTCTTCCTTTGGCTCTTCCTCCTATCATTACAGATCTCTTTTGTTTTTATTTTTATTTCATATTTCTTGCCTCCACACCTTCCCTTTTGTCTTAGTCTTCATAGGTAGAGAAGTTACTGACCCCTAGTCTAAGTGTTAGAGCTAAAGAAAGACATCTGAAATCAGAATATCAAATATTGTTTCTTCTCACGGGACTTTTCATTGAAATTCAGTGGAATCGTTCTTTCTGCCCCACTTCATCTCTATAGAGCACACTGAACAATTCTAGTTTCCCCGGAGAAGGGATGATTAGGAAGAATATGGGAAGGAAAAGACGATAGAATAGATGTGCATGTAATAGTATCCACATCTGTACTATAGCCTGGAATGCAAAGGAAAGAATAGCAATGGAGATGACAAAGTAACTCCAGTGAAATCAAACCTTCATTCCAGATTCATAATAAAAACCTGGCCTTAGGCTTATCCTAAGGCATGCCTATATGCTTTGACCTAAAGGGAAACAAACCTACCTTTTTTCCTTTTTCTGCATATGAATGGTGATTTAGTAATTTGGGGGGACGAATCACATATTTGAGGAGAATCTTCTAATTTATGAAAATATACTATGACTGTTATTATTCTTACTTCCATTAAAATTACTTCGAAAGCACTAAGATGGTAGGAGAATACTGTGGAAGTCAGCGCCTTCTTCGGTACAGGACAATGTAAATCTATGTCCCTAATTTTACAATTTTGGGACCTTTCTTAAACAGGACAGATAATATCAATATCTGCTTGTGTTTGATGGAGTGAAAAACAAAGAAAGGAAATTCATTATGCACAAAACAATAGGGCTGGATTGGCTCCATTTGTTTAAAATAGTAAAAACCCTTAAAAAGTTTGCCTTAACTGTACTATTGGAAAAGTCCACGTGTTTTCCTTGGACAACTTTAAATTCTATAAGCTGGCAGTTAAAGTGACTCTACAGAGTAAAATGAAGGAAAAAAACCCTTGACATCAGAACTTTACAAACAATATCTTTCATGTTATATAATAACAACTGTGAATACTGGTATCATTTTGGTCTCAAAAATCTTAAAAGTTATATCCTGTTTTTTCTGGACAACTGGTTGGTATTGCTGCCTACTATGAAGCACAACTCTGGAATCTCCCATTTGTCTCTGACATGTCAATTGCTTTCTCTGTAAGAAAACATTCTTCAAGGCTTTACTTATTTTCTAATTCCTCTTGTATTGTTTAACCTGCAAATATATTTAGAATATATGTGTTTTAGTTTTTTAAGTACTATTTTTTTCTCATGGTGAAAATGAAAGAAAAATTGGTTAAAAAGCCTGTATTGCCATGATTAGGGATATAAATTGAGTACCCAGAAAGCACCTAGTGCATCAGCACATTATCAACAGAGTCTGAATTTCTCCCCCAGAGTCCATGTTAGACGCACAGACAAGGTGGGAACAGAAGCTGCCTTCCATCCCATTGAGGAATACATGGTGCATGTTGAAGAACATTTTCAGCTTCTTGCACGCAGAATGCAAGTGGACAAAAAAAGAGTATATTTGGCCACGGATGACCCTTCTTTATTAAAGGAAGCCAAAACAAAGTAAGTTAGACCAAATAGTGATTCTAAAGTGGGATTGTCTCTTTTAGTTGAAAAGAATGCTCAATTCCCATGACTTGTGACTCTATTATAATATTATTGGGACTTTAAAAATCCAAATGACTGTGTACTTGTTAATCTAATCAAAGGATATTTTATTAGCCATATCTGACAATGCCTTGTAATAAGAAATCTAAAATGAACTAGACCACTGACTTATGCACCAGTCATTATTATTATGATTAAAAGTATCGGCCGGGCATGGTGGCTAATGCCTGTAATCCTAGCATTCTGGGAGGCCGAGGCGAGTGGATTGTTTGAGCTCAGGAGTTCAAGACCAGCCTGCACAAGAGCGGGACCCCGTCTCTACTAAAAATAAAAAGAAATTATATGGACAGCTAAAAATATATATAGAAAAATTAGCCGGGCATGGTGGCGCATGCCTGTAGTCCCAACTACTCGGGAGGCTGAGGCAGGAGGATTGCTTGAGCCCAGGAGTTTGAGGTTGCTGTGAGCTAGGCTGACTCCACAGCACTCTAGCCCCGGCAACAGAGTGAGACTCTTTGTCTCAACAACAACAACAAAAAAGTATTACCCACTTCTCAGTACCAAAATCTGCATTGGTCTACTAGAGCTGCCATAACAAAATACCATAGACTGGATGACTTAAATGACAGAAATTTATTTCTCACAGTTCTGGAGGCTCGGAAGTTGAAGATAAAGGTGCCAGCAAGGTAGATTTCATTTTCTCTGGGCTTGTAGGTGGCCACTATCTCACTGTGTGATCACGTAACCTCTTCTTTTGTGTGTGGGTGGGAGAGAGAACACAAGCTCTCTGGTATCTCTTCTTATAAGATCATTAATTCCATCATGAGGGCCCCACCCTCATAGATGTCATCTAACCCTAATTACTTGCCAAAGGCCCCATTTCCAAATACCATCACATTGTGGTTAGGGATTCAGCATATGAATTTGGGGGAATATTCAGTTCATAACACTAATCAAGTATACAGAACTGTTAGCAGTGAAACATACCAGGTGCTTACTCTTTTTATCTCACTGTCTTCGCTGACAGTTATAGGCAACTGAACACATATGTAGATAAAGAGTTTTTGTCTTATAAAAATTTCCAGAATTTGGAAGTTATTCCAAAGACAGGTAAAGAATCAAAAGATGTGTTTTTTTAGTGAAGGAATAAAGACTACTAGTATGTATTGAACAGTAACCATAATTTTTTGAGCCCATCTGTATTTCAGGCACTGTGCTAGGTGCTGAGTATTCCATGATAAGCAAGATACGCCCTGCTTTCAAGGACTTCCCAAATCTAGTGGGGGAACAGACAATTACACTACAGTGTGAGTAATGCTACTATAGGGTTAACATAGGGTGTTATGAAAATACATAGACAAAGCACTGATCCTAATTGTACTTTTCTTATCATAGGATCTGAATGAACCTGGAGTTGGCCTTCATTTACTATCAATAAATAAAGGATATATTAAGTGTATATGAAAGGGAAGGAGGAAGAAGAAAATTGTAGTCCTAGCTGTGCTCAGATACCATCTCTTCCAGAACTCATCCCTGATGCCTTGACTGGGTTGTTTCCCTCCTCTGTGCAGTCCTCTGTCATAGTGTTCAGCACTTGCTTCTGTCTTTCTCACTGGATTATAGGCACTTTGGACACAATACCTAGCTCTTGTAGGTGTCCAATAAATACTAAATTGTGTTGATTTCAATCCCATCAGTTTCAAAACAGCCATTAATCATTTAAGCTATTTGGCTATTTAATTAATGTATTTATTGGTCCCTTTTCTATAGCATAAATAGGGGTGGGGAAAAGAACCAGATTTAAAATGAGGACTATAATGCAGGTATTAATCCAAGTCATTGTATAATAATTTAAATCCTATTTCTACCTCCTGAGAATCCAAATTAACTTGATGCAAATTGCCTTTTTTATTTTAAGGCTCCCTCTCTAGAGCACAAATACACTTGCACACACACACTTGCACACACATGCCTGTGTGTATATGTGTGTGTGTACGTGTGTGTGTGTGTGTGTATACAAAAGGCCAAGAAATTTGTCAGCCAAGTATAAAAATGAGTTAATACAAGAGTTAAGGATTAAATGAACATTTGGTCACAAAACATAATAAGAATTTTCACAAACACCTTTCCAGTTTAATGTTCAGACCTGCTAGAGAAAAACCAAATAGTGATAGTTCACCATGTTTCTTCATTTTAAAACACCAGACTGAATTTGTAGCTTGACTGAAGAAAAAGATATTAATTTTGTCTACTCTTTCACTTGCTCTTAAATGTATCACAAGCTTTTTTCCTTTTTTCTTTGATTTTAAAAATAATTCACATTCATTAGAAAATATGGTAGTTGGTAAATACACAAGCAAGAAAAATGTATTATCCACAATCCCATTTATATAGCCACATTTTTTAATATAGTCATGTACCACATAATTTTTTGGTCAACCACAGACCACATATATGACAGTTGCCCATAAGATTATAAAACAGTGTTATAATACTGTATTTTTTACTGTACCTTTTCTGTGTTTAAATATTTTTAGATACACAAATACCATTGTGTTACAGTTGCCTACAGTATTTAGTACAAGTAACACGCTGTACAGGTTCAAGCAGATCTTCCATTTGATCCAGCAATCCCATTATTGGGCATCTACCCAGAAGAACAAAAGTCATTCTATAATAAAGACACCTGCACCCGAATGTTTATAGCAGCACAATTCACAATTGCTAAGATGTGGAAACAACCCAAATGTTCA
>CM052442.1:28311471-28382124 GCA_028533085.1 Varecia variegata | reverse complement strand
CACGCTTGAAGTTCTGACTGGGGGGATGGGGGTGGGGGAGGGGATGGGTGTATACCTACATGAAGAGTGTGATGTGCACTGTCTGGGGAATGGACACGCTTGAAGCTCAGACTCGGGGGAATGGGAGGGACTTGGGCAATATATCTAACCAGAACTTTTGTACCCCCATAATAAGCTGAAATAAAAACAAACAAAAAAAAAAGAATGGAAAAACAAACACCACATGTATTCACTATTCAATTGGAAATAACTGATGAGCACACATGTACACAGAGGGAAGTAAATCTCAAAAAAAAAAAAAAAAAGAAATTCTCAAGAATTTAAATGCTGTTTCTTTTTCCTTCATTCTTTTACTTAAATGTTTTTCCACTTTGAATCAACTCTGCTTTAGACCTCTCAGGATTGGTTTTGATACCTCAACATATCATAAAATCTCTACCATTATTTTAGGAGACCAAAAGCATGAATTAATCTCTCCACAAGTATATAATGGCCAGTGTAATCATTATAATACTTTTTTTGCTTCAAGAGGGTAAAGAAATGAAGAATTAAACTTAAGTGATGTATAGGGTTCACACAGAAGAAAATCCATTTTCTAGGTAGCTTATTCTTTGAAAAAGGGGTTTCAATCAGCTTTACACATATGGCTTCTATATGAAAATGAGCAGTTAATGCTTTGTGGCTTGGTATTACACCTCAGATTTCTCTAGGTTAAGATTGGGTTCATGAGGTTTTATCACCAACATCCTAGTGACTGTGGAAGCCATTCTAATGTGGCAATATTTTAAGTAATTCACCATTAGAATGTTTAAATTACAGAGTCATTGGCTGTCAAAGAAATAACTATTAGAGTTGGCTATCTGATACTGTATTCTAAGATTATAGAGACTGGAGATGGGGTGAAACAAGAAGAAAAACAAGCCTTTAAAAATCTCCCAGAGGAAATATTTACATATTTTGTTTGTTCTTTATAAAAAATGCTGGAGGAGCTCTTCCTAAAATTAGGTACATCGAAATGAGTAAAAGCAAGAAAAATTGTTAGAAAGTTTTTGTAAAGTGTTTGATTGCCCTGTGAAATGAAGAATTAGCACTGAGTGGTACATTTGTTCTTTATTTTATTGTTCTTCTATAATATGCTAGACACAGTACAGGGCACTAGGAATATAAAGACAAATGGAAAATAATGTATGGCTCCTTATCTCAGGGAGTATCCAACTGGTAGATAATATACATGTCACAAATAATTATAGTGTAGTTAGATAAGTGTCCCGAAGGTGTCATATATTAGGTACGGTGAAATCACCACAAGTTGTATCTCTCTCGGTCTGGAGAAAAACTTCAGAGAAAAGAAATTTGTTATTAGTTTATAACTGCAAGCTAGTCATTTGCGAATGATATAAAAATAAGTTTGTATAAGATGGAAAAAGAAAATTTCTTTTTATCATTGCCAATCTGTGGAACCACAAGATAAAAGAATTCCTCTGCTGACATACTTGAGGGCAAAAGATAAGAATCATGTCTGTGCAGAAAGTTCCATGCTCATTATTAGAAGCGCAAAATCTCTTTCTCCCACTATTTACTTCATTGTTGTTTGTTGTTTTCCACTCTTGGTATCCTTCGTGAAACTATCTTTTGCATATAGAGATAGGCCTGAGGACCCCCTTTCAGTTTGGTTCTAGAGAAGGGCCTTAAAGTTAAGGCCATTAATGTTAGTGTTACTTCTTGGTAAATGAATCACCCCTTTCTTTGTTTCACTGAGCAAACTAAAAATGTAAATATTTTCTCTGGGAGATTTTTAAAGGCTTGTTTTTCTTCCTGTTTCACCCTATCCCCAATCTCCACAATCTTAGAATACAATATCAGACAGCCAACTCTAATAGTTCTTATTTCTTTGACTGCCGATGATTCTGTGATTTAAACACTCTAATAATGAACACTATTAGACACCCAAACCGTGCTGACAAAGTTAGTCATTATTCAGGGATAAAACCTGTACTGGTTTTATTAGTTCCCCCTCTCCTACAGCCTCTGTCATCTTCATACTTATTTGTTGCTGTTTTATCCCATGCCCGAGTGTGCAACTTCACGGGGATCACGTTAAAAGTATTTCTGGTTGTTTTCTTTTTAGAACAAATGTGACTTTTTCTTCATCTCCCTGATTCTGAGCTGAGGAGGGAAAACTATAAAAAATAATGAGGACAAATAGATCTGAACACTAAAAAGCAGTCTGAAATAGTGCTCAGAGACTTTGCCTTTATAGTCATTATTAGAGAGGCAAAGAGGGAAAGCTCCTAGGTGGCCATGAAATGAAGAGAAATCTGAAGCAGCTGTTAGGGGATTAGGAAAAGTCCCAGACATAGGTAGCATTCACTTGTTCATGTTTATTCACACAGCACTGTGTGAAGTGCTAGGTGCTGTGATGCAAAGGAAACTAAGGCATGATCCTAACCTTTGGGGAATACTGTTTGGAAGACAAACATATAAGCTGACTCTGAATGTTTCAGGGTTTCTAAATAGAAACTAGTATTCTTTCGGAAGATAATCTATTCATTCATCCTCTATTATATTCCAGATTCTCTTCTAGGTGCTGAGAATAATACAGTAAACAAAGCAGAATGAGTGCATCCCTTTATAGCGCTTATATTCCAGTTAGAGATGGAGGTGGGGAATGGATGCAGGCAGGAAACAAATAGTAACTGCGTATTATATCAAATGATAAAAAGAGCTATGGAGAAAAATTAGGCAGGTAAAAGGGATAGGGATTGCCATATTCCTCACTGATAAGGTGATATTTAGGCAGAGATCTAAAGAAATCAGGAATAAAATTAGGTGCGTGTCAAAGGGAAGAATGTTTAATCACAGCTAATAATTACTGAGCATTTATTACATCAGGTACTCTTTCAAGAACTTTTATATCACTTAATTATTAGGAAATTATATAAAGTAGGTATAATTATTATCCCCTTTCATGTAACTTCCCAAGATTTGCAACTTAACTCAAGATCTACCTTATACACTGAGAAAATCATTCACTCTATGCTAGAGAACAGTTAAACCTCTAATTCAAAGTACAATCATTTGAACATACAGTTGACTTTTTAAAAGATATCTTGTTTTAATATTTTTAAACACATATCCTATCTCAAGCAAGTCAACTGAAATACTACTTGGTTGATAGCTATAGGGAATTTGCTTTCCTAAATTTATTAGAATGGCCTTTCCATTACTGTTATTATTTAAGAGTAAGTAGATGGTTCTTTAAGAAGGATAGGAGTTTGACTTCTTCTTTCCCTATTTGGATACCCTTGATTTCCTTCTCTTGCCTGATTGCTCTGGCTAGGACTTCCAGCATTATGTAGAACAGAAGTGGTGACAGTGGGCAACCTTGTCTGGTTCCAGTTCTAAGTGGGAATGCTTTCACTTCCCTGTTCAGTATGATGTTGGTTGTGGGTTGGTCATATATGGATTTTATAATATTGAGGTATGTTCCATCTATGCCTATTTTGTTAAGAGTTCTTATCATAAAAAGGTGCTGAATTTTTGTCAAATGCTTTTTCTGCATCTATGGAGAGTATCACATGGTCTTTGTTTTTGCTTCTATTTATGCGATGAATTACATTTATAGATTTGCATATGTTGAACCATCCTTGCATCTCTGGGATGAAGCACACTTGATCATGGTGTATTTTTTTTTTTTTTGATGAATTCCATTAGGTGGGACTATTGGTTCTCAAAAATTTTTTAAATATTCATCTCTTAACTTCTTTGTTATATCAGCTTGTAATATCAACAAAGAAGACATTTACAAAGCGTAACGCAAATCTGAATTATCACAAATTCTAAATTAAAAATTTAAATGAAATTTTATATTTATATTCTAAAGGAAAAGTTCAGTGAATATGTAAGCACTTTGAATAAACTCTTAGAAGTTACTCATTACAAAGAGAATAGCTCAATAATGTTTTATATACAGAGCATTCCAGAATGGTTCTTGCCCCACTGATGGATTTAAAGATGCCTCATGAAACTACACTATTGAAAGCCTTAATTAAAGCTCTCCTTGAGAAGCTCTTTGTCAAAGTAGCAAATCTACATCCTGATGGGATACTGTGATTTCAGTGACCATGAATAAATTTCTTTCTTTTTTCAGGTACCCCAATTATGAATTTATTAGTGATAATTCTATCTCTTGGTCAGCTGGACTACATAATCGATATACAGAAAATTCACTACGGGGTGTGATCCTGGATATACATTTTCTCTCTCAGGCAGACTTCTTAGTGTGTACTTTTTCATCCCAGGTAAGTGTTAGTAGGGCTTTTTTAAATGACCAATACTTTCTGGTCATAAAGGACCAAACTTTTATTATTTGTGTGTCTGTGTGTTTTTAATGTTAGTTGTCATGACTCAGATACAATTTTCCTGGTATTTAGTAATTGTCCCTTTTGTGGAAAAATGAAAAGATCCCATAAAATAACTATTTGAGTGCATTGAATATTTAGTTGTTAAGCAGTGTTCTTTACAAGCAATATTTAGTTGTTTACAGTCTTCACTGAAGCTGGTTACTGGAGTTGTTTAAAGTACTTGGCTTGTTCACAGCATTTAACAGAAACAGCAATAATTAAGATTACCTAATACCTTCCTAATTTTGCATATAGTCAATATGTAACCAAAATCCATCCATTTCTACACATCAATGCACTGATACTGAGAGGCTTAAGTGTTCCACATTTTGCCTCACTTGATTGCTTTGTAGAAAAGAAGAGTAAATGTAATTCCTTTTCATTTCTGCCAAGCAAGAAACTGTACATTAAATGTAAGCAATACAATATCACAATCATTCTTTAAGTTTAATTGTGGCAGACAATTATATTTTATGGGGATAGTGTGTGTGTTTTTATGAGTGGTCCAATGAGCCTTATATGCCCAGTGGAATGTCAGTATGACAATATTTATTATAGATTTTATTCTCTCTCATTTATGCACATATTACTGGTTAGTTCATTCAACCAGCTGTTAAATGACTGTTTGTGCTCAAAAGTATACGAGGTGAAGATGGGATTTCAAAGGAGGTTGAAGATACGGCTCTTGCCTTGGTCCAGAATCTAATAAGCAAAATACTCAATGTGAAGTAACTAGAGTATGATTACCAAAAAATATAAACCAGTATAAGATAAATGTATACTTACATGCTGAGAAGAAGCAGAGAAAAGAAAATGTGAAAAAGGAAAGCCACATCATTTTCATGGGAATATACTTCAGAGAGAATAAAGAAATGGACAGTTTTTATTATATGACAGTGTACATTGTCATGATGGGATGGTGATATGATTTTTGGAAAGATAACTTCCCAGGAAAGGGCTACAAATTCCTTCAATATGGAATAAGAATACAACTTACTACCCAAAGACAGGTGCACAGAACAGGAATGACATAGCAGCAGTCCTAATCAAAAGGGAAAACTTCTTGGCCTTCAAGTTCCCATGAAAGCATCCACTATAGATGTTTCTCCCTAATTGGGATGAGAAATCCTATCTATGAGAAGCTCCCTTTTCCATTCCCATTGCAGGAAGAGGGCAGACATTTATAACTACTTGGTCCCTCTCAACTATTTTTGAGAATCTGGCCCTGTACCCACATGATCAACAGGTACATGTAACTAGTAACAACATCTACACATCCTGATGCTTGTGGTTAGAATGTGCGAATCAAGAGTCACTTCCCCAGATGTACCAGCTTCCCTGTAGGTCTAGATTTTATGCCTGCCTGAAGTTAATTCCTCTAGTTCAGGGTTTCTCAAACTAGGCACCATTGGCATTTGGGGCCAGATAAGTCTTTGTGGGAGGAGCTGTATTGTGCATTGTGGGATATTTAGCAGTTATCTCTGGCCTGTAGCACCCTCACCTCAAGCCAACATTGTCAAATGTTCCCTGGGGTGCAAAATTGCCCTGGTTGAGAACGCTGTTCTAGTCATAAGGCTGTATAATTAAATAAATAAATATATGTATGTCTGAATGTTGACTGACCTTACATGTAGGTAGGCACTGAGACTTAGGGGAAGTGCTCATGCTTTGCTTTCCTCCTTCTAGCCCCACTTAGTAGTAGTTAAGCTCATTCTGGAATGGAAAGAAAAAGGATTTTCTTTTCCTTTTTTTTTTTTCCTTTTCAATGATGTACTTTAGAGTTTTTGGTTCTGTTAACTTTAATTTTGACCCAAAAATGAGGACCTCTGTCACTTCATGATGGTAGAATTCTGTTCAGGCTTAAGGAGAATATTGTCCTACTACTTTGTTCTGTTTTGTGCACAATATCAACCTCAATATGCTCACACCTTGGGTCCAGAGAAGCAATTCATATGGAGAAAGAGTGGTGTTGAGAGGACTTTTTGTATCCAAAGGAATGAGATTCATACTTATATATTGTGTTGTATCTAGAAATTTTTGGCAGTCAGACAAAGTTCAGCCAAAATAATTTCTGCTCATTTGAACCAAAGCAAAACTCAAACAATATTTGTTTCCGAAAATAGACTTGAAATACCTTAAAATATTTTACATTAGGGTTCTGAGTAAAAGTTTAACAATAACAATACCCTATATTTATATAATGAGTGGCAGTTTGCCAAGTATAATCATCTCCATTATCAGAGCATACCTTATTTGATGACTAACAGCTGTAGTATTTGAAATTGTGGAATAATTCCACATTCAATGATAAATATTTGGGCTTACTTGTACTACAGTATTTTTTCAAATATTTTTAGTAAAAACATATTTAGTACCGTTTAGTATTTTTGCAGTTTGATTGAAATTTGTTGCTGGATTATAGCAATTCCCTTGCTATAAACCAAAATTGGAATTGTTTGAAAAGTGCCCTGGAAATGTCTCATCATCATCACCAATAGAGCTTGAGAAAAAGTCACTGATAGGATCAAAACGCCAAGCCATTGTCTTCACTGGGCAGAGAACAAGAACAAGGCAATGTGGGCTCTGGTGTCAGACTATCTGTATTTGAGTCCACCTTTTGACCATCTAATAGCTATGTGGCCTTGGACAAATTACTTACCCTATCTCTTACTATTGTTTTTTTTTTCCACCTGTAAAAAATATAATAGTACCTACTGCATAGAGTTTTTGTGAAGATTGAAGAGTTGTTAAAGTAAAGCAGCACCGAGAGTAGTACTCAGCAATATAGTGTTAAACACATTAGTTGCTATTGTTACACATAGAAACAGTTATAGGAATATCTTTGCCTGCTGTATTTATTTTGCAGCTCTTTTTTCACATGGCTCCGTGTCAGACTGTATGCTCTCACATTTTGGTAGGAGCATGAACATGCTATATAAGGACTCCATTAGCTCTGCTTGTGATCATGTGTAATGCTTGGGGTCCACCTGATCATCATGTGCATTGACCAGATATAACAATTTTTCATAAAGAAGAGTAACCAGTAACATTAAACATATTGATTTCTCTGTGCCAACGTACCACCTCAATTCCATTTTGTTTAGCTTATTGAAAGAAAACATAGCCATGTGATATGAATTTTCAGAAACATAAGTTCTTCATTCCCAAAGGGTTATTGATAAGTCATAGTGTTTGCTATGACAAATGCAAACTTGTATATGTATTGACTTTAGGGAAATTAATCATCAGACTTTCCTATATATGCCACAGGCATGCTAGAAAAATGGGGAAAGACAGGAGGCAGAGGCAGGAGGATCACTTGAGCCTAGGAGTTCAAGGCTGCAGTGAGCTATGATCATGCCACTGTACTCCAGCCTGGGTGACAGAGTAAGACCTATATCTTAAAAAAAAAAAAAAAATGAAAAAGAAAAAGGAAATGGGAAAAAACTAAAGCCATATGCATCCAGAAGAGTAACAAAAGATAAAACATTGAGAATCAAGTCTCAGCCCAGAATAAAACACAGGCATCCAACTCTCAACTTTCCTTGATGATAATCTCATATCCTAAGAGATGATTAGGAAGTGATACAGTTTAATATGTTCTTCATAATGCTTTGACAATCCTTAAGTTCCACTCATGTAAACTGTCTGTCTCCTATATGCTATCCTTTAAGGAATGATATACCATGTAACAATAGAGAGAAAGAGTTGACCTGTCAACCATGAGCTATTGTAGAAAATACTGGAGAAATGAAATGCCATGCTAGAAGGAAAAACACAAGGTTTGATGTCTGAAAAACTGCAGGCACAAGTGTCAAGGCACTTTAATCAGGATTCCTCATAAGTTTTTAGACTCATCTCCCTCAGTCTTTGGGCTTCAAATCTTTCTTGGTTTTATTTCCATAGTGAGGTCTGGGAATAATCTGTCATTAGATGAAAAGTTTTTAAAAGCCAACAATATGGCTCTACTCTAATTTTGTTACTGTTGCTCTTAGTTTTCTGAATCCTTTCACCAGAGCTGTTTCTCAAAGCCAGGTTTGTCCTAAAAGCCTCAAATTGAATAGAACAGTCCTCTGGATTTAATATGAAAATTGGAAGCAATATTAGTATTTTCCAAAAGCATCAAGTGAATTTTGAATGCTATACAGTCACATTCTAAACTATTCTACCAATACACTAATCTTGTTCTATGTTACTGGAAATTGCCTATGCCCAAAGCATCTAGTTAGTCACTTAAGTTATTTTCTTATTTGATGAAACCATCTTAAATCTGAGGCAAAGAAATTATGGTTGGAGAAATAACAGCAGTTGATAGCCCAATTGTAGACAGGCAAAACATCAGAAAGGTTCTTTGAAAATATTGCTTATCAAATTCTGGAATCAATTTTTAGTACTCTGGAATTTGATTTAAATAAATGGTTATAGATGCTCACTTTAAAGACTTTAACATTGTTAAAGTCAGCATTGTTTAATGAGCAGTCAACATTGCTCAGTAGTTTCAACCATTAAAAATCACCTTAGGACAAAATTACTTTTTTCCTTTGTGACATCTCCCTTTATGGCAGTTATTACAACACTTTCATGGGACTCTCTGTGGTCTAATTCCATAGGCACACATAATACAACTGCCTTCATTACACTTTGAATCAGAATTTGGAAGGTCTATAGGGCAAAACCAAGAACTACATTAACTACTCCAGACAGATGGCTCTGGGTAGGAATTTCCATTGTGGTATGGCTCCTGAAACAACAGTGAATACCTGTTGAGTACCATGGAGAAAGCACAGGGTAAAAAAACCCAATATGTGAACCCTGTGACTGCTTCCCAGAGCAGAAGGGTACCTTTCATCAGCATAAGCTCTAGCTTGCAATGATGAGTACTGCACTATGCAGCTGTTATATTGCTTTAATCCTTTTGGCATTCCTTATGAGGAAGCAAAGACCTTGGTCTTACTCTCTCATTGTATAGGAAAACAAAGTAGTTTGTAGGAAAAGTACACAGATCTCCCAGCATCACCCAACAGGACAAGAACCCACTTGCAACTTCTCACACTAGGAGAGCCTCCTGGCCCTATCTGTTTTGACAAAAACAAGATCTCATCTGTTCTGAGAAAGCTTTGGGGGATCATGCAAACTCAGCTGGCCACTCCTAAGGGGTGAAATTCAGACTAATGGACAACCCCCACTTTTAATTGTTTTTTCGAAATACAATCATATCTGTGTTTTATCCTTTGGCAGGATTTTTGCTGTTACCCTGAGTACTGTGTACTCAGTGGTGCACTAAAAATTATATAGTGCCATGTCAACACAGAATGAAATAAAACATACTACATGTAGCCAGTCACTGCTTTGGAAACCATAGATTGCTCCTCTGTCATGCTACCTGTGAAGTATCAAACCTGAATATTGGCATCAACTGAAAGCCTTCATTTACCTGCCATGTGATTTGAATTTGTAGGCCCAGAGAGGAAGCATGGGGATTAGGTAAAAATATCAACATAATACTAATCTTTCTAGCCCCTTGTAGTAAAATGCCCATGGTTGATATATACAGTTTTTGTAATTACTCACTCAGAATGTTTTATCTGGACCTTAAGGATTAAATATCACCCATGGACTTGCATCTCCATTACTTGCATGTCCATTACTGGGCTGGTATTATGCATGGAGCAATACTCATTCAACAGATACCTGTTGAGCACCTACTACATGGCAGGTATTGTTCTAGGTGTTTATCCTAAGGCAGTTTTGTCTGTGGTTGAAAGCACACACTGTAGAGCTTGAAAGAGTTCTAACTGTGGCTCTGACATTTACTAGCTCCTTTTTTATTTATATTTTTTGAAATTAATCTTTCTGTGGCTAGTTTCTTTATCTGTAAAATATGAATAACAATAGTACCTCACAGGTTTGTTGTGAGAGTTAAATGAGTTCAGAGGAGCTAGGGATAGAATACATTATTATAATACTGCCTAGAACATAATCTGTGCTCAATTAGGCTTAGCTGCTGTCATTACCTCA
This sequence comes from Varecia variegata, assembly GCA_028533085.1. Classification (NCBI taxonomy): domain Eukaryota; kingdom Metazoa; phylum Chordata; class Mammalia; order Primates; family Lemuridae; genus Varecia; species Varecia variegata. The sequence continues at coordinate 28,371,703 of CM052442.1, read as the reverse complement.
TTACAGACTTTTCTCCTCCCTTCCCCTCCCCTCCCCTCCCTTTCCCTCTCCTCTTCTCTCCTCTCCTCCCCTTCCCTCCCCTCCCCTCCCCTCTTTTTGAAGATGGGATCTTTGTCACCCAGGCTGAAGTGCAGTGGCACAATCATAGCTCACTGTAACCTCAAACTCCTGGGCTCAAGTGATCCTTCTGCCTCAGTCTCTCAAGTAGCTGGGACTACAGACACACACCACAATGCCTGGCTAATTTTTTAATTTTTATTTTTTGTAGAGATGGGGGTCTTGCTATGTTGCCCAGGCTGGCTTCAAGTCATCCTCCTACCTTACTTAGCCTCCCAAAATGCTGGGATTACAGGCATGAGCCACCACGCCCAGCCTCATTATACATATTCTTATAAGAAAGTTAAAGACCTACATCTGTGTGGCACTGATGTGCTTAGAGAGGCCTACAGTCCACGTTTCTTCAGAAACCTCTCTTACATTAGCCTACTTCAGTGTCTGAAATTTCTACTGTAGGTTTTTTTTTTTTTTTTTTTTTTTGGTTTAAGAAAACACATGTGTTATCCACCAATGCTAACATATTGACAACTGTTAATACCAAAACATAGACTAATTATTAGGATTATCCCCCCCCCAAAAAAAAATGGCAGGTCCCTAAGGATGTGGGACAGAGTACAATATTATTTTTATAAGAGTAAGACTGGCCGGGTACGGTGGCTCACGCCTGTAATCCTAGCACTTGGGAGGCTGAGGCGGGTGGATCGTTTGAGCTCAGGAGTTCAAGACCAGCCTGAGCAAGAGCGAGACCCCATCTCTACTAAAAATAGAAAGAAATTAGCTGGACAACTAAAAATATATAGAAAAAATTAGCCGGGCACCACGGTGGCGCATGCCTGTAGTCCCAGCTACTAGGGAGGCTGAGGCAGAAGGATCACTTGAGCCCAGAAGTTTGAAGTTGCTGTGAGCTAGGCTGACGCCATGGCACTCTAGCCCGGGCAACAGAGGGAGACTCTGTCTCTCAAAAAAAAAAAAGAAAAAAAAAAAAAAAGAGTAAGACAGTAAGAGTGGAGAAGAGGAAATACATAAGGGTTCATTTCCACAGTAGAAATTGTGGTCATCCTAAGAGTAATACAAGGTCCTGCATTTCTGGCTAGGGATGTCTGAAAAGTGGGTTGGAAGGACCCTGAAAAGAAGACTGTCAGGTTTGCTTAAGGCTGGCTCTGGCTTTATGTTGTGTCTTTCTTGTGTTATAATGTGAACATGGAGAATAGGATTTTCAAGAGAAAATATGTATAACAGTTACAAGCATATGCAGACTGCCTGGGTTCCAACCTGAATCTACCACTTATTAATAGTGTAACCTTAGGCGAATGCCTTAACTTCCCTTTGACATCTGTAAAATGAGCATAGTGATAGAATCTTCTGGGGATAATACTTAAAATCAATGTCTGACAGTTAGCAAAAGCCTGGTAAATTTTATTAGCCTCTATCATTGTTATTGTAGTTTGCCATTATTGGAGCTGCTTTGTTTTAATTATTTCGTTTCTTCTTTTCCTGAATCCCCAGTCAAGTAAATTAAGTAATTTTACTTGCCTAGTGTGAGCCTTTGGCTGAATTTGAAGTTCAAAAGTTCTAAATCTTTTTGATCCCCATTCTATTATAGTCTCAGTATTCTACTGGTGATCTCAATTATATTATGACATTCCCAGTATAAACTTAGTTTGTTGGTAAAGTAATAAACTTGAAAACACAGTTTTTATTGTCTTGGTTCTTTGTCTAGTTGAAATTCTAGCACAAGAATTTGGGCAAATCTCCTATTTTAGTCCCTCTGCAAAATTAAAAATATTATCTAAACTTAGTTTCATTTGAAAATTACATATAGCATTTGAGAATTGCCCCTCATGTTTCTGTAATTCAGATTCTCTAAGAAGTCGAGGTGATGATTAACCTAATCAGATTCCATTTGACCATAAGAGTTAACAATAAGCATCTCCTTTCAGTTTTTGATCTTCATAAACTCCATGGTTTTAAAAGACTGCCATGTAATCCTAAATTGCTCCACTGATCAGATTAATAATTACTATTAGTTGTGTCATTTTAAATAAATGTAAAAATATTGGTATAGTAACAATAAAACTTCATTAACTGAGATGACCACAACTGGAGATTTAGGAAAATTTAATGAGTCGAGTTCTCTGTTCACATTGATAAAGGAAGTATTTTCTAAGCAAAATGATATTCTCTGTCTTCAACTATTCTTTAAAAAGTTTCTGAAACCCATTTACTCTATAATGAATCTATTAATTGCTTAAAATGTTATCCTTCTGTGGAGATAGTTACAGTTTAACTTCATCACCAAGCAGTAAGCTCAAGGAATGAAGCTCATACTGTGGAATTTCACCTGCTATCTGGTGGGCAGGGGAGGTATTCTTTGGACAGAAGGATCTTTTAAATAGCTTTAAGACTACACTAGTCAGGTAGATGCATCTTCCCCCAAAATGAGCCCAATTTATGTCAGTCCAAGCATACTTTTACTATCTACTCAGCACACTTAAAACTTTTTAGAACAAAAATGGCAGATATGCTTCAGCTCACTTGCCAGTACTAGTTGATTATGAGTAATTACATGAATCTCTCTTGAGAAGAGTTCTGAGAGCAAGTTCTAAATTAGCAGAAAAGAGTGTGTGGTTGATTAACAGTGAATGAAGGAAAGGAAGCAACAGCATTTGTGTTAAACATTCACAATCCTAATCCTAAACCTCAAATTCTTCAAGGGCACAATCTGTGTCTTACTCATCTTTGTATTACCAATGCCCAGCCTGGACCACTTTGTGGCTCTTAATAAATGTTTGTTAAAATTAACTGATTCATGTTCTTCAAGTATTTTGTACTATTCAAAGAGAGATTTTCATTGTAATAATCTTTGGTGGGTTTAAAAAAAAATCCAAGCACAGAGATGAAGAATGACTTATACCATCTTCTGAGAGAAAATGGACTGAAAGCTTGTGAGTGGAATCCACTTTTCTTAGCCTTTCAGTCCTGAAGCCCATCTCTCTGGCCAATGGCTTTTAGATTGCTATGAAGGAGAGCTTTTATATACTAAAAATTTTTTTTATTCTTTCCCAAGGTCTGTCGAGTTGCTTATGAAATCATGCAAACACTGCATCCTGATGCCTCTGCAAACTTTCATTCTTTAGATGACATCTACTATTTTGGGGGCCAAAATGCCCACAACCAAATTGCCATTTATCCTCATGAACCTCGAACTTCAGATGAAATCCCCATGGAACCTGGAGATATTATTGGTGTGGCTGGAAATCATTGGGATGGCTATTCTAAAGGTGTCAACAGAAAACTGGGAAGGACGGGCCTATATCCCTCCTACAAAGTCCGAGAGAAGATAGAAACTGTCAAGTACCCCACATATCCTGAGGCTGAGAAATAAAGTTCAAATGGAAGAGATGGACAATCAAACTCAGTTGAAACCATTTGAGCCAAACAGTAGATGAAGAAGGTCCTGACCTAACAACATGTGGTTCAATGAGTAGATACCTTCAGCACCAAGAGCAGCAGAGGCTTCAGTTGGTGGAATTCCTCTTTAACAAGGGCTGCAATGCCCTCAAATCCATGCACAGTACAATAATGTACTCACATATAACATGCAAACAGGTTGTTTTCTACTTTGCCCCTTCTTTCAATATTATGTCCCCATGAAAAAAACACTGCCGCATTGTGTAATTTAAGTGACACAGACATTTTGTGTGAAACTTCAAACATGGTGCCTATATCTGAGAGACCTTTGTGACCTATTGAGAAGTCCAGAACAGCTCCCTACTGTGGGGAAGTTGATTCTTAGTCAGTGGTGGTATTGTGACCACTGAATTCACTCCCACCAACAAATGCAGAATGAGAATGGATGTTTTTTCCTTTATAAGGTTGTCTGGATTTTTTTTTTAAGTAATTGCATCAGTTCATCCACCTCATCATTAATAAGTGAAGGATACATCAGAAAATAAAATATTCACTCTCCATTAGAAACTTTTGTAAAACAATGCCATGAACAAATTCTTTAGTACACAATGTTTCTGGACATTCTCTTTGATAACAAAAAATAAATTTTCAAAAGGAACTTTGTAAAGTTTCTAGAATTTTGTATCATTGGATGATGTCATAATCAGCTTTATAATGGAAGAACTATGACAAAAAGAGTTTTATAGTTTTTCAGCTTTCCTACTTTTTGTTTCTTGTTTCTCATATAGTAACTAATCACTTAACTCAAAGAGACATTTGTTTATTTTAATACTGAAAACTGATTTTAGTTGGTGCACATTGCAAAGTTGCTAAGAACACTCTTTGGGAGCTTTTATTCTCTTATTTTGGACATTTTAAAAATTGAATTAAATCATATTCCTTGCTTTCAGAGGAACCGTTACCTCCATTTCTAAAACTACCCATTTTGGGTTTATTTGGTAATCTTCCTTATTGTGGTTATTACCACTTTTTGTGAGCTGGACCCTGTTGTTTTATCCAGGAACCAATTTCTGCCCTTTCCTATCATATCCCACTTTTGAGAGTACCAGGAATCTTTGGGGCTGGGAAGCTGACTCTGTTTCTGAGGTATATTTCACGGTACGTAGAATTTGGTGACCAAGGGAAAGAGGGGCCAGTGTGAGACCCAAAATGGACTTGGGATTATCTCTTCCAAATACTTCCTTTTAGTTATTCCATGTTAGAATCACTTCAGAAGATAAGACTTTGATGTTCTTTCTCTGAATATCACTGTTCTCATAAAAACACTCCCTGTGTATATATAAACTGCCTTCTACAGACACAGGAGTTCTACTTCCCAAAAGGAAAATTCGATCCATGTAGGAACCAGTATCAGGCCTGATGTTAAATGTCAGGGATCCCAGACAGAAAAGCTCAGTTAGACTTGGCCTTCACATCCTCCCTAAATGAAAATACCTATATGTAAAATCTCCCCACCAAACTTCCCTAAATTCCTTCTACTTCTTAAGTTAAGCCTCCCAAAGAGCAAAAATTAACTACCAATAGTATCACTAAGCAATTTTCCATTTAGTTTTTATACAAATAATAGTCATTTGAAACAAAATCTCCAACTGAGCAGAGGTAATTTTGAATATGAATTATTTTCCAACTCCCATCTCGCTTGTCATCAGAACATCAGTAACTGTGGACCTGGTTTGTGCCCTTGTAGAAGAGCTAAAGGTAAATCAGTTTTTTCCATGCCAGATTGACCCAGTTCCAGAGGTTAAAGGACCAAAGAACAGAAATATGAAGGAAATAAAGTATTTTTCAAATGGAGGCAAAGACTTAATTTTGAACACTTTATCTTCCCTTTTTTTTATTCACTACAAGCATGTTTTATTTTACTTCATTGAGCTTAGTTATAGTAACTGCTTTAAAATTCTTTTCTGGTAAATTTAACATCTGAATAATCTCAGAATTGGTCTTCATTGTTTATAGAAGGGTCAATTTTTTTTTTTTTTTTTTTGGTCCTTCATATGTTAGATAATTTTAGATTGTGTTCTGAACATTGTAAATGTTTATGTTGTGGATTCTGTTGTATTCCTCTGAAAAGTGCTGGGGTGTTTTGTTTTGTTTTTGGTTTGGAAGTTTTTTTGTTTTGTTTTTAGTTTTTTGCTTGTGTTAGCAGGAAGCATTTAACTTTATTGGGCTCAAATTGTAAACTGTGTCTTGGCAGCAGCTAAAAATCTCATGAAATCTCAATTCCATTCTTTTATCTTTAGCTGAGATCTGTCCCACATATAGTTTAGGGGGTCAGCCAGAGATGTGGGTAGAGTTTATGCACAGAATTTGGGGTACTTCTTTGGCTCCCTTTCTTCTGAGATATTCCCCCCTACTTTCCAGCAGCTGTGCCTTCCCTGATTCTGTAGTTTCCTCTGATTCTTCAACGAGAAAGACTATAGTTTTCTATCCACCTAAAAGCCACAAAAATGGGAAACTCACCTTGTACCATTCCCTTATTTCAAGTTTCAACCTCCCTCCAGAATTTGCCTGCTTTTTTGTTCTCTCCAGTACCTTCAGGTAGTTTTTATATTTTATTGAGAGTTTATTATTGTTCTCTACTGGAAGATTGGTTCAGTAGGCACTTACTCTACCATACAGGAAGTGGAACTCTGAGGAAGAGACTTAGAAGGAAAAAACATAGCAGGGGAGACAGGAGGCTTAGTCTTGTGACAGCCCCTGCTTAGACTCTGGCCTTAATAGCTAAGCAGCCAGTAGCCTCAAGTAGGAAGGAAGAGGGAGAACTAAGCAAATTCTTAAACCTGCAGGTGTGAAGGGCTAATGAATACTGCTGACCACATTTTTCTGAAAAGCTTTTTTGCAAATCATCATGTACGTGATGGTAGTTCCTTCTATACATGCTGCCGTATTGGGAAGACTGACATTTTCTCTCCACTGTTGTACTTTCTCCATGAAGACCTGATACTTTAAAGTGTTACATGGGTTTTGAATTGAGTCACCAGTGCTAGATTAGGATTTGGGTCTTTTCCTTGTTAGAAGACCCATTCTGAAAGAGACTTATCTGGAATCAAATTGTTAGCCTGAGCTTACTGAATGTGGGTAACAGAATCCTGCTTACTGATGACAAAGCAATTACAAAAGATCTTACCAAGGCTTTCCTGGAACCTCCCCTCAAGTCTGATTTAGTGCTCAGCTGGGCACTTAATGAGTTCATGCCTGTTGTGAAAGACCTTCCAGCACTAATCCAGGGTTTCTTTATGTCCCAAAAGAATGAAAGGCTACTTGCTTCCCTCTCTGAACTTTAGTGTTTTTTCTGTTGTTTTTATATAGAGCCAAGCCTATTTACTGAATTCCCTCTTAATAAAGTTGAAAAGAAGAACAGCCCCAACTTCTGAGGGAGTTGAGGGTTAAGAGAGAAAACAGCACATTTAAAAAGCTACCTCATAGAGTGATTATTGTCATCATTATTTCTGAGAGAATACAGTCACTGAATATTCAGTGAGCAGGAAAAGTATTCGAGTCTAATGGTACATCTAGAAGAGTCTCCTCCACCTTATTGAGAATAAATCTCTCTTATTTGAGAGGAAATAGACAAGTCCCCTTCGGCTATAGCCAACTGCTTGATATTTCATTTGTGCTCCTGGGAGACTGCGGTATAGGTTCCGTAGACCTGTACAGAGTAGATGTGTGACCTGGGGACTGGCGAATTTAGGAACTTGGCTATAACACCTTAATTTATGCCAGATACAGACTCTAAGGAATTTTAAAAGTGCAGTGCTCAGAGGGGAGCACAAAGGAGAATTTGCCTCCTTACTTAACTGGTTCCTGGCAGCTGTCTCCCTCATGGAAACATGGAGGAGCTGTTCTAAGATCCTTGGCAGCACTGAGGCAAACCTTGGAAAATTCTTTGGCTTCAATGGTCGTTAACATGATGCATGTTTGAGCACTTGCTCTTTGTGCATTCAGTTGGATTCTTTATACAGGTCACAATCTCTGACTCTGGAGTACCAGCTCATCTATTCAGCTTTGCCACCTCCAGTCCAGTTCAGTTGCTACCTACTTTTTTCTGTCCTACCCTTAAATAAGACAACTTTGGTTTTGTATTCCTACCACCTTTACAGAGAATGATCTCGTGTGAATGGTTTTCTTTTCACTATTAAATTAATACATTCTTCAAGCAGTTCCTGTCCTAACTACTTATACAAACTATAGTTTTGTCATTGACATCTCTAAGATACTAATATAAGAGGAACCACACATCCCCTTGGAGGGTTTTAGGTAAGATATTTGTGGACCTGAGTTATAGTGAACATACACCATGTATTCATATCCATTTAAGCTAAAGATTTCAAAAAACTTTTACAAATCAATGTTACTACACTGGAGGGAAGCATGGGGCATCCTTTGTGTAAAACTATGTCAATTTGGACAGAGCCTGTACTTTTTAAAAGCAATGTATTGAAGGCTATGTCCATTTGATGTTTTTGGAAGAGCCAGGAAGAGAGTTCAGAGCACCTACTGACCCCCATCATCTGTAACTGTTTTCTGTAACTGTTCTCCCCACGTCAATGTCCCATGGAAGCAATTGTTCCCTAACTGCCAGTGTGGGTAGAGAAAAGCCATTCACAAAAGAAAAAAGCAGCGTGTTTGTTCATAACCCAGCTGGATATGACAGCGTCTCTGGAGGCTGGGAATGTGCAGTACTTTATACAGAGGGCACAGATACTTTAGACTGTGGGTGTGGTTAGCAGCCTTAGGAATGATGGGGGTTTGAGTTCCTGGCTAATCTTACCCCCAGTGGATTGCAGCCCCTAAGAATTTCTGGCCCAGCAAAGGAAATGGAGGGTGGTGGGTACAAAGGCAGTTCTCAGTCTTGTTTTTCCTCATCATGGTGCCTACAAACAGGTAATGTCCTTGTATTTCAGATTCTCTATGGAAAAAGCAACAATACTCATTGCGGTTTACTGAACTGGAATTCAGAACACCTGGCTTCTGATTTTTGACTCTGGATAATGTGGATAGGCCAAACAGTCTTTCAGAACTTCATTTTCTTCATAAGTGAAATGAATTGGTTGGATTTGTTCAGGGTTTGCAAATTTGATTGTCTGGTTAGGTCCCATATATCTTAAAGAATGTAGCCTCTACTCAGCCTCAGCTGATTATTGTCCTAAGAACACAATCATTGTTTTTCCAGATAAACAAAATCTGATTTTTTGTGCAAAATCTTCAGATTTTGAATATCACCAGCTAATTCAAAAATATATAAAATATATAAAACACTAAAGGGGCCAAATAAAATATCTGTGGCTACTTTCAGTCCATGGTCCATGAGTTTATAACCTCTGGACTAAATTGAGAAGGTTCTTTTCTGACTTCACGATTATAATCTAGAAAGGACTGGTTAAGGTGGGTAACAGCTACATAATGTTTTCAACTTCAGTTGCTGGACATGTCCCAATTCTTTAGAAATACCTGCTTGGCTGGCTCTCATCCTGGATTCAGAAGTGACTTAATATGCTAAAGGAAGCTGTGCTGTGGCAGCTCATAAGCTGGGCCCCTCTCAGACTTGGCCTTGAGGACATCTAGCATATATATAACAGGGCGTAGGTAGATAACTTCTAATTTGTCTTCTACCCATAAATTTCTAAAAAGGTCATGGTAGAGTCTAAGATTCTAACAAGGTCACAAGTGATGTCAATCTGAAGCTGCCTAGATTAGGAGCCGAGGCAGCTGGGTCTGGTTGCAAGAGGAACGAGGGCTTATTTATTGGCTGGACCCAGTGACTAGGTCTTTTCCTAGACCTCAGTTACAATAGAGTAACTTAATTCCTTACCTAACTAACAGGCTGTTTAAGATCCCATGTTTATATTTGTAAATTCTTTCTTTGTTATTTGTTTCCTTTCCCACCTTTGTTTCCTGGTAAAACTTCTTAGAATCACAGCTTTGTTTCAGCTAAACTAAGAGAAGATGAATTTGTAGACCCAAAGGCCAAGAGAAGTAAGGTATCAGAATTTCCTTAGAGGCCAAGAGTAGGGGTGACATCCTCCTCTGGACTAGACGTCACTTTCCCTTCCCATTCAAGAAAACAAAAGGAGTGTGAATTAGTGCCCACAATGAGTCCCTTCTGGTCTATTTCATTATTTTTTAAGAAATATTCAAAAACACTGGAAATTTTTTGCAAACATACCTCACAATTGATCACCACATACTGGTGGGTCACAATGCCAAGAATGAGAATATCTGATATGTGCTAAGTATAAAAATAGCTCTAATTTCAAGTGTTGACTTCATACCTGTTGAGCATCAATAGATTCTAACTAAAGCTATGCTCTTTCAAGAAACTCCTATTGTTAATTCAAATAATTCAAATAACCAGAATTCTCTATCAATAATTGGCAAACTATGCCCACGGCCTGTTTTTGTAAGTAAAGTTTTACTGGAACACAATCACATCTGTTCATTTACATACTGAATGTGGCTGCTTTGGGGCTACGACAAAGCCTGACTGTATGGCCCAGAAAGACTAAAATATTTATTATCTAGGCCTTTTACAAAAAAAGTTTGTTGACCCCTACTATAAGTAGTCCTGTCTTTAGATTCAAATTGATAATCCCAAGGGGCTCAACATGCCTAAATACTGAGTTATCAGAGAAAAATTTGGTTGTGGTAGTAGTAAATTAGGGCCTCTACTAATCTATATAGTGCCTTTGTACAAATTGGATAGAGGTGCTCCCTAAGTCAATTATTGTAATATACTGATTTTTATAATAAAACTCTTACTGCCATGTTCCAGAAAGTTGCTTAATAAATATATAAATCTTCAATGTCTGCAATATAAATTGCCATCCCCCATATAACCATATACAGGAGTCTAACTATAGTATTAAACAGTATGGTTTGGCAAAAAGAACACTAGGTTCTGCTTCTAGCTGTGAAACTGACCTGCTGATACCTGGCACACTACATCATCTGTCTAGGCCTCAGTTTTCTTTAAAATGGGGGTATCTTCTAGTTGTTTTGAGAAATTAACAGACATAAAATTGCTTTGTAAAGGCTTTAAAAGCTCTGCAAAATCAATCTCCAATCATATTTTGGACAATTTCTATAGTTCTAGAACTATAATAGGTCCTGAAAAGAATGAAATCACTTTAAGAAGTTTCAGTGTAACTATTAATAGAAAGTTGTGCACATTTGAACCAACTGGAGCACTAACCATACTGGTTTACTCTTACTGACCTACTTTGTGCCATATGTACTAAGCACTTAACATGCATTAGCTCACATGTATAACCTTCACATCAGCCCTATCAGGTAGGTGTTATGATCCCTATCTTACAGATAAGAAAAATTAATAACTGGTATTTATTAACTATTTTAAGTGATTACATATTTTAATTCATTTCATCCTCACAATACCCTAAGAGATATGTACTATTATTCTCATTTTTAAGATGAAGAAATTCATTCACAGAAATTAAGTGCTTTCCAAGCTTTTTCATATGATGGCACACATTAAAAAATTCTAATATTTATTTGGCATTCTGGGATAAACTTGTGGGGATTTGGTGTCTATATAGGGCTTAAGGAAAAATTCAGTACATCTCTAGTAATAGTTTGAGATGATTCCATGGAGGATCAGGAAAGGTATGTGATGTGGTTAGCTCAGACCATTCTCTAGCAATAGGTACTAGGTGGAAAGTATTACACAACAAAATACATATATATTTAAGAAGTCTCAGGGAGTCATACAAATAGCATTCAAATGTAATTTCAACTGTTATAACATGTTGAATAGTTATAAAAATCGCTTTAAATATTTTATCATTATAAAAAATTTATAACCCTAAGCATTTTATGGTACACCTTTGACCTATGCATGGTTGAGAAGCTCTGGGTTAAATTACTTACAAGGCAAATGGCTAAAAAGTGGCTGAGTAGAATCAAGGCTGGCATCCAGGGCGTCTGACTATAAAGTCTGCTCTTCCAGTCCGTAAACAATCTCAATCTGTAAACAATCTTGCCCTTCTGCAGTGAAGAGCCAACCTGTGTGAGCCAGACCCCATTAATCCTTAGAGTACTTGATTATTTGAAGTTTGATCATCCAGGCTCACTTTAAGGGTGAACTTTTTGTTAACCATGGTCTTCATTTAATCTTACCCCCCAACCCTATTCTCCAGCAGGTTTGGAACTAGCATTCCATACTTCCTTCTACTCCATCTCTGCCCATAGCCATAACAGAAAATAGATGGGCAAGTGGGAAAAGTGAAGATTCTATGAGTTGCTAGGCAGCTGAGAGCCCCTGGGCTCTGGCGACATCTGCTTGGGCACACTCTCCCTTTGGAGCCTCTGCTTACCTACATTCACTGGAAGGTAAGTCCTGGCAGAGTATCCATTCCCAGCTCAGTCTGCTGTGTGTTTACATAGAGATTCTAGATTATAATAAATGGCTTTTAATGCTATCATTTACCTGGCCCCTAAAGGCAGGAGGAACTCCAGGTGTGATTTTATTCACCTTCCATGCTTAAGAAAATACATCTCAGAGCAGAAATAATTTCCTCCCGTGTGCTTCAGAGAACCTGCTGTCTCATGCAGGTGAATATTCTGTGACTAAAGTTGATGTTGGAGTTATGTATGTACATGAGGGCACATTGTTTTAATATGAAGCTTGGTATTGCTTGTGTGTTTTACCTGATGATGGTTTGTCTAATTTCCAAGCCCATGTGCTTTTGAATTTCACACTCCAGACTTCTGCAGAGTAGAGAAAGCTGAAGGAGGTGGAAGGTACAGATGGTATTTTATTCCTTGCTTTGTCTGGCATGCTGAATGACTGCTGTGCTGGTGGTGATATGTGGCAGGACATCTGGGGCAAGGTTAGTGACCCATTAAGGTGTCCTGAGCTCTGATTAGAGAGAGCTTGGAGCCAGCAGAGCTGTCAACACTCAGTTTCTTTTTGATTAAGATGCTGCCTCTTAACCCCTGGAGGCCACTTATCCTTCCCACCTTCAAGAAAAGACAGAGTTAAAGCCTGAGGTCATTGCTTAGTAGAAGCCCCAGGAGCTGACTGGGCCAGAAATGGCCTCTCTCAGCAGCTGTTCCATTATCAGGCTCCTCTACTGACAGGTGAGCTCATGCTCTGTGATATACAGAGCTCCTGAGCGAAAACGGCTCTCACAGGAGCAGCTACTAAAGGAAGACTGAAGATGCTTAAGGAAACCCACTGGTGAGATAGGGAGGTCAGGAAAAATAAGGTTATTAATTATTGTGGTCACTTTGGCTGTTTCAAGGGTGATTTTTTTTTTTTTTAGCCCATCTGGAGGTGAAGATGCTAGTCTTCCAAATAAGAACAGAGTTCTGTTTTCCATTCTCATTATGACTCAGTCTGACTTATCTCAATGAGCTTTAGTCTATAAGCTCCTGACTCAGCTGCAGCTCCTTAAAGACAAAAATTATATCTTATTGTATTCCTAGTGCATGCACAGTGACTGACACATCCTAAGTGCTTCAAAATGTACTGTGCTGAAATAATTACAGAGTTAATGATGCAGTGTCTAGGATTTGCTTCCAAGTAATATGGGAGAAAGGGGGAATTGGGTGGAAGTGTAGATGGAACAAGATTGACCATAAGATAAAAACTTTTTAAGCTAGGTGATACGTTGTGGAGGATTGTTATCCTATTTTCTCTAGTTTTATATTTGTTCAATGTTTTCCATAATGAAAGGTTTTGTCTTGATACATGAATTAAGTATAACAAAATGTTGAAAGACCGGTAAAGACCAGACCAGCGTGTCTAAAGAGTCTCATCTTTTTCCTAAGCACATAGCTGGATTACAGTTTGTAGGTAGCCATATGGCTTCAGTTCTGGCCAATGGAATGTGGACAGAAGTGATGTAAGCCTCTTCCAAGTGTGACCCGAATTCTGCATGATCCTGTAAGCTTTCCGTCTTCACTTGCCTCCAGGTTGGATGCAGAAAATCTAGTGAAGAACTTCAAGCTCCTAGGCAATGATGGAGCTTAAGTGAAAGAGCCTAGACCTCTGAGCGACTTCCTGGAGCAGAACCAACTCCTCCCTTCTACTGTAATAGGCTGTGATAGGACTAAATAAGCCTTTACTCCTGTTGCTGTTTTTAAGTACAGTATTGAATTGCCCATAATCTGACAAACCGGGTTTTGAGTCTACCTATTCTAGACACGAGGGGAGACTCTCAGTAGTATTTGACTTTTTAGGGAATCCAGAGCTATAATTAAGTACCTATAATTAAGCACCTCTGAAGATGATGTTAATGCTAATAAAAAAAAAAGTCCTAACATCCCACTCTCTAGATGAATAACTTTCATTCTCACAACAACCCTCTGAGGGAGAAACTACTATTGTTCTAATTATATAGAGGAAAAAACTGAAAGTAACTTGCCAGAGTTAAATAAATTGTAAGCAGCTGAGCCAAGATGCCAATCCAGGCAGTCTGACTCCCAAGCTCTGTCTCTTCACCAGCCCACAGTAATCTCTCAATAATTTGGACATTCTCTTGGGGGATGAGCACTGGCATGAAGCAATATCTGAGCATGTGACATGTCACCTACAGAAGTAGTGCTGGACCCCCATTCTGGGGAGGAGGAGCAGAACAGGAAAAGGTCCAAAGCCTGCTGTTCCACTGCCCAGGTAAACGGTGTTCTAGTGAGCAGAGTTTAACAATGGTGCCCTTGATTATCTGGGCTAAAGCCAAGTGCGAGGGCATCGTTCACTCTGAGTGATTCCTGTCTGGTTTAATTATCTTCCACCTCCACTCAACCTTGGCCTCTGCTGTATTTGCCCTGGGACAAAATATTTGTCATCTGCTCCACCCGCATCTCCCACTCCCCCACACCCCTTACCTGGCCCATCCTTCATGACCCCTCTCCCTGATCCTACTCCAGAGCCTGTGTTCTCTTCTCTTCCAGGCAACTCAAAGCACTTATTAGGGCAGAAAGTCATGTAAATGGTCATCAGACCTCCAAATGGCAACGGTGATTAATCACTCCTTTGCTTTCAGACTCACTTGTCTGCTGCAGATGCTACCCCTGAGGAGGGGTCACCATTGCATTTTTGCCAGTGCCCCACCTAGGACAGGGGTTTTCAAACTGCATTCCTTAGAGAGGCTTCAAGAGCCATCTGAGAAAATGGAGAAGGTACAGAGAGCACTGAATGAATGGAGTTCTAAGTCCCCCAACCCCACTTCTATTGCAGCAGTTCCACTTTATTTGCTCCATGTAAGATTGCATTTGCAGAATTGTTCCACTCTCAAGGGAGAGAGGGAGAGAGAGAGAGAGAGAGAGAACAACACTTGTTTTGGAATATCCTTTGGCTCTCCAAACCTTTGACCCCTTTTATTTCTTGACCCTCTCGGGTCCCACCATTTCTGCCCACCAGGAGCAGAGTGGGAAGGAAGCCCAGCTGACTCTCCCAACTCCCAGTACCCCAGTGTCCAGGCTCTGAAGCCAAGGATACGTACAGCAAAACGAGCTTGCTGGTGGAGCAAGGGGCTGGGAGTTGCTGCTCCTCCTACAAGTGCCACAGTTCTGCATCTTGCCTAGCCTTACCTACAGTAGATGCTAATGAACAGAATAGAGATGATCCATTCTGTTAGTCTGTATAGTTCGGGGGCAGGGGGGAGTGGCCTTAGATCTCAGGCTGGCTACAATATTCATTCTTCAAGGTGCAGAGAGGCAATTGGCCATAGACATTAGGAATGTGGGATCTAGAATCAGAGTTTCCGGCTTCAAATCTTGGCTCTGCCACTGTGTGACCTTATCCTTGTAAGTATGAATATCCTTGTAATATGAATAATAATGTTTCCCTCATGAGACTGTCTTGAGGATTGAATAATACATGTAAAATATTTAGTTCCTGGCATGTTAGTGCTCAGTAAATGTTAGTAAATATTAGCTCTCATTATGATTGTTACCCTGTTCAAATGCCTCCTTCTGACTCTCCTGAGCAGAATTCATTTTTCTCCTCTGCACTTTCACAGTCGTTTTCTCGATCTCTGATGAAACTGTGAGGACTCTTTTTTCCAAACCCCAAATCAGGTTAGATGACTGGGAAAATAAAGCAGATTCTTTGAAATCGGAATACATATATATCATAAATTATGTTCTTACTCCCCCCATAGCAATGTGGCTACATGTCTGTCTCTCCCTCTCAACCTCTGGCTCCTTGGGGAAAGATTCCACATCTTATTCCTCTTTGTATCCCAAGGGCCTGGGGTGTTATACGTGCTCACTGCAGTTTGGTTGAATGAGTGAGCAGCACTGGCATTTGTCTGGAGTCGGCAGTGAGCCTGACCACTGCCTCTTGGTCTCCTGTCCGCTTTGCTTCCCAGAGGCCCAGCTGCTTTCTTTGCCCAACATGAAGATGAGGTGAAGAGTCTGGGCTGGGTCCTAGGGCATCTCTCCTAGACTTGGCTGTAAGGTTATGGGAATTCAGGGCATGCAGAAGCAACTAACATTTGCAGAGCACCTACTGTGTTCCTGGAACTGTGCTGGGCTCTTTATAATACCTAATTCTCACAGCAGTTTAGTGGAGGTATATTCTTGTTGTTCCCATTTTTATACATGAGGAAACTGAGTTAAACAGTTTTCACACAGTCATATAGTTGATGTTTCTGAGGCAGAATTCAAACCTGGGTCTGACTCCTAAGCATGTGCTCTTTCCACTGTCCTTGCTGGTTCCCAGGGAAGCTAGCTGAGATCTGTACCCCGTCCCACCCCACCTCTCCTCTGCACCTTGGTCTTATCTTTGTTCTTCCATATTAGCCTCTCTAATATTATTTTTCTTCCAGAGTTGGCTTATTTATCACTTGGCCATGTCTCCTTATTAATATAACCAGAGCTTAAACATTATGCATCCCCACTGCCTCGTTTGCCAGCACGGTGCTGAGCACTTATGAACTCGGCAATTAGACTGAGCTCAAAGGGGCCATAACATCTGCATCTTCATAGGGAAAGCTGCTTTCATAGGGAAATGGGGTGGAGAGGAAAGGATGTGAGACGGGGCGGTGCGGGGACGTGTGCAGCACATGCACGGTAAAGGAGGGACGGAGCGGGGAAGCAAGATGAAAACACAGCCAGGCGCCTCTCCCTGGGTATTCAGCCGTAATTCAAACTGACCTGCTTGTGACTGGGGGCTTTGAGCCTCCAGGAAGCCCCTAAGGTTATCTCTGCCAAACAGCCCCCGTCCATCTTATTCTATGGCTGATATCAACAGCAGCAGCAGCAGCAACCACTCACTTATTGAGCACCTATTGTGTGCTTTACACACATTTGATGTCATTTAATCTACACAACAATTCCATAAGCTAGGTATTAATATACTCCATTTTATAGATGAGGAAGCTGGAATGTAAGTAACTAATGAAGCTCGCAAAACTAGCAAGTGACAGAACGAAGAGAAAGAACAGAAAGGGTCGCAATGCGGGGCAATTGGTATTGGTGTAGGGCTCTCAACGTTGCCCCTGTTTGGGCATCTGCCCGAGTGAGCCTGCAGAGTGCACGAGCAACGGAGTGCCCCAAGTAGCTTACCTCCTGGCCCACCTGGGGCAGAAGGACCTCTGGGCCCAAAGGTTGATGCTCTGGTTCCTTCCTAGCTTTATGAGGACAATTCAAAACTGGCAGGGCTTGTCCACAGATCAGGATCTTTATCCTCCTCCTGAGGATAAAGACCATTGTTCTTTATATTAGCTCAATAAATATAAAATGTCCAATTTCGAATCAAAAGTGTAGTTTATTATATCTCAAACAAGAAGCAGTACAATTCATCAAAGTATGCGCCCAAACTATTGACACAGTTTTGCCATCTTAGCGGTAGCTTGTTTATGCCAGCAGCAAAGAAGCCTGGAGAGCAAGTGGTGATGAAATCATGAAAGGCGTTTTCCGCAGCTTGTTAAGGATTGAATATTTTCCCTTGCAAGAAGTGGTCCAAAGCCTGGAAGAAGTGGGAGTCAGTTGGTGCAAGGTCTGGTGAATACAGTGGATGACAGAGAGTTTCCAAGCCCAGTCTCTGTAATTTAAGCAGCATTGTTTTTTGGGACCTGTGCTCTTGCAAGAGGATTGGCCTATCTCTATCAACCAATCTCAGCTGCTTAATCACAAGCATCCTCCTCATTTCATCCAGTTGGTTGCAGTAGACATTGCTGTAATCGATTGACCAGGTTTCATGAAGCTGTAGTGGATAATAGCAGCGCAGGACCACCAAACAGACAGCATTAGTTTTTTTTGATGAATATGCAGTTTTGGACTGTGTTTCAGCACTTCATCTTTATCCAACCAGTGTGCCAAATGCTTGCGATTATTAAAAAGAATCCATTTTTCATCACATATAACAATATGGTGTAGAAATGTTTCACCTTTATGTCCTGACAGCAAAGAAAGGCAAGCTTTGAGATGATTTCTTTTCTGATGGTTGTTTAATTCATGCGATACCCATCTATCCAGCTTCTTTACCTTGCCTATTTGTTCCAAATGGTCCAATATTGTTGGAATAGTGATGTCAAACCTTGCTGCTAATTCATGCATAGGTTGAGACGGATTCGCTTCCACTACAGCTTTCAGCTCATCATTATCCACCTTGGTCTCAGGTCGCCCACATGGCTCATTTTCAAGATTAAAATCACCAGAATGGAACTTCTCACACCATCGACTTATTGTGCGTTCATTAGGCGCATCCTTCTCAAACACTTCATTGATATTTCAAGCTGTCTGCGCTGCATTGGTTCCACAACAGAACTCATGTTCAAAAATAACACGAGTTTTTGACGAATCCATGGTTTCACAAAAATTGCTCCAAAAAAAAATTTGAAAGATAATCACAAGCCAAAGCATGCATTTGAATGAATGAGAATGTACCTTCACAATAAAAAACAAAACAAAAACAAAAACAAAAGAAGTGTCAAAGTGAAATGTCAAAGATACCAACTGTCAAACTTAGTACTTAAGGAAGCCGGACATTCCATACTTAATAACCTAATACTTCCTGGACTGAAACAATTTACCTTTCCGATGGACACTTCAAGAGCCCGTCTACAAAGATGCCTGCCCCACTGATGGATTATTTTCTCCCAGACTGTTCCTTTCTGGTGGCTTTCCCTCAACTGTTTTACTTCTCTAGTCTCTCCCTCCAATCTCATGGCTTCCTGGGCCCAAGCCTTCCAAGTCCATCTGGAGTATCCAGCAAGTCCAGCAAGTATCCCAAGACAGTTCCCTCTTGAGTCGTGACACAACCCCAATTCTTAAGAAAACCAGGCTATCTGTGATTTTATCAGTTACCCCCGAGTTGGTCCCTCCTTCCAGAGGTCTCCTAGAACCTCGCACTGGTCCAATTCAGAGATTTGGGCTCTGCCATATAGCTCAGGACAGCCGATCCCAAGCATCTCGTGGAAGCAGCCACCAACAAAAAAGTAAAAAGCTTTGATAGAACAGTAGGCTTTTTTTCATTCTTAAAACCTAATAGATTGTTGTGGTTAATAATGCAGAGCCAAGTATAAACAAGGAGGCCTTAGTGGCTCTAGTTGAGACTGGCGTTGCTCAGTGGCCCAGAGCACCTCACACCTCACCCCGTCTTTCTTCTCCTCTCCCTTCTTTGTTCCCCTTCTTCCCACACAAACAAGTCGATAATTGGCAATTCCCACTGCCGGTGTGTCTGCCCAGTGAGCAGTACAGTCGTACTCTGGATTCTTTGTGTGTTGTTACCAAGGAAGGTGGTAGTAGACGGAAGGACCTTGGAGACTATTCATTCAACATGTACTGAGCACACTCTGTGCCAGACACTGTTCTAAGTCTTAGAGATAGAGCAGGAGACAGAAAAAGATTTGTACCCTTGTGGAGCTGATGATCACATAGGGAGATAGACAAATAAATATGTGAAATTTATAGTATGTAAAATTGTAAGAATTACTAAGGAGACAGCAGGGAGTATGAAGAGTGCTACAGTGGGGGTAGAGGGTTAACATTTTGAATAGGGTGGTCAGGAGAGGCAGCACTTGGAGAGTGGCTTGTGAGCAAAGAGCTGAAGGAGACAAGAGAGTGAGGAATATGCCTAACCAGGGAAAGAACATTCCATGTAGAGGGAGCAGCAAAGGCAAAGGATCTGAGGCAGGAGTGTGGCTGTCCCCAGAACAGCAGGGAGGCTGGCGTGACTGGAAAGGAGGCTTAGCAGGAGAAGAGGTAAAAGAGGTCAGGAGGTCTGAATGGTACAGAGTCTTGCAGACCAGCATAAGGACTTAACTCAAAAGAAATGGGACATTTTTGAAGGGTTTTGAGCAGTAGAATGACATGATCTGACTTATATAATAAAAGTGATTACACTGGTTACTGCCTTGAGCATAGCATGTGGGGATAGAGGTGGAAAAGGGGGAGACGAGTTAGGAGATATTGCACTCATCTGGCGGGCAGTAGAGCCTACATATTAAGAGCAAAGTCTCGAGCCAGACTGCCTGGGTTCAAATCCCAGTTATGCCCCCTACTAGCTACATGGCCTTGGGCAAATGACATAGTCAATCTCTCTGTGTCTCCATTTCCTCATCTGTCGAATGGAGAAAATAATTGTATCTGCCTCACAGGATTTGGGTAATGATTAAATGAGTTAATAAATGTGAGACATTTAGAACATAGGGCTGTGGTGAGAAGTTAAAACACCTGGACCAGCACACAGCAAATGCCTTATCTGTGTTTGATGTTATCGTTATTATTATTATTATTGTGCGAGTGAGAAATGATGGTGGGTCAGGCCAGAGTGGTAGTAGTGGAAGAAAAGTGGTCATATTTGAGGAATATTTTGAAGGTAGAGCCAACAGGATTTGCCGACAGATTGGATAGGTTGAAAGAGGAAAGTGAGGAGTCTAATCCACCACCCTCCTATTACAGATGAAAAACTGAGCACAGCTAAGTCCACCACTGTTACAAGCAATTTTAATTTTTTTTCTTGTTTTTACTTGGTAGCCATACAAGCAATTTTAAAAGAGTACTTGTTGCTAAATAATTTAACATTAACAAAAATTTAAAATAAAGAACAAAGTCACTCATGTCTAACATAAAAATCCCTACGTAATAAACCATTTTCATTTTTATCTATCCCCTTCAGTTTTTATCTTTATGTATGAATAATTCTTTTTTAAATCTACTTTTCAGCTTTTTTCAGGTATAATTAACAAAAATTGTATATATTTAAGGCTGATTAATATTCCCTTGTATATCTATATATACACCACAATTTTCTTTATCCATTCCATAGACACTTAGGTTGATTCCCTATCTTGGCTATTTGTGAGTAATGCTACAATGAGTTTCTTCACAGCAAACAATCAATAAAATGAAAAGGCAACCTATGGGATGGGAGAAAATATTTGCAAACCATGTACCCAATAGGAAGCTAATATCCAAAATACATAAGGAACTCAAACAACTCAATAGTCAAAAAAACAATAACCCAATTTAAAAATGGGCAAAGGACATCTTTCCAAAAAAACATACAAATGGCCAACAGATATATGAAAAGTGTTCAACATCATTAATCATCAGGGAATTGTAAATCAAAACCACAATGAGGTATCATCTCACACCTTTTAGCATGGGTATTATCAAAAAATCAAATGATAAGTATTGGTGAAGATGTGTAGAAAAGGAAATCCTTGTACCCTGTTGGTGGGTTTGTAAATCAGTACAGCAATTACGGAAAACAGTATGGAGGTTCCACAAAAAAATTAAAACCAGAACTACCATGTGATTCAGCAATCCCATTTCTGAGTATATAGTCAAAGGAAATGAAATCAGTGTCTCAGAGAGACATGTGCACTCTCATGATCATTGCAGCATTATTCACAATAGCATGCATGATTCTTAAATAATTATAGCTGCATCAACCTAATTTTATATTCTACAAAAGAGAAAGAAGTATGTGGCCCTTCATGACTCTAGCAAAGGTTCACTGGTCAAATGTTAAGGACATTAATGTGCTCCATAATTAATTTAATTAAGTATAAATGGATACTTCATTTATACTTCAGGACATAAACAGGGCACAGAATTCCCATTTTAAGATGAAAGAACATGCAATCCTGGATTCAGCTGCTAAAACAGAGTTGTGAGAAGCAGAGACATTCATTATTTATTCACTCAGCAAACTTCTATTGTAAGCCTGTATACAGGTTATATATAACTACAACACACCTTCTTTCAAGAAGATCACAGTCTTATGGGAACAGATCAAATTGCTATAATTGGTTTTTATATTTAAAGGCTATACTGAAGGTATAAGGGAACAAGTTACCTTGGAAGCACCATGGAGAATACACAACTCATAGAGGTAGAGAAGCTTCCAAAGAGAGGAGATACCTGGACAGATGAAGCTTATTTTCTAAACTCTTTAGATAGGACACAAAAGAGACTTAGCTTAACTGGCTCTGACCACACTGACCAGTGACCTGTACTGTTGGTTGTTCTGGCTGCCTTTCCCACTTGACATGCGTGTATCTCTGATCCCTGGCACTCTCCACATGCCTGGCACACAGTAGCTGCTCTTTTAGTGTTTATTGAACAAGCTCAGCATATCCAAAAAAAGTGACCTGAACAGTGGCAGAGGAAGAAATCACACAAGCACAATGGCGGGGCGGGGTGGCGGGGGGGGCGGTTAAAAAAAAAGATATTTAATTTTCAAAAGGACCATGTTTCTCATATAAGGTCTTGGTAATAGGTGGTCAGGGGACAGAAGCCATTCTTGGTATTTCAGGTAGGGAGAATTTACAGACTTAGACAAACATTGCATAAGCTGAGGGAGGGAAGGTCAGGGAAGCCCCTGCTGCAGGGTACAAAAGTGAAACATGCTGGGATTTCAAAGGAGCCACTTCAGTCTCAGCTGCTTGCACTACCAAAGCAGGTGATTTGCAGAACTTACCCAGAAATCAATACAAAACTCCATTCTGCCATCTGCCTATATGTTTGCTCCCAATTGCCACCAGAGGAAAGTGACTTTTCTGCCCCAAATCTCGAGTAAAGGCTTCTCATTGGCAGCGTGTGACCCAGACACACAGGAAGAGAGATGTTCAGAAACCTGGTTCCAGGCTTCTCTCCTGCAGTGCAGAGGAGGTTTTAGGAGAGGGGAGTGATAATGCTGAACTGACAACAGACAGTCCGGCACAGATGACTTCCCCAAGTCTCATCTTTGAGAAGGGAGGCTTGCACAGCTCTGGTGACACTGAGCTTTGCTTTCCCTGCCTCTAGGAAGCTGTCACATTCGGTTCAAACATTTTCCTGCTAGTGCAATACAACACCACTGACAACATTTTCATTCAACCACATCATAAAAACCCACCATTTAGTGAGCAGGCCCAGTAGTGTGGGGTGGGCGGAAAAGCTTCAGTCTGGGGGCAGACACACTGAGTGCTAATCTCAGCTGTACTGTTCATAAGCCATGGGAATTTCAGCAGCTACTTAATCCTTCTGAAGAATTTGATTACAAAATAATCAGAGCTATATATAAAATAGGTTTAAAAGAATGTTCATAAAAGTATTTTAAAATATAAGATTCATTAAAATAAATTGCAGTACATCCATATGAAACAATGTCATGCATCCACTTAAAATTATCTTGTAGGAAGAATAATGTTGACATGGGAAAATATTCATGATACGGTGAGAAGTGAGAAAAACAAGTTAAAATACAGTATCAACTCTGCAATTCCATTTTTATAAAAACAATTATATAACTGAAATACTTCCCCCAAATTTTAACAGTAGTTATCTCTGAGAGTAGTGGGATTGCAGGTGATTAGTATTCTTTTTTTTTGCATATGTGTGTGATTTTCTCAGATTTTCTGCATTATATATTACTTTGGGGAGTTTACAAAATTATATAAAAATAAAAGCACCAGCTTTTATTATGGTAATAAAAGAGATTACTAAGAGAAGTAAATTAGACAACATATGCAAAACACCTGATACACTTTCAATGAATGAGTCCCTTCCATATTCACTTAAAAATGATTTTACTTCATGTTATATTTTGAATAAATAATAGTTACATTAAAAGTCTTTTAAATATGAAAATGAAAATTTTCCTTCTACCTGAGACCTCCAGCCACTCACTTCCTTTTCCCCCAGGCAACCCATGTTATTAGTTTCTTACATATTCTTTAGAGAAAATGTGTGCTGATAGAAGCAAACATAAAAAGTTATACATACCCTACTCCTTTTTTACACAGATAGTCGTATATTATACTAGTTTTTACTCCCCATTGTATTTTTCTTTTATACTCTTTTTTTGGTGATCTTTCCATACCAGTATATACAGATATTAGAATAATTCATGACTGTACCATCATTTGCCTAACTGGTCCCTCTTAGAGAACATTTAAGCCCAGTGATAGTGAAAGTGGCCCCAGATGCAAGGATGGCCTGGACTTCAGGAATGACTTCCGTGTTCCCAGTTTCTTCTGCACCTGTAAGCACCACCCTCTCCCTGGGCTCCAATCATATCCGGGCCGCAGCTTCTGAGGCCAGAGGGCTCCAGGAGACAGAGGCTGGGCTGAAACCTATACCTATTTCTCTTCCCCTGTTTCTGTTTATGGCAGTGACTGGGTCTGGCACGTTCTGAAGGTATTCCTGTCTAGGCTCCAAGAGCCCAAAAGCCATGCACCAGGGGTATAGCTCAGTGGTCGAGCATTTGACTGCAAAAGCCACGTGCCACGTGTTTACGACTCTGTTCCCTCTGTGAGGCTCTCTCCCCGTATCACTGCTTACTTCTGTGCTGCCTTCTGCCCCCCGTATGTCTTTTCTCTGGAGAAGTCAGTGCCCCATGGATCCCTGGGCTCCCTCTCCTGCCTCCATACTTCCCTCACCCTCTTTACTCTCTTGGAGGAGCTGGAAACATGAGGACTATGTTGTTGTCATCTCACCTCACACCTGGGTGACAAATCGGGCATAGTGACAATGAGGGACCAAACCAGGAGGTGTAATGGTGACACAGATGGGGTGTGGCTGGGTCTGCTGGGGCACTGACGTGAGGGATTAGGTGAGGAGGGCTTAGCCTACAGAAAGTCTTCTGGACAGAGAATCTCTAGTGGTAGCCAGGGGGAAGCAGATAGGACCTAAGCCAGTAAGAGTGACCTAATCTCTGCCCTTATATGAAGCCTGGAAAGAGAGACTCCTTTGAGCCACTAGTTAATTTCTTAATTAAATTAAACCGATTTGGACTGAACACCTTTTACATGTAAAGCATTCTATTGGATGATTCTGCTGTCTCTGTTTTATACATTTGTGGTTTTCCTCTCTGGCTAGGGTCACTATTTCACGCAGACCCTTTCATTGCTATTGTTACAACCTTTTGTGGTCTGTCAAGGTCTGTGAGGATTTTTCCCAGGGCTCAGCCTGTAAACCAGAGGGCAAGTCCTTAAATATCACAGTTTAAATCAAGTAGTCACAGAAGTAGACATCTGATTAGGATGGCACCTAGTATGTGCTTAATCAATGTTATCTACACTGAACCGATCGGGGTCAATGAAAGTCCTTCTGGCAAGGGGTGCCATGTGCGCTCACTCACTGGAGATAATGGCCTTGGGAACAATTATCAGCCTAATTTCTTTTTACATCAAAGTAGGTTTGATACCTGGTAATATATGTATTGTACCTTTAATGGCCTTTTAATGATGACGAGGATCAAAAGCATTTTCGAGGTGAACCTGCACCATTAGTCTCCATTCCAGAAATTCGCTGTAATTACCACTGCTGCTCGTCCAAGCCCTGCGAGAGCGCTGAGTTCCCGTGAATGTGTCTGCACAGTTAACCACAATCAGCACGGAGCCAGGCCTGACACCGGTTCCGGGGGCTGGTTGCTGAAGGTGGGGAAGGACAGAGTAGGGTGGGGAGGAGTGACACTGGGAAGGAGTGAAGGGCTGAGTCATTCGGGACCTGGAGTGTCAAGATCTGTCTCCCAGGGGTCCTCGCAGCCTTGGACTGCTTTTCTCTCCTCGTAGAGAGTTTCAGACTTAGAGTGAATTGCGGATTGCTCAATAGCCTGGTGGAGTCTACAAGCCATATTGGAAAAGACTAAGGATCCGTGATAATTCTGCATTCCGCCCATCACATGTGTCAAGGTTAGGCAGGGGCAGGGCAGGGTGTGCGGCATGTGACACATGGCATCCAGCCAGGGTGAGTAAGTGCATCTGGATAGGCAGAGTTCCGGGAAGGGAGGACACAGGGAAAGATCCAAGGGACAGTGATGCTTCCCAGGAGGGGAGGTGTTCAGAGGGATGGTTAGTGTGTTGTTTATTCTTTGAATCCCTCCCCTCAAGATCATCAGATCCATCGTCTGCCAGTCTCTGTGCCCAGGAGGCTGACCACTGTGGACCGCATTACCTGGCTTTCTTGCCCTCTGGCTTCATGTTGGCTTTAGCCAAAGGGAGGCGTTGGCAGGAGACCCGAGGTAGCAGGAGAGAGAGGTCAGGGTATTTCTTCCTCCACTCCCTTCTGCCTCAGTGTTGCGGTTCTGGCAGTGGTTGCGTCCTCTGCAACTGCAGCTCCTGTCAGGAGACTGTTCCTCCATGGCTGCAACCTTACCAGGCTGTGATAACGGGGTTTCCTCCACTTGTCCCAGGGCTAGGGCTGGTAGAAGCTTCCTGTTGTTGCCAGTCCCTGGATGCTCACCATCTTTAAGAGCTTCCATCCTTAACCATGTTCACACCTCTGTAAATAGTACCTTCATTAAATTCAAATCCCAGCTAGATATGCCTTCTGTTCCCTGTAGGGACCCTGATGATACAATGGGTGTGTCAGAGACTGATAAATACTTACCAATCCTGTTTCCTTTTCCTGGATGCACAGGAAGACTACATTTTCCATTCTCCTTTGCAGTTAGGTTGAGGCTGTGTTACTTGGTTCTGGCCAATGGGATAATGAAAACACTTCCAAGGCTGCCTGTAAACCCTCTGTGCAATTGTGCCTACACTCTTCCATGGATGTGTCTAAGGTTGCAATGTCTCAAGCTGGAAGAAGCTTGAATCCCTGAGTCACTACTTGTAGGAAAATTTCCCAGTTGCATTCAACTATGATATGAGTGAGAATTAAGCCTTTATTTTGCTACGTTATTGAGATTCTGAGGGTGGTTTGTTACAACAATTAGGGTTAATTAATTGACTAATACAATGGGGGTATTAAATGAAAAGACAACAAAGAACAGTGGAGTACCCAAGGCATAAATATAAGGAAGCACATGCCAGGCATGGTGGCTCACACCTGTAATCCCAGCACTTTGGCAGGCCTAGGTAGGAGGACTGCTTGAGGCCAGAAGTTCAAGACCAGCCTGGGCAACATAGCAAGACTCCACCTCAATAAAAAGATAAAAATTTTTTAAAAAATGTTTGTTCTGTGAAAAGGGTAGGAATTTGGATGTCAGAATTGAGTTTAAATCCAGACTTCACCACTTCTAGCTATGTGATCTTGAGCAAGTTACTTTATCTTTTAAAGTTTTTTCATATATAAAATGGGGAAAATATTACCGATCTCACAAAGTTCTTTTGTGGATTTATTTATATAAGATCATAGCTGGTACTTAATAAAAGTTCCCTCCTTTTCCTTTCAGCTGTGAATTCTAAACTCAGTTCCTCCAGTGATTGGTAAATAATTTCAATTTGAGGGGAGCATTTCAGCTTTTGAGTGGTATTTCCGAATCTTTAATGGCAGGGGACAATTCACATTATCATGAGCATCCTGGTAAATGGATTTGAATATTGACCAGGGAAGAGGGATTTCCTTTAGGGCTTGGATGTGAGCATTTCCTCTTTCACTTCTCTGCCTTCCAGGCCCCCATCTTAAAGTTTACAGGCCACATGTGTCAAGTCAAGCAAAATTGGGGCTTTAGGGTCCCAGTTCCATCCCTTACTTCAGGCATGGATGTGGATCCTGTGACCCAAGTATCTTCTGCTAAGCTAATGAGAAAGATTCCCCATGGAAACTTTGCTCAGTGTCAACAGGGCTTATCTGTCCATTCATCATCCATTCATCGGTCCAGAAAAGTTCCTCAGTGCCTAGCATAGGTGAGGAACACTTCTAGGCCCTGTAGTAGATACGAAGATAGATCAGACACACCCTGCCCTAAAGAGCTTACACCCTTGCAGAAGAGAAGGTAACTTATCTTCCTAAATAAATATCAGACAGACCAGGATGTGATAAGCATGGAAGGTACAAAATACTATGGAATTCAGAGGAAGGGAAATCCCTTCTAGCTGGAGGGCTCAAGGAGCATTTGAGTAAATCTTGAAGGTGGGGCAAGATTTGAACATATGGAGATGAGGGAAGGATCAAACATGGGAAAGTGAGAGACGTCCATGGGGAAGGGATGGCTAGAGCACAGCTATGGAAGAGGAGTTTAGGGGAACAGCTTTAGAAATATCACCTGAGAACAGATTGTGCAGAGCCTGAATTGTAGGTCAAGACACTTAGGAGGAGGGCAGAGACAGGTGATCCAAGGTTTCTGAGCACCGGAACGGTGCATGCCCTGGGAAGGCTGGCTGGGAAGCTGTGTGCAGCGTGAGTTGGAGGCAGCAGAGGTGGAGACCAGGAGGCCGGTTAGGAGACCTGCAACCATCCAGGTAATCCATAATGCATGACTCAGCTAGGTTGGAGGCTGTTAGAGGGAAAGAATGTTGGGGAGAGTCATTCAACATGTATACATTATGGACCTCCCCTATTCCCCAGTGTGTCAGTCACTGTGGGGGTAAAAACTCATGAGCAATACAAATCGTGCCTCCTGGGCACTTGGAATACGACTCAAGGGGTGAATCAGTCAAGGAAAGCTTGCTCTTTCCAGGCTCTTCCCCTTTGTGGCCTCACAGCATAGGCATAAACTGGTCCACCCCTCCCCAGCCCCATGCGGCACCCTGTCAACAGCACTCCACCTCTGCCCCACCATCAAAGAGAGAAGTTTAAAGTGTAAGATGTGGTCTGCCGTCCATCCTTGTTTAACAAACATTGTGTGACACTTACTATATTCCATACACTATTTTAAGGGCTTTCTAAGTACTACATCATTTTATCCTTGTAACAATCTTATGAAGTAGATACTATTATTGTTCTCATTTTATAAATGAGAAAACTGAAGCATAGAGAGATTAAATAATTGTCCCAAGGCCATAGGGAGCATTTCAATGGTCCTCCTCCCAAGGAGGAGAGGACTTCCAGGGGTTTGGAGAAATATATTCCTCCTTGCTATCAAAGACACAATTGAGAGAAACTCCCTTTTATCTTGCTTTGGGGGTTTGTGTGTTTAAGCCATGACGCTTGGACCTGGACTCCCATACTGTGACCGTGGGAGGAAGGTGACCCAAAGCCTTATATTGACGACTTCCTGAAACTTTCTACCACTGGACTTTTTATTACGTAAGAACATTTAATGTCCTTATCATTTCAGCCACTTTTACTTGGTCCTTCTGTTGTTACTTTTAGGGAAAAGTAACCTAAGATATTTTCTACAGATCCCTACAAGAAAAAGTCCAGATTCCTTAGCACGGGCACATAAGGCCTTTGCTATGAAAGCCCACCTGGAGGGAAAGAGCAGAGATGCAACGTGCCAACTGAAATTACAGAAAAGACTGGATGCAGTTAAGCAGAGAATTAATCTAAATAATTATTGTAAATATGGATTCAAAGTAAATGCCATGATAATAAATATGTGATATACAATATGTGAACCATAATGCAAAAAAAAAAAAAGTTGAGAACAGAAACCATCGACTTCCACACAGCCTACTGTGTACATTAGCATGACTTTCCTATTCCATCGTCTTCATTAGCATAACTTTACTGCTCCAGAGGACTCAGGTTCAGGAAGATAAAAATTGCAAAAAACATTACTGTTTATGTGATGGTTAATTTTATGTGTCAATGTGGCTAGGTTATGGTACCCAGATGTCGGGTCAAACATCAGTCTAGATGCTGCTGTGAAGGTACTTTTTAGATGTGATTAACATTTACATTAGTAGACTTTGAGTAAGGCAGATTACCCTCCATAATGTGATTGTGCCTCATCCAATTAGTTGAAGGCCTTAAGAAAAAAAGTCTGAGATTCCAGAAGAGAAAAGAATTCTGCCTCCAGACAGCATCTGGACTCAAGACTGCAACATGACTCTTGCTGGAATTTCCAGCCTGCCAGCCAGCTCTGTAGGTTTTGGATTTACCAACCCACACTGTTGCATGAGACAATTCCTTGAAATCAATACCTCTCTGGTTCTGTTTCCCTGGAGAGCCATGACTAATACAGCTCATTTTGGGAACTTCTCAGAGGACCCTTCAACTCTTTAACAGAAAGCATCAGCAGACATCCCAAGACCTTTGAACCTCTTCTTCCCTCAACATCCTCACTTTGCTGTGTCCACCAACCCTAAACTATGTCACTATCCTCACCCAGTCTCATTCTACCTTCCCTGCCCATCGAGAGACAGGCTTTACACCAAATTTCAAGATCTCAATAAATCCTTGAGATTTGCCTTCCCCTTCCAAGACGCTATCTGACTTTTAAGTTGTAGGTACTGATAACAATGCAAAATAATTCTTGTCTGTAGACATTATGGACTTACAGATAAGTTCTATCAGGTGGAGAGTCCCTTGACTTACCAAATGTGGAGGGGGCCAGTTTTGCCTCCACTTGAAAATTTCAATATTCCTGATCTACAAGTGTGTCTGTTCTTTACATTCTCCTTAGAACTGGTTGTAACTTTCAACCTGGTTCCTGTATCAGTAATAAGTTAAATAAAATCTTTAACATGTGTTTATTTCATGTCTTTATAAGAGTCATTATTTTACCTTTTTTTAAACAAATTATTCTTCAACATTCATTTAGCTTTTCATTTTGGAGGGACGACCTATTAACCTAGGACAGGAAGCTGAAGTTGGCAAGAAGAGAGGGAAACTGAGGCATTGCTCTTAACCATTAAGCCTCAGTTTCCTTCTCTGTTTCTCTATCGAATAAGTATAATAAGAGATTGGGGATAAAAGAGGGAACTCTAACCATCTAGCTCTGGGAGTCTATGAGGGTATGGACTGCAGAGTCCCCATCCGGGGCTGGACAGCACAGGAGTGCAGCTGCTTTGGAAAAACATATGTTACACACTTTTCTGACTCTTTTTATGCTTGGAGTGACGATACTGAGCCCTCTTTCCCCTCACCTCTGGGTTCCCTCCTGTGGTTAACGCCTACTCAGCGTTCCTGCAGCTTGCACACCCTTCCTAAATATTTCTCTCTACCATAGTGCTTGTCATCCCCTGTTATGACGTTTCTAGTTCTCTGTCTCCCATCGCATTGTGAGCTGCTGGAGAGCAGGGTCTGTGTCTCTAGCACCTGGCACATGGTAGTCACTCAATAATTGCTTAAATAAAGGAATAGATTAATATCTTTCATTAAGTACTTTGAAAAGTTATCTTTTCCTTTTATGAACGATTTCCCACATGCATTTTGGGTGAGATTTTTCCTTTATCCAGAGGCCACACAAAAAGGCAGGTTCTTCCCACAGCAGTTCCCGGTGACCCCCTGTGAAGGGGTGTCCCAGCGGTCACAGTTCTCAGGCTTTCCAGCTCTCAGGTCTCAAAGTAGCAAGTCTCTTGTCCAAAGCACAAGGATGACATCTGATACATGGATGAAAAGACTCTCCTCTAGGTCTGAGACGGGGACAGAGCAGAGGATTCAGGCAGATGCTCTGTGTCTGCCCAGAATTCTCTCGGACCCTAGGATTAGCTACGGGGCAACAATACCCATCAAAAAATTGGAGTCCACGAGGAACCTACATGACTTTAGAGAGAGAAAGGCCTTTCAAGAAAGCTGAAGAAGAATTTTTGGAGAAACAGGAAAGCCACGACAAACCTGCGGAATGGGGGGTTTATTCACTTTATTTTTGAACGGTCTGGGGATCGGGTAGAGGGGTGACACTAGGGAAGAAGTGGGTGCTTGGATCCTCTGTTCTCTGTGCCGCTTTGGAAGAAATGGCCCCCACCTTTGAATGAACTATGACTACAGGGTCCAGGAGGTGGGACAGAGAGATCCCATTTGCCAACATCGCTGCTGAAAGCAAACAAAGTGAAAATGGTTTGGAAAAATAAGTATTAAAACTCTTCCACTGTCGTTTGGGGGTGGACTTATCCTTGTGCTGCCTTTGAGTTCCTTCTTTGGGGGAAATTTCTCAGAGGGACAGAAGACTGAGTGTTGGAATTGAGGCTTGTCATATGAAAAGGAAAAAGGAAGTGAAGGTCTCCTTTCTGTCTTCATTATTGTGTTCCATTGGAGCCGTGTGGGAATTCTGCTAACTGAAGAGGCCTTTCCTCCACACCTGCAGAAAACCACAGGGCTGGGTTGCTTGGTCATTCTGCCGTGCTGTCTTCCCATCCCTTTCCCCTTCTCCCTTTCAAAATAGGTTGGTCATAAGAAATGGGATCTTACTCCATTTTTCATGGCATCATCCAGTAGAATTTCTGAAGCTCTAAGAAAACCCTGACTTGGCCCCTTTGATTTGATTTGATTTTTTAAAAAAATGTATTTTCTTTGCAAATTGGCAAATAATGATTGTATGTAATTATGAGGTCACAATGTACATATTGTGGAATGATCAAATCAGGTTAATTATAATAATATATCCATCACCTAAAATATTTACCATTTCTTTGTGGTGAGAACATTAAAGTCCTCTCTTTTAGCTGTTTGGAGATACACAATACATCATTATTAACTATAGTCACCATGTCGTGCAAGAGATCACCAGAACTTATTCTTCCTAACTAAAGCTTTGTACCCTTTGACCAACACCTCCCTTTGCTCCAGAAGGAAGAAACAAGTAGTACTTTTTTAATTGGGAAAAACAAAAACCTTCCTGAAGGCCCTGGCAGACATGGTTGGCAAGAAGGGGAGGCTGGGAAAACAAGAATTGAGCCTTCTTGACTTCGTAGGAGAGCCTGTCGGAAATGGGGCTGGGAATGTGTGTTGTGTCCACCCATCTCCAGTCTCCCACCGGGTCCGCAGCCCTGGGTTTGGGACATTCTCTGCCTACCTGCTATTGGGGCACGTTGCTGTCCTTGCCCATTCTCTACAGTCAGCACAAAGAGCTCAGTGTTTAGACCCTGTGAATTGTCTCTAACGGACTTGACAAATCCAGAATGAGAGAAGCACACAATTGTGTGGGGAACAGAGGTGTGCAAAGGAGGCTGTGGAGGAGGATGCCATCAGAGTGCAGTCAGATTCAGAACCGCACTAAAATACCCTATTGTCACTCCCAAATGGGCGAAAGCCAGTCCCGGTGTGAACCAGGCTCAGAAGGCAGCCCCCTAAGGATCCATCGAAGGAGAAATCGGGCTCCTCTTAGCATCAGCTGAACTTAGAGCCCTCAGAACAAATTGCTCACTGCTGAAGGGCCCATTAGAGCGTAATGGAAAAAGAACTCTGCAAGAGCACGCTGGGGTGCGAGAAGGGCCGGATCGTGCTGAATCTGAGTGTGGAGTGGCTGACGCCCCTCGGGAAGGCTCTGCATGCGTGTGGACAGTGCGCTGAACAAGCCAGTCATTTTCTCAAGCCTGGGGGCACTCGGGGGCTCTCTCTGCACCCATCCACCCAAAAATCTGAAACCCAGCGGTTTCCTCAGCGCCGGTGGCTCCCTCACCCTGATGGCCAGGATCGTCCATCACCATAGCAACCTCGAGAATGGCTTCAAATGAGATCTTTGATCCTTGAGGATGCAGGTGTGCTTTTCTTGCTTTTTCCTTCCACGAGGCAGGGCAGGGCAGTGGTTGAAGGATGGTAAAAGACAGGACTGAAATTAGCTGTTGGAGTTGCCCACTCCAACAAGAAATGGCAGCAGCCTTGAGGCAGAGGATGAACAGATGGTGTGTGACGTGTGCTATCAGCCTCCTGAAGCATCTGCCCTCACACAGACTCGCAGATCCTCGCACCGGGAAAGGGGGATTCGCATTACGGCTACAGGAAATAAGAGAAATGGGATTGCTCTCCTAGGTAGAATTTTGATACATAAACAAGAAAATAAGGAGAATGTTTTTCTGTTATTGCTCTCTCTTGTGCTTACTCGTTTTTCAGAAGTCTGGTTTATGTGGAAAGATTCGACAATTCAATAAATTCAGCAAACTTTTATGGAGTGTCTTCTCTTTGTTTGATTGTTTATATCCCACCTCTTCCAACAGGAATTCCAGGCAGCTTGCAACCAAGGACATAAAAGACAAGAGGAAAAAAAATAGGAAATCAGGACCAAGGAAAG
The DNA here is from genome assembly GCA_028533085.1 of Varecia variegata. Classification (NCBI taxonomy): domain Eukaryota; kingdom Metazoa; phylum Chordata; class Mammalia; order Primates; family Lemuridae; genus Varecia; species Varecia variegata. Next base: position 28,337,934 of record CM052442.1, on the reverse strand, counting down.
GAAAAAGAAAATATTCTAACCACAAGAGTTAACAGAGTGGCAACTGGGAATTAAAATTTAACTTTGAGAATCCTGAACACAGGGACAGAAAATATTATATTCTCATCAGTTTCTCTTGGAGAAAATGTTTCTTTCTCCTACTAAATCCTAAAAGACAATTCTCTTGGGGAATTTGGAATTAGTTGACATTGTGTGACACGTCCTTCTTCCTCCACCTTCATCATCATCATTGTCGTCGTCACTGACATTTATTGAGTACTCTTTATTGAGATTTATTTATTGAATGTGCTAGACACTGTTCTAAGCACATTAGATAAATGATCTCATTTCATCCTTGAAATAATCCTATGAGGTATGTGCTGTTATTATCCTCATTGTATAGATGGGAAAGTTAAAAAACAGGTGGAGTCTTCCAGGCCTTCTACATGACAGACTTGGTTCCTGGGCTGTTGTTTCCAAGAAGGCATGCTCATCTGCGGAGCCTAACACTATGGGTGTCCTTGAGGACCAGGACTAACTTGTGTCAGGATCCTTCAGGCCATTCGCTGCCCCAGGAGAGCCCAAGTGCTTTCTTAGGCAGAAGAAGAGGGGGCTTTCCCTCAGTCAAGATGACCTTGACCCTGGCTTGATTGCCATACAGACCCCCAACCTCTGTAGCTGTTTCCTTATCTCCTGGACCAGTTTTTTTGGTATTCCCAAAGCTAGACCTTGCAGATACGTAATATTCTACCACCCTATGGGGATTAGGAGAGGAGATCAATGAACTCTGGTCTTCCACATGTGTCCTGTGAAACTGCTGGGCCCGAGAAATGCCTCAGCCATTTCCATGCACGACTTTCTGGGCATCCTATTCATCATTTGCCTGGAAAACAGTGATCCATTCTCTGATCTGACATCTGCTGATCTAACTTCCAATAGTGCCACCCCTGAGCCAGCATGAAGATCGGCATATTTGAGGCCCAGTGGTGAGATTCTGGGCTGAGAACTGTCTAGCCAAGATAGCCACATGATTCCAAAGCATTTGGAGGCCCTGGGGTAAGCAGGAAGGTGCAAGCAATTTCTAAAACCCATTGACACTCAGCAATGCTTCTTCTCCACTCTTGGGTCCCATATCCCCAGTATCAAAGCTTCTCAACTAAAAGGGCCCCTTGGCCCTCAGCCTGGCAGGACCCACTAGATGGTAGGTGGGTCAGAACAAGCATTATTCTTGAGTCTTTCAGAAATGGATGCATGATGCGGGCTGCTATTGCTTAGTGACTAGAGGAGGATTGAAGTCTGGGTTTCTCTAAGCAGAGGATGTTTTTAAAAATCTTGGATCTATCATAAAATCAATTCTTTTCCTCTTTCTGGATTTATGTCTGATTTCAAGGTTTCCTTCAGTTTTCTTTTTCCTGTTGTGACTCATTCTGTGTATTTCTTTCTGCTTTTTTACTTGAGGCTTTTACATCTCTGATTATAGTCTTCCACCATGGCAGCCTTCTGGTAGCTCAACTCCATCTAGTCCTACAATTACCAAAATTGGAGGTCCACAATACTAGGATGGTGGTGGTTGGGGGGAGTTATCAATATTTGGAACTACAAGGCTCTCCTCCTCCAAACTATCAAAATAAGGGAAATTAATTTTCCACTGAGAGTTAAATTTTGAAATTAATATATAATGGAACAGCATAGAGATGCACAAAATAATTTATTAGATCTCAGGTCCACAAGACTTGATGGCAATGTGATTAAAAATATTAATGGAACTTAATAAAGCAGGTTGGTGAGTTCATGGAGCATAGAAAAAGAGAGTCCTGGTGGCAAATGCTGGCAGAGTCAGTATAACTGTCATCATCCTGGACAAGGGGGTCCTAGCTGATGAATTTCTAATGTTTTGGTCCCACTGTGAGAGTTGTTCCTATTGTGAAAGGAGAGGCAGGAAATTGCTTCTGGCCAAGGTCCACTGCAGACTGAGCAATCAAGGTAACTCTGAGACACACGGCCCCACCTCAGGGAAACTGAGCACTCCATGACCTGCTCACACCGGTAAGGTCTACCCTTGTCCAGACTTGGGTTTCTCCATAGTGCATCGCCCTGACTCGCTTATAGACTAGGGAGCAGTAGATGCTGTTCCACCCCAGAAAATCTTCTACATGAGGACTTTGCAGACACCCAGCTCTCACCGTCCCGGCTGAGCGAGCTGGTGCATGTAGCAGGCTCCTGAGATGAGCCGCAAGTGGAGCCTGTCCACCACTATTTTTGCTTAAGCTGAGATGCCAGCCCAGCTGGCCACTGTGGCTTATTCGAAACTCCAAATATGGTGCCCAGGGCTGTTTTGTGGCCCCCAGTGGACACTGTTTGCTCTAGAACACAAATACTGGGTCACCCGTGAAGGGCTGGAGTGGTCTGAGCAACTGCTCACATTTTCCCTCCCTCACTCACCTTTACGCTACGGAATAGTGCCTTCTTCTAAGTCAATGCCCATCTTTATCTTTCGTCGTCCACTCTTCCTTGGTGAATTATCCCCTCCTCTGACTACAGTAGCCTCCCATAGCTGGGAATCCTTCACTCTTTCCCTCCGGATTCTCCCTCCCCTACTGCCCACCCCATCTTGATTTGCATGGGCATATTTGAAATATGTCACATTCCTCTTCATAATAATCACTACTGTTTCTCAAGTGCTTATCACGTGGCAGGCATGGAACTAAAAGAGTCACATAAATTAACCCTCTATAGAGTAGAGGGTGATTATTGCCATTTTACATATGAAAAAAACCAAGGTTCAGAAAGGCCACATTCCTGCCAGGGTCCCATAACTAATAAGTGGCAGAATTGGGATTTGATCCCAGGAGACTGGACTGACTCCAAAGCCTAGATTCACACCCCACACTGAACCACCTTCACCTTACACCATTCATTATAAAACCACATTGAGGTTTCAACAAAATGAAGCATAGATGTTATTTTCCATACACCACTACACATTGCTCACACACATTAGAAAGGCAATTTTAAAAATCAACACTTTACTCAATTTTAATGACAAATATTAGGTTGTATTTATAGAGGTTGCCTTTTAACTGTTTATGAATGGGTAGCTGCTCCAGAAAATAAATCTCTCAGGACTCAACATGCAAAAAATCCTTGTTAAATATTTTGTTAAAAATCATTTTGTGTTGCTGCCAAAGCAATAGAAAATAATTAAATTTCTTTCCACTTTATGATGTAATCTACATAAGCAGTCCTGCTCTCCCTATCTGTAAATGTCACATGTCCTCATTTGGGCCCCCTGCGGTCGCCTGTGTTGGTGTAATTATGATGTCAGTGTTGCGAGCTGAGGTTGGGTGATGACTGGGCAGTTCAGTCTCCACACAGGAGTCTGTGACTAATTCTTGGAAACTGATAATGTAGACCCCGACTGGGGAAGGGTCCTGCCAGCCCCGGGAGCCCTGAGAAAATGCAAAGCCAAGAGGCTTCGCGGGTCGGCACCTCTCATTGCCTGCTCAGTGATTGCCTGCCCTGCATTGGCTGCTCCAAGAACGTCCCTGTCCAGAGTGCCACACACAACGCAGTTCTGGGGAAGACCAAAGGCTGTTACTCATTCCATTCCTGACTCCCAAATATGACCTTGGGTTATCTTCTCTTCTATCTGTGCCTCGGGTTTTCCATTTTTATAGACTGTTCTCCTCTCCTATTTTAGGAAATGACAGTTTTGTAAAAGGTTTTGCCTTCACTGGGGAAGGGCAGTCTTTGAATAACAACCACTGCATTCATATCTGTATTTTTCTTTGGCATTAGATCTAATTACTAATATATACTACTCGGGTATGAGGGGCAGCCAGGGGCAGTGGGAGGGTGTGGAGCAAGAATAAAGCTTTTGCTCTTTCCTCCTGCAGCGCTCTCAGTAGAGCAAAATGGTCTGTCTTCAGGCTTTATGGAGGGGCCCCGGGTCAGCCACGCGGATCTGCAAATTGGCTCTTATGGCCTTCATCGCTGCAGTAGAGTTAGTCATATTAATCAACACCTCATTGGTGTGTAGTGGGAGCTGGGTATTTTTAAATGTTCTGAAAATTTCGCCCACCAGCTGGTGATGGCTTGGCAGCTGTGGTCACAGGTCACCATAAACACAGAATCTAGTAGCAGGACACTCGTAGGGGTTTAACTGCTGTTAGCTGCTGGGAGACCCATGCAGCAGCCTAGTGGTTCTCAAATCACATGGAGGAAAATTTTATGACTTGGAAAGAAGACGATGCAACCACTGCAAACCCGCTGCTTCCTATTAGGAAGGAAGTGATTGGGGAGCTCAGGAACCACGGGGAGGCTCCTGTACAATGACCATAAACCTGAGGGTTCAGCAGGAAAAGAAGCAATTTCACCAGCTCCAGCCACAGTGGGGACTGAGGGAACAATGAAGGGAAAGGAAAGGAAAGAAAACCTTAAAAAACAGAAGGAAAATTGGAAAAGGGAAGTTCCCTGGGCAATTCATTAAAGAGGGGAATTAATTTCAGGTCTTCTCTGATGAACTGAGGCATTTCTGCATACGGTTCAGGGATGTGCTGTTCTGATGCATTCAGAGATCCAGGGCCCTCTGGGCTAAGAGCCCCGTAGCTGTGCCTTCTGCTGTAGAGGAGTATGGGGGCTGAAGGGGACTCCCAGGGACATGACAGCTCCTGATGCCCCACAAGAGGATGTTGACAGAGGACAGCAGAGACTTCCAAGACTGGTGGGGCTGTCTGCAGTCCCTTAGCTCAGTTCTCTACCTTTGCAGATGGATTACTCAGTAACTTGGGGCACAAAGAGGAAATGTTAAATAACGAAACACTTAGAAACCAAACTCCAAGAAACAGCTAAGGAAAGCAAACTGTGAGGACCAGTGACTAATTAATATCTGTAATAAAAAATGTTATAAACCCTTTCTGAAGTCTTTTTGGGAAACTGGACTTTAGGCCACCACGCTGTTGAGAGTCAAGGGGCTTCCAACTGTCTCCTCTCTGTCTCTGGAGGGGTGCAGGGATAGGCCCAGCGTGGGGAGATGAGGAGCACAAGCCTGGGTGTGTTGATGTTAGGATGCAGGAAAAATTCACTTGGTTTAGTTTTTCTTCCCAAGAGAGCGATCCATGATGCTTTCTTAGCTTGTAGACAAGATACAATGAGTTTAAATGACTTACAATCCATTAAAGTGTGCCTGAGAATGTTTAAACACATCAGCATAGCCTAAGGCCACACGGCATAAAACAAAACCAAGATGTTTAATAAGATACAATTAAGGCAATAGAAAAAGAATGACTATTACAGAGCACATAAAGGAATATTTGAATAATCTGAACCTATGTAAACAAATAAATCATCTTGCATCCTTGGGTGATAATAAAATTAGACTATAAACTGTGGGACTGGAGAATTTCCATGGTTGTGGAGGACTAAAGGGGGGAAAGGTTAACTTGGATCTTCGATAACTTCTACTAGTGATGTTTAAAATTATAATGGAAGAACTCTACTACTGGTAGTTGGATAAAACAAGTAAACCCAGGGCAATGGGAAAAATGCCTGGTACAAATTTCCAAAGGACAGTTCATACACCTTGCATACTATGGGGGGGTCTGAGAAGCTAATGGTGCCAGCAGAGCCTGAAGGTGTCACGCTGGTGTGCTTGGGTGGGTGATGCAAGATTAGAAGGGCTCACTGATTGCAACACAAAGAGAAATTTCTGACTCTACCACTCACATGTTACTACGTTCAGAATTAATTTGTTCATTCCAGATTTGTTCATTCCATGAATGAATAAATTTATTAGTATCTAGGATATCTCAGGCTTTGCTCTGGACATGGGGCCATCAGAGTAAACGAGGTCTTTACTATTAAGAGGCTGATGTTCTTTTTTGGCGGGGGGTGGATGGAAAATAAACAAGTAAGCCATAGACAGACAAGCTAATATCAGAGTGATAGCTTCTGTGAAGAAAGGCAGACAGGGTGATGGGACCCAGCATGACTAGGGAAGCATTAGGTAAGGAGGTCACGGGAGGTCTCTCCGTGGACTGAGTGGCATCTGAGCAGAGATCTAAATAGTGAGAAAGATATGGTCACGTGGGAACCTTGGGGAAAGACATTCTGGGCAGCAGGAATGGCATGTGCAAAGGTCCTGCGGAGGCTTCCAGCCTGCTATGTCTGAGAAACAGAGGCCAGCGTGTCAGCAAGGGCGGGGGGCCTGGGAAAGGTCTGCAGCAGGCAGGGGCTGGGTCTAGGAGGGACCTGCAAACAAGGCTAACATGTATGGATCTTATTCTAGGTGATGTGGGAACGAGTGAAGGTGGGGAGGGATGTGACCTGGCTGACGTTAAAAGTCCAGGCAGCTAACTTACCCCTGGTGCTGATGGCGGCATCTAGGGCAGAAGAAAGGAGTCTGGGAACAGGATGGGATGACCTTGCACATGGGCTGGCCTTCCTTTCAGCTCCCTTTCCCGGGCCTCCTGTCCTATCCACATGGCCACAAGGGCCGGCTCCCCACCCAGGCTGGCCAGAGAGGCTTCTCCAGCAGCCTAGAGCTGCCAATAAGAGATTCAGCTGCAGCCTGGCTTGTTCTCTTGGAGGGAGGATTTGCAGAAAGTCTGGAGTGCTCAGCAGCTGTGTTCTCCACCGTGTGGACAGAACGGCAGGAAAAGCTGGGCAGGGGAGGAGTACTAACAGCTAACACTCACATGCTAAGCATGCCTTGGGGCCACACTAAATGCTTCATACAGTAACTCATTTGCCCACACAACAACCCTATTCTCACCCTGTTTACACATGGGGGAATCAAGGTACAGAGGTTAAGTTGTCCCAAATCATGCAGGTATGAGGATTTGTACCCCAATAAATTTGAAGAGTGAATTGAGCATGAGAACACGGCTTCCTGAGTTCCCTACACCAACCAAGACCTCGGTTTTCAAGCCTTCTTGGGATTCTTGCTTTTGTCCCTTTCTTGTACTGAGCGTCTCAGTCCATTCAGGCTGCTGTAGCAGAATACCAGATACTGAGTGGCTTAGAAACAATAGAAATTTATTTCTCATAGTTCTAGAGTCTGGGAAGTCCAAGATCTAGGCACTGGCAGATGTGGTGTCTGCTTAGGTTCTTGGATCCCTGTCTTCTTGCTGTGTCCTCAAATGGCAGAAGGAAAAGCAAGCTTTCTCTGAGGCCCCTTTTAGAAGGGGACTTATCCCATTCAGGAGGGCTCCACCCTCACCACCTGGTCACCACCCAAAGGCCCCTCATCCAAATACCATCATCTTGGGGGTTAGGTTTCAACATATGAATTTTGGAGGAACACAGTTGTTCAGTCTATAGCACTGACTCTCTCGTTTCTGCCAATGCCAGCCTGAGGAGATTCTGTTGCATGCAACCAAGGGTCCCAGGTACTGGATATTTAAACATCTAGTCAGTTGTCTCTATAACAAAGTAGTCTATTCATCTTGTATCTCAGAAAAAGGGAACAATTCCTTTCCTTCCACTGATGATTATAATGAAAATATTATTAATCACCAAGAACATTTGTGGAGCACTTAGTATATACCAGGCACTGTTTTAATCCTTTTCCACGTACCATATTATCCAATCCTCACAAATACGCTATGAAGCATGTGCTATTATTCTTTTCCATAGGGAAAACAGAGGCACAGAGATAGTTATGGGTTAAACTGTGTCCCCCCAAAAAGATATGTTGATGTCCTGACCCCCCAGGATCTCAGAATGTGACCTTACTTGGAAATAGGTTTGTTGCAGATGTAGCGAAGATAAGGTCACGCTAGAATTGGGGGGGGGGGCCTTAATCCAGGTGCCCTTGTAAGAAGGGGAGAGAGATGAAGGGAGCATGTCATGTGAGGGTGGAGGCGGCGATTGGCGTGATGAACCTACAAGCCAAGGAACACCACAGACCGCTGGCATCCCCCAGAAGCTGGGAGACAGCCCGGAACAGACTCGTACTCAGGGTCCTCAGGAGTCATCAACTCTGACAACGCCCTAATTTCAGATTTCTGCCCTCCAGAACTGTGAGAGAATAAATTCTGTTGTTCTAAGCCACCTGGTTTGGGTACTTTGTCATGGCAACCCTAGGAATCGAACACAGAGATGGCAAGCTGCTTGCCGGTGGTCGCACAGCGAGTGAGGTGTGAGAGGGGCCTGTCTCCGAGCTCGCCCCCTGGAGGTGCCGGGGGGAGGATTTGCAGGGACCCCTGGAGGAGAGTCAGGGCCTGCGCTCTCCCCTGCTTCTCTCGGCTGTCTGCGCTTTGGGGCTAAGGCAGGGAAGATAAACAGTTAACACGTGTGCAGGAAAAGCTGGATTGGGCAGCTCTGCTGGAGCCCACCCTCCCTGCCGGCAAGAAGAGCCTGCCACAGCCTCTCAGACAGATGGTCGCCCAGCGTGTGCCTAAATACCTGCGGGAGACTGTGCTGTGCGCTGTGCGTCGAGGGGGCGTGAGCGCTGGACTCGGAATTCTGGTTCTGCCTCCCATGGGCTGGGTGACCTTGGCCGGGGAGCTTAGCTTCCCCTCGCCTCAGTTTCCTCGTCTGTAAACAAGGACAACCAGTCCTGCCACACAGTGCCGTTATGGTAGAGGTGGCAGTGGCAGTGACCACGAAGACAAGAGAGAGTAAGCAGACACTTCTCCTCCGGGAGCCCTCAGGGAGTGGGCCCTTCCTCCTTCCCAGCCCTCTCCCTGCCTTCGACTAGGCTGGGCCAACTGTGGCGGCTCAAGTTTGGCTCTTAGTATGCACGTCCCTTCCTGAGCTTCCAAGTGGGTTGAGCTACATGAAAAATTAATTGTGTATTTTTCTCTCCTTTTTTTTTTTTTCAAGTGGAGGAATTATTGAGGGCTTTGGGGAAGAAGGGCAGCTATTTGCTATGCAACAGCTTGTCCCCTCAGCCATCACCCCTGCATGTTCAGCAAATGACTCTTCTATTCTCTTCCCGGCAGGTGGTCTCGCAGCTACATGTGTTCGGTGCATCCAGCAGGGTGCTCCGGGGAATGCAACGTGGTGATGACTGCTGTTTCCAATTACTGCCCTATCAGGAGGCAAAGGAAAGAGACTGCGCCAGCCTGGTGGGTGGGGCCACCGAAGAAGCATTGACAGTCCTGGTTGTCAGGTACCTGGGGCTGACAGGGCCTGGTCACCTCGCTGGTCACTAGAGGGTGAGGACTTGACTTTCTCTAAATGAACTGAACATCTGAATGATTGACAGGGACACAGCAATCAGTAAGTCCGTATTCGCTGAGCACCTAGTGTGTTGTTGGTTCTATGCTAAGCACGGGGCCAGCTTGAGGGTGTACAAGCAGTGATAACACACAGCACTGTCCTTTGGGAAACTTAAATTATAGCTGGGGATGAATACAAAAGAAACAGAGAAACAGATCTATTCATCCATTCAATAGCATTTATTGAGAACTGCCCTTGTGGAGTTTATAGGCTAAGGGGTCAGAGAGACATTAATCAAATACTATCACAAATATGTGGCTGCAAAGCATGGCAATGCTATGGAAGGAAGGTGTGGGGGCTGTTGGAGTGTAAGTGGGGATCCGACTTGTTCTGGGCGGAGAGGGCTTCCTGGGTGCCGCGATATAGGCTCTAATCACGGAAATGGAAAAAGAAATGTTGACTCCAGGCCGTGTTTGGAAAGAATGAACGAGCTGTGTGGACAAACGTAGGGGTGAAAGAGATGGATGTCAAACCTGACTTCTAAGTTTCTAACCAGAATAACTGGAAATCAAAGGTGCTGTTGTCAGGCAGGGCAGCGGGTGGGGATTCCCTTTAGCAGGGAGAAGCCGGCTGCATGCCGGGCCCTGTGCATGGACGGAGGGAGCGGGAGGCCATGGGGGGGGGGGAAGGCAGGAGCGCAGAGCCCAGCTGCGGGGCATGGGTGCTGGGACTCTGCAGGAAACAAAACTGTAGGGAGGTGACGGCTGGGGTAAGTTCCCAACCAAGTTCCCAACCGTGGGAACTGCTCACAGCTGGGGTGTTAGATGGGAGAAAGGGAACTCGCACTACAGGACAACTGCTGTGTATGTGGATCTGTGTTAGGTATTTATACAAAACCATCGTGTGGGGTCACTGGACGCTAAGACTCAGAAACCTAAAGTTGTTTCTGTAAAGTGTGTGTGGTGTGCGTGCTGTGTGGTGTGTGTGTGGTCTGCGCATTGTGTGTGTGTGCGTTGTGTCTGTATGGTGTGCCTGCATGTGTCTCTGGTGTCATGATATCCCAGAGCAGGAAACCACTGGGCCCCTGGGACTTGCCCTTGGCAGCCGGGAATGGCAGCCCCTCCTTCCCTCTCTCCTGGGACCCGCGTGGCCTCTCGTCTCTGCCTTTCTCTGAGGCAGTGTCCCTTTCCCCGCCTCTCTCTGCTGACTGCTGGATGCCTTCCTTGCTTCCTTATGGCCTTACTGTGGCTTTTTAGTTCAAGAGTCCGACATTATTTATTTGTTTAATAAAAATGTATTGAGCACCCACTGTGTCAGGTGGTATCTTCAGGCACTGGGGATGCAGCAGATATCAAAGCAGGGACCCTGCCCTCATGAGCTGGTGTTTTTGTGGGGTGGCCATCCTGCAGTGAAGAAAACGAAGCTGAGCGAGGGTCTGGAACATGCCGTGGGTGCGGGGTGGTGCTGACCTAGGGGACTCTCTGCTTCCTGGGCATCAGCAGGGGCCTGACCCATGTGGGTAAGCCCTTGATCTGCGCAGCGTCCTGGAGAGAGGGACAAAGACCCTGGGGCAGGCACACCAGGAGGTGTCCACGGGCCAGCCAGGGACAGTGCGGCTTGTGTGGTGAGGGAGAGTCACACAAAGCTGGCCAGCCACGGTGAGGTGGGAGTTGGGGGTATGGAGGGCAGGGCATGGGCCACAGCCACGTGACGGTGCTCTGGGCACTGTGTGGAGACCAGCAGTGGGAGGGAGGGTGGATGGGGGAACAGCTGGGAGATCATGGTGGTCCCGACTAGGATGGAAGCTGAGGAGGTGATGAGAAAATGTCAGATTCTGGACAGATCTGAAGGTTGCGTCGATACAACTGCTGGCAGATCTAACCTATTTGTTTCTGGATCTTCTAGTTCAGGTCATTGGGAGAGAGAGTTGCATAGGTCCCGCACAGCCTATTAGCTGACCAGAGGGACAAGACAGGGCCAAGCGTTGCAAGGCAGCCCTCAGGCAAGCGAGTGAGGAAAGATTCCCAGGACAGGGGTCTGGGTGGTCTATAGTTGGCATGTTCCCCTTCTCCTGCCAGCTCATTTAATAATACTCATGACAGCCTGTAAGGGAGGTGTCTTTATTCCAGTTTTCTATTTGAGAACCAGGGCTCAGAGAGGATGAGTAACCTGCCCAAGGCCACACAGCTAGTGGAAGGAAGAATGTGTGTTTGACCTTTTGGAGTCTATCTGATGCTAAAGCCTGTGCTGCCCCTGCAATTCAGGCTGCCTCGCAGGGATGAAGAAGAAATGCCAAAGGAGGAGACGGAGGAGAGGCGAGGTCGTGGAGATGGCCACAGTTGCATTTGGAGGAGGAGGAAATGGTTAACCGTGCTCCGGTTAAAGAGAAGCCAACCAAGGTGAAGGTGCGAACTGAGAGGCTGCCTTTGGCGTGGGCGCAGGTGGAGAGCCAAAGCCAGGTCAGGTGCAAATGAGGCAGGTGGCTGAAGGCAGCAGCAGCGAGAGGCAGTGCCCAGGAAGAGCTCGGCCCTCCCCCCACCCCCCACCCCATATTCCCTGTGGGCCGGTTCCAGCTCTGCGGCTCCGTGTCATCCCCACTCTGGCTGGCAGAGCAGTACCTGCCCGGGCCCTTGTCATTTCAGGGCAGAGGTGGGGGCTGGGGATCACTGACGATTGTCCAAGTCAATGGGGAGACGATTATAACCCTCCCCGTGGAAGGGCAGTGAATACTTGAACAACAACACAGTCCACCCTAGTACCGGCCTCCGAGAGTTTAGAAAGCACATGGTGCAGGTCTTGGCACAGAGCTCGACAACGGTAGCTGTTACTGTTACAATATTAACAGGCCACAGTGCCCCGGAAAGCAATTGCCGGTGGCACCCAGGCAAAGCTCCCATCGCTCAGTAAGTAGTTTGTCTGTGAAGCAGAGAAGGCAGCAGAGCTCGTGGCTTGCTCGGGACATAGGCCCTGCAGTGACCACAGGACCCTGCTCACACCCCTGCCCCGAGCCCCGCAGCTCGGCCTGTGTCTCGACTCCCTGAGCATCCTGGTCTGCCCCTTCGCTGCCACGTTTTGGGTTTCTGCCTCAGCTCCTCTCCCTGTCAGGCACTTCTCTGCTCTCCTTGCAATGTTGTCTGTTTCTAACAGAAATTTGAATAGAGACCTTTCATAATTACAGATTTGGGTCAAGATCTCCAGCTGGCCAAGTTGCAATGGAGTAATGATTTCTTACTTCCCAGAGTGCAGAGTGAGGAGAAATTTTCTTCCAGCTCGATGTCTAATAGAAAAAAAAAGAAAAAGCAAAAAGGGGAGGCAACCTCAGTTCTCGGAAACTCAGGGACCCACTCTGGGCGGGCCCGTCACTGTCCCTCCGGGCTGCATTGAGTGTGAGCCCTCGTGCCGTGGTGGGGGTCGGCTACTGTATACAAATTCATTTTTCAAAAACTGGGATGGATACAGTCTAATTAGGACTTCACATTTTAAAAGAATGACACTACTGATATTTGTGTACCCGTGAGCATGCAGTTTATGCAGACCTGTAGTGGCGGCTGAGAAAGGACAATTTTACTTCCATGGACGGCAGCAGCTGTGAGAGAGGAGCGAGGAGCGGGCACAATAGCTACGTCAGGGAAGCTAGGAGGAGGAAGAGCCAGTTAGGAGAGGGTAGAGCCCATAATGGGCTTTCACTTTTGCCTGGGCCACAGGCTCAGATTTAACAATTCTCAAGGCATTTTTTCACTTGATTTTCAGATTTGGACCTCATGACAACCTTGAGAGGCAAAAAGATCTCATATTATTATCTGTGTTTTCATATACGCAATAAATGACGCTCAGGGAGATTAAATGATTTAGCTGAGGACACATAATGAGAGAAGACAAATATTTTGACTTCTTGCTACATGTTATTCTTATTACTCTGAGCCGCCTCTTGAAGGTGAATGTAGGATTTATAAATGAGTAACCGTTATTCCTTCCTTCCCCAGGAATTTTGGACGTGTCCAAATGATTTTGTTGGGGAATGGGCAAAGGTAGCAGAAAGCAAGTGAAATGAGGGCTAAGTGTTGACTGTGAGTTGCAGTAAACTACATCAGTTAAGGTTAGGGCCATCCATCCAGGGCTGCAGCCACATTCTTACAAACTGAGATGGTGACAAGATTTAGTAACAGGTGAGTTTTAGGTATCAGCTTGTGTTCTTTGGTTGCAAACAACAGAGATCAACTTGGATAAAATGTGCTGGACGTACTTCAGACAGCTCACGGAGCATGGGGAGACTGAAGAATCAGGTTTGGAAAAGGGCATAGTCCGGGCAGCTAGAGGGGGGAGAAGGCGGGAGCCAGTCGGGGTAGACTCAGGCACTGCTGCCGGAATGAGTGGGGGAGGGCCGGGCCCACCCAACCTGAGTCACGAGCTCTCTCCTGGGCTAGGGCCTACATGGCAGCCCCACTAAAATGACCTACGGTCAGACAAGGAAAACAGAGTTTGCAGTTACTAAAAGAGGAGGAGATGGATACTGGGAAGACAATGACCATCCTCCACCCGGACCACCCGACCTGCGTTCAATCCTCCAAGAGAGGAGGGTGTTTGCCAACCCCCGTCCAGGATCTTTTATGACATGGAGAGAAGGGGGTTGGTAAAGAGGGTTGGGGTGGGGCGACACAGGAACAAATCAATCAATGCAGGGAGTGACTAGGGGGGAGAGGTGGAAAGTCTGCCTGCCTCCCCAGGTGATGGGGCCGAAGGAGGAATCTGGGGTTTGGGGTATCTCCCAGACAGCATCACCCAGGCTGGGAGGAGGCGCTTTTGAGATGTGTGGTGTTGAGTTATGCATTGAATCCCTTTCCATGTACTTTGTGAGCTATGCGCTAAGACGAGCAGTTCCTTTAATTTCATGTGGCCCCTGAATTGTGTGATTTTGAATGTGACTTTGTGAACTGATGATCATGCAGGGGCCTGGATTTTCTTAGGGTCACAATGGTGTTTAGTGTTCATCACCAGAATTCTTGGCAAGCGAGCAGCCCGCAGCTAGAAGGGCAGACAGACCAGTGCGGCTGGGTTGTTCCGTTCCTCCTTTTCTTTGTCCTGGTTCTAGAATTACTCATCTTAGTTTTTCCATGAAGAACATTTAAAATTTGCTTAAACTTTCCTTAAGGAAGCAAAACCTGTGACAGCTTTATTTTCTAGAAAAGTATTTCTGGTCAGGGGTTAGGATGTACTTGGATGGGCCCTAAATTTCCATTATTATTGTTCCCTTGTAAATAGCTCATCATTTTTATTATAAAGTAAGAACTCGAGTGTACCATTTTATAGATAAGAAAATTGAAGCATATGATCTAGCTCGTAAAAGTTTAATTAGGCTAGTCTGTAATGTTATTTGGAAGCCAATATTATTATCGTCATAGTAACTAACTTTTGAGTAAGCATTTTACATGTGTAGCCACCCTATGAGGTAGATTTACTATTATCTCCGTTTCACAGATGGAAAATTTGCTGGTTTACAAACAGATAATAAGAGAGAGTGTCCTATACTAGCCTGTCTGACTACAGAACCCACACCCTGAATGCCGACCTTCTTCTGGACCGCAGGCAACAATCCGGTTAGCTACTCAGTGACCTGGACTCTGACACGATTGGTCCCTAACTAGTTCTAGCTACTAGGTGCACTCATTTACCATGAATGCTCTAATATTCAGAACCCAGTCTATTATGCTAATATTACTAACAGAACTAAAAAAAAAAGTCCATTGGTAAGTTGTTGAATCAATTTTTGATTAATTAGAATTTGCTAATTAATTAATTGATAATCTTTTGTGGGGAGCTATTTACCATGTACTAGGCTCCGTGGACACACGAGTGAGATAAAAAAATAAGATCTCTGCCTTCAAGGAATGTAGAGCCTGGTGGAAATGTCAGATGATAAAAAATTGCAAAAAATAAACATATAATTATATATTTTTTTATTTATTTTATTTTTTTGAGACAGAGTCTCACTCTGTTTCCCAGGCTAGAGTGCCGTGGCATCAGCCTAGCTCACAGCAACCTCAAATTCCTGGGCCCAAGCGATCCTCCTGCCTCAGCCTCCCGAGTAGCTGGGACTGCAGGCATGCGCCACCATGCCCGGCTAATTTTTTCTATATATATTTTTAGTTGTCCAGCTAATTTCTTTCTATTTTTTTTTTTTCATAGAGATGGGGTCTTGCTCTTGCTCAGGCTGGTCTCGAACTCCTGAGCTCAAACAATCCGCCCCCCTCGGCCTCCCAGAGTGCTAGGATTACAGGCGTGAGCCACCACGCCCGGCCAACATATAATTACAGAGTCTGATGGTGACGGGCCAAGCGAGGGCGAACTGCAGTGGCGGTGTGGCTGGAGAGCGGAGGGATGAGGGAAGTGATTACTTAGGTCAGGCTCTGCCATCCTGCCACAAATGTCCAGTGAGTGTCCTGCAGGCGACAGACGTTGTGCCAACTGCCGTGGAGGGTATGAAGGCGATGAAGACGTGGTCCTTGCTCTCAACAGGAGCTCAGGGGAGAAAACACATGAACACAAATAACCACAACCTTGTGCCACGACAACATGAACAAAGATGACAGTCACGACTGGGACAGCTTACATTTACTGGCACAATTTAAAGTTCCCCACAAGAAATAACTCATTAGTCCCTACAGCAATCCTGTTAGGTGAGTTCTGCTGTCACAACCGCATGGACGGGGTGGGGATGGAGGGCAGCCAGCAAGGACTCATCTCAGGTTTGTGTCTGGAGCCCGGGGAGGAGAGGATGGCAGAGAGTGTCAGGAAGGGCCAGGAAGTGGCAGTGAGGGCAGGGCGGGGGCAGGAGAAGCTTCCTGGAGGAGTGGCTGCTTGACGTGGGCCTGGAAGGATGGGGAGACTTTTGGAGGCAGAGACTGGGGCTGTCAGCAGAGAGAGTGGCGCACCCAGAAGCAGGAGCATGTGGCCAGTGTGGGGGCTGGGCCCAGTTCTCTGGGGCAGCTGTGCGGGGCACGCCTGGAGGCTTCGTACAGTACAGAGTCCTGGTAGCCCCCATGACAGTGTCAGTGAGTGAGGTCGAGTCAGGCCTGGAAATCCCCACTTCTATAAACACCCGAGAGAGTCTGACCCTGGGACAGGTGTTTGTGGCATTTGTGTGGGGCTGTGGGGGACAGTAAGAGGAAGCAGGGTGTGGCTAGATTGTGTGTGGCCTGGGACCCAGGGCTGGAAAATGTGATTTGTTGGGTGGGGGAAGCTGAGAAGAGGCAGCATCTGGGCCAGGCTCTGGGAGGGCCAGACTGGTCCAGGGTGCTGGGAAGGCATGGAGACTAGTCAGTGCTAGTTAAATGGCCATGCGAGAGGCACATGGACTGGGATGGTGGCAGTGGGTGTGGCGAGAGAGCCTGAGTATGTCCCTGGGGCAGAGTCAGCAGGACATGCTGCCCAGTGGATGGGGGTTGGGGCAGAGAGCAGCTGGGACCACCTCTGGACGGGTGGCCAGTCTGCCACTGTGTCTCTAGTGAGGTTTCTGCTCCCCGGGGAACGATGAGGGCAGGGTCGTCTGGCCAGAGGCCTGACTTCCTCACGGGCCAGGTGTCTGGCCTGAATCTTTCTCTCCTCACTCTGTCTCTAAGAATTCTCCCTGGAAGAAGCTTTCTTAGAGTCTTAGACACTCAAGAAACATTCCACAGATCTTCTATCTAAAAGGGACAGTTTCTCTAGTTTACAGAATCAGAAAGGAAGGTGGATGCAGGAACAATGACTTCAGGACCAAGACTGAGGAACGACCTGCTGGCTGAGTGGTTTGCTTTGGCTCAAAGAACAGTCTCAGCCAAGTAACAATAATATCGATAATTAAAACAATAACAGCTATTGGGTACTTACCGCGGGGTAACCGCTGTGTTAGGATCTTCATCTACATTGTCTCCTTTACCTCTTGCCGCCCTGAGGAATGTTAATTGGGTTCTTCTTGGCTCTAGTTAACAGATGAAGAAATGGAGGCTTAGAAAGATGAAGTAATTTGCGCAAAGTGCCCCAGCTCCTGAATGGCAGAGCCAAGGTTCTGTTTGAGCAATGGAGGGGTGGCACTGCCTGCAGTGAAGTGGTACTTGAAAGGGACATGAGGACATCGCAGAGAGGAAACAGCACTGGGCCTGGAGCCAGAACACCCTGGGCTGAATCCCAGCTCTGCCATCTCCAGAGTCCCTTGAAACAGAGCCCAGTTCTCGCCCTTGTAAAATGGCGATAGTAGCACCTGTGCTTCCAGCTTCGGTGGCAGTTGTCAAGCTCAAACACAAAGTGGGAAGGTGTTAGTAACACAGGGTGCCCTTCTGTACCCGCTACCCACTCAGAGGGGACCCACGATGCTGCCACTTATTAATTTAAAGGCAAAGTCTCAAGAGAGGGTGGAAGGGACGGTTATGCTCAGTCTTGTTCAGCTCAGCAAACCCCGAGGGCCACCTTGGTGTCTGAAGTTGTGCCTGGAGGTTATCACAAGACTCTTGGTGATGGGTCCTCATCGGAAGGGGCAGGGGAAGGACATAAAATGTGCCTGGCAGCCCTTCTACATGACAGTGCAAGGAAGAGCAGCGTAGGAACAGCGGGAATGAACGACACAATGGAGGTGTCCTTTTCCATGAACTTCAAAACCTGGGAGATGGCTGGATCAATTAGACTGTCATTTTGAAAACCAGTGAAGGACAGGAATATAATGATAATCAGCAGGGCACATGGATTTACTAGGTACAAATCTTATAAAATGGAAACATTTTCTTTCCATCAGAAAATAACTGGTTTTGGTGTAGGGCCAACAAAAATTGGATTTAGAAGAAATAACTCTACTTTTCTCTCAACAGTAACTTGGGGAACTTGCAAATATACTAGTTCTTCTAAGTTAGTGGGGGAAAAGAAAAGGAAAAGAAAAACTGCATCTCAGTTGGAATTTGTTTATATTGAGAACATGGTCAAGTTCACCTCCTTTTCATCAAAGGTGAAATTCTTCCATTGAGGCAAGATTGGACTGGGGCCCCCAAGCTGTGGAGGAAGAATGTTTATTGATTAAGTTCATGCTTTTATGAAGGGAGAAATGCCCTGGGTTTCTCTGAACCTGTTTTGTGGAATAATTGTTTCTTATGGCGAAGTATTTTGTTCCCAAGCATCCGCTCCACAGGGCCTGGTGGGCCTCAGTTGTCTCAGGCAAGTATCAAGTATTTTGTTTTTCCTTTCTTTTTTTTTTTTTAGACAGAGTCTCACTCTGTTCCCCCAGGCTAGAGTGCCATGGCACCAGCCTATCTCACAGCAACCTCAAACTCCTGAGCTCAAGCAATCCTCCTGCCTCAGCCTCCCAAGTAGCTGGGACTATAGACATGTGCCAACATGCCCATTTTTTTAATATATTTTTAGTTGTCCAGCTAATTTCTTGCTATTTATCTTAGTAGAGACAGGGTCTCGCTCTTGCTCAGGCTGGTCTCGAACTCCTGACCTCAAACGATCCACCTGCCTCGGCCTCTCAGAGTACTAGGATTACAGGCGTGAGCCACCACGCCCAGCCAAGTATTTTGTTTTTCTAAACTAGACACCAAGAAAATTTAGGGCAGATGTACAACCCTCTGCCTCTGCAGGCTCCCTTCCTCCAGCCCATCCCTGATCCAGGGTGAGACCTTCAGGAACTTTCCAGATCTGGGTGGAAGCTTTCTTGACCAGCCTCTTAGCACCAGATGTAATGTGACCTCAGGGTCACTGCGGGTGTCTGCCAGGGTTGATTGTTTAATCTTGCGCTGTCTGTCTGATACATGACCGGGAGAATCTGTCAGATGGAGTTTTTCTTGCCTCACTATAAATGCAATAAAGCCTCTGTGTGTCGTGGTCTATAGCACTTGGGTTGACAAAGTGTCCACAAGTCTGTATGTCCAGGTCCACCCATATGGTCCTTCCACAACTACTGCTGGTGTATGTGTGAGTCTTGTCACTCGTCCATCCACCCAACATCTATTTGGCACCCACAGTGCCAGGCACTGTGATAGAAGCCGCTGATATGGAAATAATCAAGACACCCCCAGGTCTTACAAGCCCAGAGTATGGCAGGGAAGGCTGGCACATAAACACGCCGTTGTGGTTCAGTGCGGCAAATGTAAAGATGGAGGTGACCGTGTCGCAGGAGAAAGTGAATAACTGCTCTCACGGGTCAAGAAAGGCTTTCTGGAGGAGGAGGGCAGAGATGGTTTTCTGGGTCGTGAAGGACCCGGCGAGTGCTCCTTGGGTAGTCCAGGTTGTAAAACCCTTAGAGATGGGCCCTGCCAGTGTGGACTGAAAGGGAGGGAGGGGACAACCAGGGGAGATCTGGGTGCTGTCACTAGAAGGAAGAGAATTAGACAATAAGCAGGCACAAATGATAGCAGAGTTTTACCTCTGGAATTCCCAACAAGATCTAGGTTCCTTGAGCTGGGAACCTGGAGCATAGATTCGTCTTGACTGCCCCACGGGAAGTGGGATCCCACAGTAGACGCTGCAGAACCAGCCTGTCCATTCAGCTGCTGCATACGGCCCACTGGGAAGTGGCAGCCAACACAGACCTACCCTAGAAGAGTCTGAGGAATTGTCCTCGACCCCCACCACCTTTGGTCCCTTTCATCTGCTCTTTGTGACCCCAAGACAGCAAGCACCTTGCACCTTTTCACCAGGGGGTGCTGTACTGGCTTCCTGATCGGGGGCTGCCCCTGGAGGCCTAGCGGGGTCTACCCGAGTATTCCTTGATTCTCATCAGCCGCTCCAGCCAGACACGGCGGCACGATGATTCATGTCACTCAGAGCTGAAACATGTTCCAACAAATGGGAATTGCCGCTATATAGGGAGCTCCAGACAGTGTACTTTACATTAATTAAAGTGACAGGGAGCTATTCAGCCCTAAGCTGAAAATCGTCTCTAACAGATGATTAGGTATGCGGGGTTTTCACGCTTCATGGCTCCCGGCAGACTGAGAAGGAAAGGGGTAGGAGTGGGAGCAGAGACAGCTCTTGGAGCAGGGACGACCCCTGGGAGCAGGGAGGCCTTTGGAAGCAGCGCTCCAAGCTGGGATGGGCCAAGGTCAGATCCAATGTCATGGATGACCCAATTTATCTGCTACCTCTTCGAGCAGTTTCTTGGCCAGAGGAGAGACCCTGCAGCTGAGGGGAGAGAGCACCAGACCAGGGCGTGGGGAATTGAAAGTCAGGTCCCACCGCTTTGAATAGACTAAGTCAATTGGGATAAGTCCCTGTCTGTGCCTCAGTTTCCTTATTTGTAGCATGGGGCTGGTCTGCCCATGAGAGGTATTGTGAGCATAGCCCAGGATATTAGGTGCTCTGAGCTTCACCTGTTATCTCATCTGTGCATGAGAGATGGGCTCAATCTCTAAGCCCCTTTCAGCTCCAAAATCTAATAGTTGCTTTGAAAAATGAGAAATTATGGTACAAATACTTGGTATTGTTACTGTTATTATTTCAAATGGCAAACTAAAGTTCTTGCTAAGGAGCTTAGTAACCTGCTATTCTTCACTGGTCAGTGCTTAGCAAAAGTGAGCAAGGCAACCCAGGACTTAGGACTGACCAGGACGCCTTCTCTTGGGAACAATGTCATGACAGCCTGCTCGGAAAGGAGGATTCCACGGCAAAGTGAATTGCAAAGGAGATTGCCATCATCTCTCTCTTACAAGTTATTGAAACTCATTTGACAGCAAAAAGGATATTTTTGCTGAGGAATAGGTATTGAAGCAAAAAAATTAATCTTCTTTTTGGCTAGATCCATAAAAAAAATATCATCCAAGTGTGGACTGGGGAGAAGTACAAAGAGGAGCAAGACTTTCATTCTGGATTCATTTTGGGGAGGCAGGACATCTGAGCATGACGCATTTAATAAAGGTAAGTTAGATAAGAACACAATGCAAAACCCAAGGGATCTAGGGGTTGTCCCAAGGTGAATGAGTGGTGGAGAGTAGCCTGTGAGGGTTAGAACAGAGATACTGTTGGGAGCCAAGTTCATGGAGCTTGAGGTTTAAGAACACACAATAAGAGGCCAAGACAGCAGCCTTGCTGGCTGCTGCAGAAGCGGAGGCCCAGGGAGACAGATGGAGGAGGAAGGTGCCATGGGCCGTACCTCTCAGGCCCCTCCAGACCGTGACAGTCGGGGCTTCGTTAAACACAGACAGGTGATTGACGGCCTCTTGTAACTTCTACTTCACAGAAGTCACTCAGGACTTGGCAGATTTTGAGATCTCCTGATAAGTCTTTCAAGAAAGAGGTTTAGGGAAGTCTTTGTCCAAGATACAATGGGAGACCACCCACTAGTACCAGCCAGGCTTTCTCCTGGAATGCAGAAAGCAGGTGTCTGAAGAGCACACTGAACTCAGAGGCCAGATGGCCCAACTTTGGCATTTTGGACAAGTCACTTAAATTCCCAGGTTCTCAGTTTTCTTATTTGTAAAATAGGGTTAATTCTCAGAGAGTCAGTGTGAGTCTCAGAATCAAAAGGGAATATTCTATGTGGATGGGATTTGTCAACTTTGAACTTGTTATTGAAAGCTGAAAACATTGAGGCAGCTTCTCCACATACTAGTTCTTTGAGCCTTATTTCTTTGTCTGCACGATGGAGATAACTTATGACGACACCTGCCACTCAGGGTCATTTTCAAAATGCAATGAGGTGATGTGTGTGGAGTGTAATATGGTGCCAGGCTCACGGTGCCCAGGGAGTCCACGGTGGTCCCTCCTCTTTCCCAGTGGTTCAGCTAAGTTACAAAGCTCAGTCATAAGGAAAGCTTGAAGCATTGCTAGCAAAAGTCTCCCTTGAAAACACCCTGGCAACTGTCACCTCTGGAGAAGATCTAAGAATTAAAACAGCCTTAGGTCACCTGTTCAGTCCAGCAGTCCACAAGCAGGTAGACATCTTTACAGAGACAGCGCAAACCCTGTAGCAACTGTAGTGCGGGCAGAAGCCTACTCAGACCTTCCCTCCGTCTTCCTGGGCCTCTGATGAAGGGAAATGAGGAGCAGGTGACAAAGGGTGTGAGGCCAGCCGAGAGGGACCTCTGGAATCTGCCTCCCATAGCGGCCCTGCCCACCTGTCTGAGCTAAGGTGGCCCCTCTGTGGTCCGGCAGCTGCTCCATGGAGGTGATGCCAGATGGTTCCACCAGCCCAGAGCTCCATGATGAATGGCGCAATTGAGTGCTGTGCGCTCTGTGCCGAGCAGGCAGTAAATCCTTGTTTGTCAGATCGCCTCAAGTACTGGGTAGCGCTTTGCACTGGCTCAGGAAACCTCAAACCATCCAACATCCAGGCTTGATTTGCCTCTCTTTCAGGCACTTGCTTGAAGTCTTTGAGCCTTCCTCTGCCTCTGGACAGATTTTCTGGATTCTACCGTCCTCGTCCCATTGCCTTCTCCATTGCTCAGCGGGGCTGGCGGACTTGGAGTTCCACTGCAGTCCTCCCTGTCAGGGGCAATGCCACCCACTGCCTGGCTGCCATCGTCACATCCCGAGGATGCTACCTGAGTGTCTCTCTCCAGTCCTCCCTGCCTTCTGAGCTCCGTATCCACATCTCAAATTGGCTGCTAACACAGGCTTGCTTGAATGCCCCATGGGGAGCTCACACCCAGAGCATCCCAGGCCAAACTCACTGTTTCTCCTACATTTTGGTAAACACATTTCTCCTCCTGCTATTTCCTAACCTGTTTCATAGCATCATCACTCCACTTGAGATCATGTTTGAAACTTCCTTCTCATCTCACCAGTTATCAGGTCAGGAAAAAAAAGCCCTTTAACTAATTTCCTTGCTATCCATCTTCCATACCATGACCAGGGTTATATTGTTAAAAATCAGATCTGCTTATATTTTTCTATCACTCAGAGGCCTCTTAAGGCCCTCCATGGTTTACTGGAGAAGACTACACTCTGTAGTACGCCTGTCACATTTCAACAGTCATTCCCACCTGTGCCCGTGTCCCTCGGCCTTTGCCTTACCCAGCCACACCTGAGGGGTCCGTAAGAGTGACTCACTACTTGAGTTGTACTTACCGGGGAAGGTGGGAGGGAACCTCCTAGGTGGGCATTTCAGAATCTGGGTTGGAGGCAGGGATAGTAACACCCCCCACCCCAGGGCCTGGCACACAAGCCCCTGCCGAGTCTGGCGTCTTTGCTGCTGTTTCCCTCATCGCCCTGCTCCATTCTGGACCCTCACAGCTCCAAGCGTCCCGCCATGCTGCTCTCTAGGCTGGCATTTCCTTCCTTTCTACTCTGCTGTTGCGAGATCTCAGGGGCTACATTGAGATGTTCCATTAAAGTTGGAAATAAGTTTGCTCTCCTGAGAGTTAAGCAAGAACGGCGCATGTCTGCACCTGGGCTCCTCCAGGAAGCAGAGCTGCATCCCAGGTGAATGTGCTGCTGCGTCACAGGAGGGGTCGAAGCCAGGGCAGGAAGAAACGTGGCGAGGCAGGGGAGCTGGGAAGCCGTGCGAGGCACTGCCCCACAGCCTTGGCCCCGCTTCCCCACAAGCTGCAGAGACACAGCAGGGCACCTGGGGTGGGGGGAGGTGACCGGGTGGACACCACGCTGCGAAGCAGCCAATGGAAGGGAGGACCAAGAACATTCATCTGCCTGACTCCCTCCCTTCTCTCTTTGCCCGGGCTGTGTGCCCCACACCAAGCTGACTCCTCTGCACTTCTGGGTTCATCGTCCAGCCGCTTAGTGGCCACTCGGGAGCCAGATTCCCCACTTTATGGGATGGCATTTCATCCGAGACTATACATGGATGGATGACTCGGGGAATCGGACTCAGAGTGTGGGAACATGACATATAGTCCTGGAGCTTCCATTTGTACCAGTGGGTAAGTAGAATCCTACAGAATAGAATGCAAAATCTATATCCAATATTAAGGCGGAACTTAAGACTTGAAAGAAAATGTGTCTGTAGAATTTGCCTTAGGCTGTGCCCCCAGCTCTCTGCGGGGTACAGATTTGTTTTTTCCATAAGGGACCTGAGTTGCATTGGATTAGAGCACAGACGTGTGAAGGCGTCTGTAGGAGACAATGAGGGGTTCTCAGCCAGGAGGCCTTGGCTGTCACTGAGTAAATGTGTGAGCCGTGGCTTGTCAGCAGCCAAGCCCCAGGAAAAGGAGTGCAGGTCTTGGCCACTAAGCTTCTAGACCTACTGAAAAGGCAGTCCCAATGTGGAGACTGGGTGTACCCAGCACACTGTAAATTCTCCCACTCTGTTAACGAGAGCATGTAATAATAAGTTGTAGGCTGCAGGGGAAATTTTTACTTTTTCCTCCTAGTACCTGCTCATCCTATTTTTATCATTAGCCCTTAATTAGTATTTGTGATTCACCCTCCCTCATTCCAAGGCCACCTATTTTAGGCCTGGTCCAACCCCCAATTCAAGGGCGAAGAAGGGACGAACCCAGGCTAATGAGCACTCATCATTCCCCAGACTACACTGTGTGAAGCTCAGGACTCTGACAAATCTACTAGAAAAGAAACTGTTTCCTCAACTAGTTTTGGAGTTGGGAGTGTGAGGCTGGAGCTGCTGCAGCCACCTTGCCACCATGTGGAGAGAACTTGTCTGCAAATAGAGCCAACCAAGAGGAACCGGGACAAGAGATGTGAAGAGAGAAACTGGATCCCTTTGAGCTCTTGTATTAAGTCATGCTCAAGGTCAGCTCTACTTCTGGCTTTCTCATTTGTATGAATCTTTTTTTTTTTTTTGCTTAAGCTGGTTAGGCTGGGTTTTCTGTCATTTGCAACTGTAAGAATTCTAATGACCACTTGTACAACAGACCATCTAAGCCTGATGGCAATTCCACATTTGCTTCCTCTCACTTTCCTTGATTTTGTTTCATTGTTATCAAGCTGACTTCTGACTTCTGATTCCAAGTGGGTTGTCCCAGGGGGAGTGAATGTACTACTCACATGTGTTCCCGTCTCCCATCCGAATACTAGGTTTTTGTTTGTTTGTTTTTATTGTGAGGGAGTAAGTGGGTTTCTGATTTTATAATTTGGTCATGGTGAGCCTGATTACTCAGAGAAGGTGCAGTTGGGTTTGTGGCTTACAAGATCGAGGGTCAGGTTCTGGATTGTGGAAAACTGACCAGAGTGGTAAATGCAGCATCTGGGCCTTTTCCCTTGAAGGACAACCTGGTAGCAGCATGTGGCTATATGAGCATCAAAAACATTTTACACCCTTGTCCTTCAAGAACCATCTGAATTGTCTTCTCCTTTCACATTAATTAACTCGTCTATTCAATAATTATTTCCCTAGCACCAGGTGTGCATAGTGAAAAACAGGCAAGCAGTGCAGTGGTGGAGGGAAAGCCGAGGACCAGTGTCAGGTGGAGCAGACCATGAGAGCTGCAGAGGTCAGAGGAGATCAGGGTCCTGCAGTGGGTGGGCTGGGCATGGTGGCAGGAGCATCAGTGGTCTTGCACCGTGGCACAAAATCTGCAGTAGCACAGAGCACAGCAGAGATTAGCATCAAAGACAACTAGCCATGGCCAAGAAGAGCATCCAGGTCCGTAGCCTGGGAGAATGAGGTGCACCGGGCATGTGTCACTAATGAGGGCCAGTGGAGTGACAGCAGACAGTGGAGTTGAATTGTGGACAGAGACTGGAGCAGGGACAGATTCTGGTTATAAATGGAAATTGCCCTTCATTCCTCTGGAGATACTTAAGGAGACACAAGAAGGTAGAGGAATGAGATCCTCCAACTTGGTAGGTGTGGGAAATTGATCTAGAAGGACATACTACAAACTATTAAAGTGACTTTCCCTAGGGTAGCACTTAAGCGATATTTTGGTTTATAACTGTTGTCCCAGTAGGGCAGTTTTGTTGCTAACTACCCATGATCTCTAGAGTATTTGTAGTGCTAAGGTGGCTTCATTCTGGGTCCAAACTTCTTTTTTATTTGCCTTCTCTTTAGCTCTGAGGTTTGCTGATTTCCCACGCTGACCCCCGTCCTTCGCTGGCCCCTGTTGGTCAACACTATATTAGTTGTTCCCCTGCCTCAACGTTTGCAGACAGATTGCTGTGCACTCTCAGTCTCTCTGTCTGCAACTGTTTGCAAAGATTGGGCTTTAATGTACACAGACTTTCTGCCTCAATTGTATAGGCTTAATCAATTTGGCTTCCTTTATTTCTTTTTTATGAGATCTATTGTCTTCTGATTACAAAAGAAATACATGCCCATTGTAGAACGCAATTGATTTTTCTGGAGCTTTTATTTTAAATTTGCATTTCCTATGAATGCCCATCTGGGCAATTTGGGAAATGCTGGAGGGGCAACTCTCCTAGAATGCAAATGCATCCTGACCA
>CM052442.1:28283080-28310971 GCA_028533085.1 Varecia variegata | reverse complement strand
GTGAAATGTGTCAACCACCTGGTAGGTATCTCTTGCTTGGCACCCATTCTGCTTAAAATCCCTTCCTTTCAATTCCTACCTCTTGCCCTTGTATCCTTTCCCATAAATTCTCCATTATGTGTTCTCTTGGGCCAGTGCTTCATGATCACGGATTTGCAAATAAATAAACACCGAACATAATTGCTTTGTGCCCTATTCCTCCTCCAACCAGTTCCTCGAAGATGGTCGTTTTGAGTTGTTTCTTCTTTCTCTTTTGTCATCTCTGGCTCGCTCTTATGGTCCAGAGTAGAGAATAAGGATTGTTTACTGGTTCCCAGAATAGCCAGGATTGTAAGACCCAGTTCCGGCTCCCCCTTCTGAAATTCACTTCCATGGTTAAATCCTGACACTGGAACAAATTTAATGGGTAGAGAGAAATTTGGGGACAAGGTACCATGAAAAGCAAAAAAATGCTGACTGAATCTACTGATGTTTCAGTTTTCCTTAAACTATCATATGGTATACCAGAGGTCCCCAGCTTTTTTGGCACCAGGAACTGGCTTCATGGAAGGCAATTTTTCCCCAGACCAGGGTGGGGTAGGGGGATGGTTTCAGGATGATTCAAGCACATGACATTTATTGTGCAGTCACACCTCTCTGCTAATGAAAATCTGTACTTGTAGTCACTCCCCAGAGATAGCATCACTGCCTCAGCTCCTCCTTAGACCACCAGGCATTGGATTCTCATAAGGAGCCACAACCTAGATCCCTCGCATGCGCAGTTTACAGTAGGGGTGGGGCTCCTGTGAGACTCTAATGCTGCCGCTGATCTGACAGGAGGCGGAGCTTACGTGGTGACACCAGCGATGGGGAGCGGCTGTAAATACAGATGAAGTGGCTGGCTTGCCTGCCGCTCCCCTCCTGCTGTGTGGCTCCACGCCTAGCAGGCCACAGACCAGTACCAGTCCGTGGCCCAGGGTTGGGGACGGCAGTGGTACACCACTTGATACCATGTGCTTGCAGAATTATCCAGCCTGTTTGGATCCCAGTTACTCCACTTTCTGGCTCTGTGGCCTTGGGCAAGTTACCTAACCTTAACCTCGCTAAGATTCAATTGCCTCAGTTGTAAACAACCCTTGTGGGGTGTACAACCACTATACAACAGTTTAGAGAGAACGTGTGAATCACTCTAATAGCAGGCACTGCTCTACCAAAGCGAGGTCAGGGCCTGACGTGGGGCTCCCTCCATTCCCCGCTCACCGCTCTGCCCGACACATGCACACACTCACCACACACCACACACTCCCACACAACATCACACACACACATGCTACACACCCACACACACCACACCACACACTCCCCCACAACATCACACACACACATGCACACACACACTCCCACATAACATCACACACACACACATACACAAACACATAACACAAAACCACACACACATCACACACATACACTACATACCACACACACACCATACATACATATGCACACAACAAACACACAATGCTTCACTACACAAACACAAACACATACCCACATACCACACATACATACACACATGTACACACACCACACATATACACACTACAAACACACAACTGCACACCACATGCACACACACACACACACACACACACACATACTCTCTCTAGGTCTATTTCCCGTCTACTCAGCTGACTTAGTGAAAGAGAAGAATCTCTGCTATGATTTGAACATCTTAAAGGCCATTTTGATTTCACTGAGCGAAAAAAGGATGCAGTTTGGCCATTCCACCTGAGAGGTGTGAGGAAGTAACCAGAGGGAAACATCAAAGTTACAATTCAGGGAAGAGGTTAAAAAAAGACTGATAACAAGACCTATCAACTTTGCTATTTGGCTGCATTTCTGGAGAAAAGGTCTTGGGAAACAGCAGTCAGAACTATTGCCTAAAAATTGCAAAGGTGTCGGGTGGTGCCGTGTCTCCTCTTTTCTCAGGGAGGATCAGGCTGGCTCCGGCTTTGCACCGATGCACTCGCTGGAGAGATGAGGACCACAGGAGCAGCAGCGCCTTAAAATACAGAGCGTTCTTTCCTTCAGAATGCCTTGAATGTACATGATGTGATTATGGAGCAACTCTTGGGATATGTCAAAGCTGACAGCCATCTGCTCTTGCTAAACCCCACGAGCTTTGGCAAAATAGCAACTTGTTTAGATTCACGTTGAGTTACAGTTTTGGATCCCAGTCACTAAGCAGGCAATGTGCAAAACACACACAATCTATTTACAGGTGTACTTGGTGTTACACATAATGATCTTTGGGAGGGCAGGATGAACAGGAGCAGCCCTTTTCCGAGGAGGGGATTTCATTTCTTGACTGCTGCCGGGCTCAGCACCTCAACACATTCTCTTACACCATCCACGTGAGTCCGATGCTGTTATTCTCCCCATTTCACGGATGACAAAACTGAGTCAAGTAGGCTGCTCAGGGCAACACTGCTAATAAGTGGTGGAGTCAGGACCAAACCCAGGCAGTTCAACTCTGGAAACTGCTCCCACCCACTGAGCTGTACCAGATGTCACCCACAACAGTGACGCTGGGGTTTGTAGTCAGCAGGGCAAGGTCCAAGGCACACTGGCAGGAGAAATAGGCCTTCCCCAAAGGAGACTGGACTATGTTTTCTATAAGGAATATTAATGTTCAATTAATGTTCATGCTGGAGGAACATCCTTAGTTCTTAGACAAAGCAGCAAGAAAATCAGTGTGAGTCTCCCCGTTGGAACAGCCTGAGGTCTGGGTTTTGGTCTCTGCTCTCGCTCTTAGTGACTGAGTGATTCTTATTGGGATTGTTGGCATTTTGGCTGCACCAAGACTGTCCTGACCGTTGTTGGGAGTTTAGCAACCCTGGCCCCATGGCACTAAATGCCAGTAGTGTGCCCCAGTCACTGTGGCTATCCCCAGCCCTCATTTCCAAATCTTCCTGTCCTGCTCAAGAACCACGAGGACATCTTGTTGAAGGTTGAGGTGCTAGAGTTGGAAGGACGTGGGAAGGGGTGAGGGGACAGGGCCTGGAGGGGGCCTGAAGGAGGGGGCTGCATGGAAGACATGGGCATGGAGAAAGGAAGAGAGCCCAGGATCTGGGGAAAGGAAACTTCGCCTGAAAGCTCTAGCTTGGGAAGCCTCTCCTTTGCAAATGAAAGCAGTGACCTCTGCTCTCCCATCGCCAGCTGCTCTCTGAAGCTATAGGCTGCTCCAGGCTTGACCTGGAGAAGGCTGAGTGGGCAGGAAGGATTCCAGGAAGGGGCGCAGGTGCTTCCAAACCATCGTGCAGTGGCTCCAGCCAAGAAGGACCTGGAGCAAACCCCTTTCACCTCATGGCAGGATCTCCTTTTCACAGCTGGTCCTGACATGGCCCAGAAGACCCCTCCAAGCGAGGGGACATCACAGACACAGCTGTAACACTGGCACGAGGGATTCTAGGAGGGTGCTCCATTTGGGAGGACATTTCAGGCCAAAAGTCACACCTAACGTTGAATTACATGCAATGTAGTGTGAGCTTATGAGGCTAATGCAAACTCCAAACTTTTCTAGGATATACCAGGGGAGGTTGACCGTGTATTTTTTTGTGGAAATTTTAAAGAAAGGCAGTCATTCCTTAAGAGAGAAAGCAGGTAGGGCCGACATGGTATGGTGCGGTGGAGGACGGACCCGACTAAAGCCTGCTGCTCCTGGGCCACAGCGACAAACTGGTTCTGCTGACCGGGCAGGTTCCATGCTGCTCTGGCCTCGTACAGCAGCTGTCAACTGCCAGTGATGCCCAGGACAGGAAACCCCGGGAATGTGTGTGAACTGCTGCAGCAAGGGACAGCCCCAGGGACAGAGCCATAAATGAGGGAAGGAGAATCTGGCTGTTTATAGCCGAGCGCTGCAAACGCACTGGCTCCGGAACAGCAGCTCAGAGGCTGTGTGGGCGAGCAGTGAGGGCTGGGCCCTAGGCGGGGGATACTACACTTACTTTTGCATAAATTCATGACGTGGTTGTGTGCTTTTGATGGGAAATAATATGAGGCCCAGTGAAAACAAAGAGACTTCGAAATCCAGGCTTTCTAGTTTTGGGTGCTTGCCTGAAACGCTTGAGCACACGGAAGACACTCAGATGCCCCTAGGCTGGGTGTAGACCTGAGGACCACAGCAATGGAGGACGGTGGGGACAGTGGTCCCTGGTGGAAAAACATCCGCAGCATGTGCACAGGGTGACTGGCCCTCCCTCTCACTATACCAGTCACCTCCTCCAAATTTGAGTCCCCAGGTAATGTCTCAAATCCAACCTAACTGAAACCCAGTCCCAGTGTAACCCAAGCATCGTAACACGCCAGTGCCCCAGAGCTTGGTCCTTACTTCTCTCTTCTCCACCTCTAGCCACTGCCCTGGTGACCTTGGTGACCCTCTCTGGTCTCACAGCTTTGAGTACCTTCTATTTTATGAGGACTCCCCAAGTTACATCTTCAGGCTGGACAGACTTGACAGCTTCACTAGATGTCCACTGAATTTCTCAAACTTCACACATCCAGACCAAAACCTCTGATCTTTGCCCCAAACTCCTACATCATTGCAGTTTCCTGCATCTCAGTTCATGGCCACTCCATGAACGGGGGATTGGTCACCTTGACTCCTCTTTCGCACATGCCATGTCTAACACATCAGCACATCCTGCAATTCCTTCAACACCTTACTTGGGAGCACAGCGCTTCCTACCACCTCCGCTGCTACCACCCTGGTCCCCCCTGGCCACGTCACCCTGGTCCATGGTGATGGCTACCTAACTATGTTCTGTTTTCCCCCCTCCCCTTTTCAGGCTAATCTCAATACCGTCGCCAGAGTGATCCATCCAATTAAAGTATAAATCAAATCACATCCCTCAAACTCTCTGCTCAAAACTCTCCAATGGCTCCTCATTTCACTCCAAGTAAAAACCAAAGTTCTCACAATGGCATAAAATGTTCTGTGCATTGTGGCTATGATGACTTCTCTGACTTACGTCCTTCTACCAACCCTTCATTCACTTTGCTCCAGCCACACATTCCTATCTCTCCTATATAGTGTTGCTGCCTCAGGGCCTTTGCACTGGCTGCTCCTCTGCCTAGGATGCTCCTTCTCTGCACATCTGCATGGCTTGTTCCTGTACCTTTATAAAACCTGTGCTGAAATGTCATCTTTTTAGTGAGGCCCTCCCTGACCACTCTTAGAAGTGGCAAATAGTTCTTCCCTGATCCCTAATACTTCTTATCTTCCTCACCTTACTACATTTTCTTCCACAACAGTTGCCACCAGTAGCAACATACTAGGCCATGTATTTACCTCATATATTTAGTCTCTTTCCCCTCACAAGGCCGTACATTCCAAGAGAGCAGAGATTTTTGTCTGATGTGTTCACTGATGTGTCTCTAGTACCTAGGGCAGTGCCAGTAGGAGCTTAATATATATTGTTGAATGAAATATTTCCCCAAAGTTGGAATTCCTCAGAGGGAAAGGAGATCTAGGGATCTAATTACAATGCTTTCTGATGCTTCTCATGTTCCTACTTGCTGGTCCCTTCTTTCAGTTTGGATTAAGCCTTCGGTTTAATCCTTGTGCAGTCACAGCCCCTCAGAATCCAAGAGCCCTGTGCACAGCCTCACCTGCGCCCCCTGCTTTTCGGATTAGGTTGCACTGATCCAGTGAACTGCCCTTTGGAGCTCACCTTAGCCGGGTCATATTACTGCTCTGGGGAACCCTGGAGTGGTGTCTCCCAGCATGGGCTTGCTGGGCGTCCTGGGCTTCCTGGGTCCCTCTCCCAAGCCCCGACCTGACAGTCCATGAGACGCAATCCCTCCGTTCCCCGGCCAGGACTCCTGGTGGGCATTCCCAGCTTTCCTAGAGTGTGTCCCCATTGTTTTTTTTTCTTTGAGCCAGATGTTTGGGAACAGAGAGGTAGAGACATGGATGAGAAGCAGGGAGTGCATCCGAGGACACTCAAATACAACCAGGCAAGAGAGTTAAAGAATTTCTTCAAGGCTCCGAATGAAAATTGCTTTGTGTTCATTTAATGGAAATGACACAGAGGAGCCGGTGTTAAGACAAAAAATAATTCAGAAATTCTAAATGTTAGAATTTATCAGTAGGTTGAGAATTCTTTAAAATTCTAATGAGGTTTCAGCATTTATGCTGTTTGCTGGGCTTAAAGAAACACAAAAAACAAAGAACATGAATTGCCTGCTAGGTAGGACAATGATGTCTAATGCATCTATTTCCTTTGCTATAGTTCCATTTCCATTTCGTTCTGAGATTCTACTAAATTCAGGAGGTTGCCTTTGGGTTTTCAACACTGCAGGGGATGATTTAAATCTAAATAATAATAATAAGCCACTGCTTTTATTGGACTTTTATTTTATAAGTTGATGGAAACATTTCATATACGCATTAGGTTTTGTAACCCAATCTTGGTACTTGCTGGGTCCCGGAGGGGCTGTTTCCCTACTTGGGAGTTCCCTGGTGTTTGCGTTATTCCTCCAAGGCAGAAGGAGAAAATGCTTTCATTGAAGCCAGAATAGTGTTTTTATTTGAAAGAATTCACATTTAAGGTGAGACACACACGCTCACAGGTGCACATGCACACACACGCTGTCTCCCTTAGATAGGCTATATCACAAAATTACAGTTTTAGAATTGAAGCGACCTTAGATATCATCTATTCTAACACTGGCATGTTACATATGAGGCAGCTTCTGCCCAGACAGGTTAAGTACCTCATCCAAGGTCACAAGCGTCTAGTGGAAGAGACCAGACTAAAGTTCAGGTTCCCTGACTCCAGTCTAATTTCTTTCTGCTACACCACATTGCCTCCCAAATAACATAATGTATATGAAATCACTTTGGACACGGGATGCATTACACAGGCATCGGGTGTGGAGAGGGAGATGATAATGAGCTTGCGTTCTTCAGAGGCATGCAGGACCTGCTCAGGGCTCTTTCCAAATAAAGTAGATGCATGTTACGTGAATCAGGAACCATATTTATAATTAGGTTTTTGGGTCTGACCTCCAGAAAATGAGCACCAAAGGGGTCAAACCGAAATACAGTCTTCATTCAAGTATGTCTAGTAAGCACCTCATCTTTTTTCCTACCTTCTCACCCTCTCTGTCTACCTCCCTCTAGTGGCCACCTTTAGTTATTGCGTGTGTGCCAACAGGCTGCATACACACTGCACAAAATATTCATACGTTATTTTTTCAAATTACCTGGCTTATTTCTTGATATCAGCAGCTGTTATCAAGAGAAAATTAGAATGTTTTTCATATCAACAGGAATAAGTGCCTAATATAAAGACTTGGATATTGTTAAGAAAATTCTTTAAAAGTTTTGTGATTGGAATGATAATGTATTCAAAGTTTGGTTATTAAATTGTTTTCCATCGACTTGAATCACATAAGAAGTCCTTATAACTAATTGAAATATTTTAATTACAAAAATATCTAATTATTTCTAGGGTAGAAAACCTACTAAATTAACTAACACACGATTCATCAAAAGAATTAATTACTATGTTAGCTACTTGGGATACTGTCAATTACAAAATATTACTGCAAATTACTTGAGGGATTGAAATTTTATTTTGGTACTATTAATAGATTAATTTACTAAATCATGTAGTAATTATGAATACTTTTTTATTTTTTGAGACAGGGTCTCTCTCTTGTCACTAGGGCTAGAGTGCAGTGGCACCATCATAGCTCACTGCAACCTCAAACTCCTGAGCTCAAGTGATCCTCCTGCCTCAGCCTCCTGAGTAGCTGGGACTGCAGGTGTGAGCCACCACGCCCGGCTAATTTTTCTATTTTTTGTAGAGATGGGGAGTCACTCTTGCTCAGGCTGGCCTTGAACTCCTAAGGCCTCAAGAGATCCTCCCACCTGAGCCACTGCGCCTGGCCTAGGAATACTTTTTAATTAGTCCCGTGTTGCCCTAATATGTATATGTGTGTGTATCTATCCCTCATCCATTGTAATCTCTGCGTTCCCTGTAAGTCTTTGTATTCTAATCAGAGCCCTTGTTAACGTATAAATATTAGTGAGAATACTCACAGCTCATCGGTAGAAGATTCTTTAGTAGTCTTGCCTAAACACTCTGGATCAAGTAAAACAGTTTGCCAACAAAGTCTCTCAACTCTGGATCCCATTTCCTGATCTTAAAAGATTCATTCAAAGTGTGAGTGATATGTACATGTAAGAGCCTCCCGCCCTGTTCCCAGTTCTTTCAGTCTGTGACAAATAGTCAATGTGCATGGCGAGGGGAAGGGGAACAGGGCACCTTTCTCCTACCCCCTTCTTGAGTTAGCTCTGCCTCCAGCCCTGACCTTCCACCCTCCTCGCTGCCTGGAGATGCACACACGCGTTCTGAGGCCGAAAGGCAGGAAGTCATGCAGGCGGACAGCAGTAGCCAGGTCCCAGAGGAGGAGGTGGCAGGCTGGGAGAACTGTGCGTGCTGGTTTATTGTGCCACTCAGCAACAGGACAGATTCTGATCACCTCTTCTCTTTAAGAGAAACTGCCAAATAGCAGAGGGATGAAAATTAGGCTGCAAATAAAAATGTTTACAGTTTTAAATATAAGACAAACCCTATTTTAACATTCCAAGTGCTGTCCAAAAAATTCATTGACACAAATTGCAGGAGAGCTTTATTGCCAGGCTAATGAAATGACCAGGTGTGTGACATGTGAATGGGCCTTATCAGGGTTGCTCAGGGAGGGGTTTCACTGCACTCTGGAGGTAGGAAGCCCAGGTGGCTGTTGTTTTCACTGCCTACACCTCTTCCTGCACCTTCTTCTGGTGACAGTCCTCCCTCCCTGTCTGCAGGGGTGGGCGTGTGACCCAGGAGAGACCAATGCCAGTCTCCTCCCCAGCTGTAGGGGTGAGTCCAGGGACAGACACGAGGCCAGGCAATCAGAGTCCTTCCCTGAGAGGTTTTGTCTTCAGGGGGCTGTAAGGGCGTAAGTCCAGAACTCTGGCAGCCAAGGGAGCAGCCTTGCAGGGAGGCACAGACCGAGGGAAGTAAGCCCACCCCGAGAGAGAAGCAGCGGTGGCTAAGAGAGGATGTCCTGATGCTGTTGTCCCTAAGGCTAGCTGCAGCCATACCCTTTTTCACAGCTTAGGATTTTCTCCCCTTTTTGGCATAAGTTAACTTGAATAGAGTTTGTTACTTGCAACTGAAACAACTTTGAATAGTAAAGAAATGACTCCAGGATTGGGTCTGAAGGCTCATTAGTGAGGCAGTAGTTGCAAGTGACAAAATTCCATCTTCAGTTAGCTTCAGCGTAAAAGAAATGGATTGGCTTGTGGACTGGGAGAGCCTCTCATTTTAGGCTCCCCTGGACTCAGGCACTCAAATGGTGTCTTCAGGATCCCACTGAAGAGTTCAGGAGATGCCACCCCCAAAATCTGCCACTGTGGCATGCTGGCTACTCTGGACTGAAGGCACGTGGGGAACAGCAGACGAAGGCAGAGGCTTTCTCTGAGACCCCCTCGTCTGCCTGAGGACGGATCCTCTAAAAGGAACCAACGGTCATGAATCGCCTCCCTGGGAATCTCATCCACCAGGGAAGATGAACTCAGGTCGCAGGAGAGGAGACCAGAGGTTACACCAGCCCAGACTCTCACCTCTTCTTCTGAGGGCTGCTCCAGACAACCTTCATTACCTGAGAGACCTTCCACCTGCATAACAAGACAGCCCTCGTTCACCGCGCATTTCTTCCCCGCACCCTCCCACAGCCTGTGTTGCCACCTGTTCCTTTCTGTAGCTCAGGATGCTGTATGAGTTTCAGTCATCTGACCCGTCTTCAAGTCTCCTATATTGTGGGACTCCTGTGCCTATGCAGGTCATTGAAGACGGTTTTTCTCCTGTTGATCTCTTATGTCATTGTCATTCGTCGTCCAGCCGAGGAAGCTAGAAGGGTGGCAGAAGTCGCTCTTCACTCTCCCACACCGGCTTTTCTCCAACCCTCGGCCCTCGCTGTCCCGCTGTCCCCAGATTGCTTTTATTCTCTAGGCAGCTTTCTCTGCATGTAGCAAATACCCTCGACCTCGCACCCCACCCCACTTGAGGGGCTTCAGGCTTGCAAGATCCTTAGTTCTCACAAAACAGAAGGAAAATGACCCTCCCTCCCCGACATCTGCATCACCCCTGAAGTGAACCAATCGCTGTGTCAGAGGCAGACCTGATCCAGCTGCTTCCCAACTGCACAAACAGGGTTGTTCCCGTAGATCTGGAAGAAGGATGACCCCCTCTCTCTTTGGGAGACCCAAAGATATGACTACCTGGGAGGGGGAGGGAACATGCTGTCACAGATTGATTGCGTAACACAAGGAACAGGACGTGCAGATTAGAAACTAGGAGGTGGCAGCAGATGTGGCAGGAAGACAGCATTTCGGGCACCCACCCCAGCAGCAGAGAAGTCCTCTGGCTCCACCTGGTCAGGCTGGACCTGGAGTGTTTTCTGCACACTCGGGAAAATGCCAAAGCGATGCACACATCGGCCCAGGAGCAACCTCCCAACAGGAAATCAGCACAGGAGGCCTGACCTCGGGGCAGGGCGGGGCAGGGCAGAGCTGTCGGGCAGCAGAGAGCCAAGGCGAGGCCAGGGCCACAGCACCAACCAACAACCCGCACTGGGCGGGGCATCTGCCCAGGGGTTCTGCGTTTCTCTTTTTTGTTTAATGAACAGAGCTTCTCTTTCTTTTGGCTTGATCCGTGTGAGAAGGGAGGGAAGGCCAAATTCGTCGTTGAAGTCTTTGCTGGGAGAGGCTTTTAAAAGGCTTAGGAGCCTTTTAAAAAGGCACAGGTGGGTGGTGGCTACAAGGTGTCACCTGACATTTACTCCCATAAATGGGTCAGGTGTAAAAAAACGGCCGTTAATTAATGCTGAGGAGCCCAGAATACATTGCTTACCCTGCCGGCTCAGCACGGAATGTGTTAGTTAATTCCAGGCGATCTAATTACTGAAATTCCTGGTCTGCCTCTCTCTTCCTGGGATGCCAGCATTTGAAGTGCCTGAGGACATGTTTGGGGAGTCTGGGTGTCATTTCAGGCTCATCCTCTCCTCCCCTGAGCACATGGTGCTCAGAGAAATGGGTGGGCAACAAATTCCAGCCCGAGGATGGAGGTGGAGGAAGAGGAGAACCCTGGCTTCAGAGGAGAGCTGTGACTTTCGGGGGCAAAGCAGATAATCTCATCTTTTTCATATGAAGGATTTTGCCCTTGGAGGGGACCCTAAAGCAGAAAGGGATTCGGAGGCTGGTCTAGCTACCGTGGAAGTCTTTGGCAGGGCGATAAATCCACCGCAGCTGAGAAAACTGTTTACTTACAGAGCCAAACCAAGCACGTCGGGCCGTAATAGACTACAGCTGGTTGGCTGCTTCCATTCCTGAATTTGGTTCTGTCCTCAAAATACTGATTTAAGGCACTTTTGATGTCCCCAGCTCCTCTCAAACCTGGATGAGGAGATGGTCTAACCTCGGCTTTGGGCAGGAGAGGCAAAGGGAATGAGGACGGCAGGGTTTTGTTCCAGGCTTCTTGCAAGGGGCTGCCATGCACCTGAAGTGGCCCTGGGACTTCAGAGACCTGCACTTAAACTGGCCTCAGCCGGAGACGGCAGTGGAGTAGAAAACATTGTTCCTGCCCGTCTGGAGCAAACAGCAAGTAGCAAACAACAAACCACACCGAGAATGCCTGGAAATAAACGCTTCTATTAACCGGGGTAAGGGAAACTATACACGAATGCAGCCTAGGTAGTGCAGCAAAGGACTCGGGGGTCAGACCGGCAGATGCAACAAAGAAAATGCTGGTCTGGGATAGTTCTCTGTGGGCTGGGGGGTGGGAGATTGACTTTGGTTTTAAAGATGGAAAGAGAAAAATTGACTAATAAATCACATGATGTCCACTGAGAGCCCACTCTGGGCAAGACTTGGCAGGAAGGACAAAGTTAAAGCCGGAATGTTTCCCCTAATTCTGTCAGAACAGTGCCCCTCCAGCCACTCCACCCTAGCCCCCACTGGGACCCACCCAAGTGGGCAGGGAGGAGGGAGGAAGGAGGGGAGGCAGCAGCGGGCAGAGTGGGATCTCACCGGCTGCGAGGGGCTGGATTCTAAATTGAGAGGGAGGGTCTGGTTGTCCCACACTAGGACATGTGGTGGTCTCAGGTCTGGGACTCAGACTCCATGGGGCGGTGAGGGTAGATGTCATATCTCTCCTAATTTCTCCACCACGTTCGGAGATAATGGATGTCACACTATTTTGTTTGTTCTAAAGAAAATTGAATCTGCCTCTGAGCTCCTACTTCCCAGTGATAAGAAGTCAGATTGGTTGTGGGTTAACCCCGAGCCCCTTGGGATCTGTGGAAGACCCAGAGGACCTAGGATAGCATGATCTTCTGGGGCAGGGGTCCTGGCTACCACCTTAGGGTTGCTGCCAAGGACAAGACCAGAGGAAGGGCGTGGCCCACTCCTTCTGAGCCACGTTGGATCTCGGCTGAGGCTCCCAAACTGCCAGGCCTGATGTCTATCTCCTGGCCATCTGCACGTGACAGTCCTTCAGGGAGAGGCTCTGACACCTCTGGGTGCTGTATAGGAGGTGGGGGCACAAGTCCATGCCACTTATGGACATTGTCATCCTTCCTACTCTCTGGTCTTGAGGAAATCACCCATGTCTCCTCCTGGAATAGGCTGTTTCCCCCAGGTGGCCCCTGAACCAGCCTTCCTGGATTGTCCTAGTCCTGCAATGTGGGCTGTGTTCTGGGGTGTGGGTGAGCACGCGTGCCTGTGCACAGCTATCTCCTGGGCACTTGCAACTTCTGGCTGAAGCTCTAAGCTACAGATGCCAGGAAAACTCCCCCAACACTAGGGAGCTTGGGTGTCAAACACAAAGGCCTCTCTTGGGATGGGAGAGGGATAAATGCCACTCATTTTTTGATTCCCACTGAAGCAAAACCAACGCAAATTGCTCCCTCAGTAGGTTATTCTGCACATTCCTGTTTGCATTTGGGGCTTGGTGCAAGTGCCTCTGTCTGCTTCTCCCTGGATAGAAAGGGACAGAGAAGCCTGGGAGAAATGAGGTCATGGTCCTGAAAGCATCCTGCTTGCTTTCAGCCCCTCACCATCATCACCACCATCATCATCACCACCAACACACACATGTGTGTGCACCCACATGTTAAAGTGCAAAGAGAGAAAGCCAGGTCTGACAGTTTGGACTGACTTTGACCAGGAAATGACAACAGGGCCCCTGAGAGGAAATTCTTCCAGGTAGGGGGTGGCCCCTCTACTGGCCAGACCCAGGGAATTGTGGCGTGTGCGATGGCATGTTTAGCAGGGGATCCAAAATATGTTACCGAGCATGTAGTGAGGAAGGAAGGCCCCCTCCACACTGATGGATTGGAGTGTCCCTGCTCAGCTACCGAGCATGTGTCACCATGAAATGGCTGCAGATGTGTGAGTGGGAGGAGCTGTGCATGGTGAGTGCTCATCTCAGCCTGTGGTGGAAACTTCTGCGTCATGGACTGCAGTGGCAGAGTCCAAACTGGGAGACCAGCTGGGCAGCTGGTGAGCAGTGACCCTGAACACTGCTTCTGTCTCTGCAGACCTCTGGCTCTATTTCTGGCTGGGCAGAGGTGGTGCCCGAGTAACCGAATCCCTGCGGTGGGGGCAAGTTCTGGGTGCAGCCCCAGGGTCCTGGGGCTCCCCAGCAGGCTGCAGTAGCGTGAGGGACCCTCAGAGACTAAGCGAAGACTGGGGACCCTGCAAAGAAATTGGGCAGTAGTTGGGGCTGCTGAGCTGTGGGGAGCTCGTGTGAATGCTGTTGCTCATTTGCAATGGTTGTCATGAAACACCAAACAGATCTGGTGCAGCTCGTTCTCAGTGGCAGTGAGTTACCAACAGCTCCTCGTCACTCTGGATGAAACACCACGGGATGACGGCATGTTCCAACAGATAATGAAGATTGTGTCTCTAGAGGGTTTCCTCCTAAATTATAGGCTGTCATCTGAATTACGTGGTACATTTGATATTGGGTTTAGCAGGTGATCCAAATTATGCATTACTCTAGCCCATATAGAATAAGAAAATAGATCTTAATAAGAAACTTGGAAGAAAGTGCCCCTTGGAAGAAAGTGCAATGTCTTCCTTCTATCAGGTTGCTAAGCTGGTAACAATAATTTATTAAGAAATAAAATAAATAAATCTTCTCCCTGAATTTGTGTTGTCTGTATTTATTATTGCTGTTGTCACCACCATTATTGTAGCTGTCAATCACTTCCGAAAGCAGAGATGTAAATAACTATTTAGGTCATTCCTAAGCTCTCTCTAGAGGGCAATTGCTCCTTCTAGCATGTTCTCCCAGGCTTTGCTAGGACTGGCTTTGAAAGGATCCTGAAATGAAGTCCTGCTCCTTCCCCTGGGAAAGACTATTCCATGGTTAGATCTGATCACAAGGGCAAGTTTCTTCTTGTTATTCTTTCCCAACTTTCTTTCATAAATGTCATCCTAGCAATCATTAATCACAGTGAATAAGAAGTTGTAATTAATAGAGGCCCAAATTGTTCAAGTGGAAGATTACTCTTTTGAATTCTTGTATTTTTCTTGGAAGATGTCCTCAAGTTAATTATTTAGTATTTAGGATTTTTTTTTTTTAAACCACTGTCTTGTTTCCGAAAAGAACAAATTGATCACAGTAACACGAGGGGTGGGGTGGGGGGTGGAGAGGGGATTATGTATAATATATGCAGGAGATGGATGTTAAAAATAAAAACAAGGCTGGGGGCTTTGCTGCTCCCCCTGCTGGCTTTTTAGAAACGAAAAGATAAGCAGCCTAGACTCAGAGCTGCACAGATCCTAAGGATGCTTCTTTGGTGCCAGTGAAATACACAACCCGAGAGATGCCCGCTGTTGTGGCCCATTAGAGGCTGGGCTGGGTCGAGCCAAGGAGCAGAGCGGGGGAGGAGCAGAGCTGGCTCTCCAGCATGACAGAGGGCTTGGTGGCTGCAGGACTCTGAGGCCTGACACCTGGCACACTGAGGAATCCTGTCTTTTAGATGGAGCCATCCTGTGTCCCCAGGATTAAAAACCTCCATCCACATTGGGAACAGGGGACACTTGAAAGTTCTAAACCAAAACACAGAGACAACCGTTCAAAAGTGAGACATGGAAGAGTGCAAACTAGAACCATCCGTTTGTAGAGTCTCTGGTTCTGTGGTCGAGGGCAGAGGCAGAGAGCACAGAAGTCTCCAGAGCCCCTCCCTGTCCTCGCCCTGCTGGCACTGGCTTGGCAACTCAGCTTCCCTCCTGGGGCCGGCATGAGGATCATGTTCCCAGGTACAATCCATATTTATATGCTATGTTCCCTTGTTAGGCTCGTTGATGCCACTTGTTTTTAAAAAGGACATTGCTGTGTATTTATTCTCCAGGCTCAGCAACTTCTGGGGCTACAATGCCCCAGGGAGGAGTCCTGTTATGCTGCCAGGTTCTGTGCTGCCCGTGGCATCCTGCTGGAATTGGGTTACAAGGCCTGGACCGCACTCCTGCTGACCTCAATTCACCCTGCTGGCCGCGGGAAAGCCCTGAATCCAGGGATCTTGGATTGCGATAGAAATCTGTGATGGAAACGGAGCAGCTCTGCATCTCAGCTGGAGCCCTGACCTAGGCAGGGTGGGGATGGAACGGCAGTGCCTGGATCCAAGTCAGAGGGGCTGAAACTCATTCATCCATTCACTCATTCATTCGCTCACTCACTCATCAGACATTCACATACTTACAGATTAGTTCCTATAATGACAATATACTGCAAAGCGAGTCCATGTGGCTTTTAAGGAAAATTATTTCTCAGCTCTGAATCTCTCCATGTTGTGGTGAATTGTTGGCAAAAATGACCCCAATTCTTCACCTCCCTATATCCATTTTTTAAAAAAATGTGACTTTGCAGTTTTTCCCACGGAAGAAAAGGAATCTATTTCTTCTGGCCTTGAATTTGGACCGGTCTTCTTACCTCCTTCAACCCACAGAACATGGCAGAGGTGATGAGGTGCCAGTTTGGAGCTTTGGCCTCAGGAAGCCCTGCACACTCCTGCTCTCACTCTTTCAGAACGCTGCCACCGTGAGAACAAGCCCACTGCACTGTTGCTCTCTGATGGAAGAAAAAGGCCACGTGGAGGGGAGTCCAACTACCCCAGCTTGAGAACGTCATAGGTCACCTTCCAACCTGCTGGCCCTCAGACCTAGGTGAGTCCAGCTGAGGTAAGTAGAGCTGCCTTCTCGACCTTTGGCTGACTGTGGATGCGTGAGTGAGCCCAGCCGAGATTAGAAGACTTCCCAGCTGACCCGTAGGCTTGTAACCAATAATCAGTGCTTGTGCTTTCAAGTCACTAAGTTTCAGTTTGGTTTGTTGCACAGCGATAGCTAAGGCACATACATACATGCACACACACGGAAGGGCTATGCATCAACACTTCCACTGGAAAATAGAACCAAGTCCTAAATTTCCCATCAGGCATGCCAGATGCATTCCAAGAAATGAGTAGACAAGGCTGATTCTGTCCACCAAGCCTGGAAGAGTTTGTTGTTATTAGGAATTCCAAGACCATCCCTCAGCCAAGGCCATGGAAGGTAAACAAGGTTGCAGCATACTCCCTGAGAAAGCCACCTACTTTGGATAGCTGAGATGGGGTTGGTTCCAACTGTGGACTTTTAGAAGCGGGGAAGGGGAGAGGTGCTGCGACAACGGGCACACCCTTGTCATGCTACCTAACACTCATGGTGGGGAGGGCTCCGTGACCACAGGGCCACCACGGGCCTAGGGTGAGGGTGAGGCATGGCAGGGAAGCTGGGTATATTGTTACTGAAAGCTCCACACTTGTCCTCGAGTCTGCATCAGAAGAACAAGAACACGTGGTTTGAGGAGAAGGAAAGAGAAATTTATTACTTTGCTGGCAAAGGAGGAAAAACGGCAGACTCTATGGTCTCAAAATCCAAATTTCCTGAACATAAGCAGAAATACAGAGCTTTTAAAGGGAGGGCCCTCAGTTTTAGGGTATTGTGTTAATGAATTTAATCATCCCATCTCTGTTGAAGACAAAGCCTGTGACCTCCACCACCTGGGCCTACCTGGGAGGCTGACATGGCCTAGGATGACTGAGCTATCTCCTATAAGACAAAGAACAAAGACCTTTTCCCTGCCTCAGGGATGCTGGCCAGGTCACAGTTTACAAAATGAGTGGGGGAAGTTTTAAAGAGACAGAAAATACTTTTGTCATTTTTTTCAGGCCATTCCCTCTGTCACATATTCCCCACTGTCAAGATGTTACACTTCCATATCTGTAGGAGGAGGGGCGACCACTCTGTTACAATATCAGGCAAGACAGGCTTGGTTTTGCCTAAAGAGATGGTCCAGACTGACTGGCTGGCTGAATACTCACCATTATTAGAGATAATGCAAAGACTCTAAGAAGAAGACAACTCGTTTTCAGGAGCTCAGAGTGAGGAGAGACCACTTTTGGTGATAGTAGAGAGAGATGGCCACACAGAAGTGGGAGCATCGGTCTGGGCTTTGAGAAGGGAGGACATGCCATGGCTTACCCCTCAC
Organism: Varecia variegata; assembly: GCA_028533085.1. Taxonomy (NCBI): domain Eukaryota; kingdom Metazoa; phylum Chordata; class Mammalia; order Primates; family Lemuridae; genus Varecia; species Varecia variegata. Next base: position 28,293,341 of record CM052442.1, on the reverse strand, counting down.
TACCTTGTCACTACCCCCTTTGTGGAGAGCTGCTGGCTGCACTGGTGACAGTGTGAGAGAGACTGTGGCTGCTGGTTCAATCCCTGTTCCTTTAGGCAAAGGAATTTTTGTACATTTCAGAACAGAGAGCTCCCTGTGTGCCTGTGGGTGCCAAGAACGGAAGACACCACAGCCATTTCTGCCGGTCACCATGGCCAGTTAGGGAGGCTGCTCTGTGTGCTGAGGCAGGAGGAAGGGCACTTGGAACCATCCTAAAAGGCTCATAATGCTGGTATGGGACACCCCAAAGCTAGGCTTGGACTCAAATCTATAAGGGGAGGGATTCCCCTGAATAGGGGAATAATAATATACACAGGGGTCCTGTATATAATAATAATAATATAGGGGTCCTCAGACCACCTATATTAGGGGTTCCCATGGAGGGCTAGTTAGACATGCAGATTCCTGGGTCCCCCAAACCTACTATCTCAGAATGAGGGGGGCTGGCCCTGGGAATCTTCTTGTTTAGCAATCTCTCCTGACGATGCTTCTAACACACTAACTTGGAGAAGCCCTACCCTGAAGGAACCTACCCCAGCCCGGCTGGCCTGACAGGGGGCCTCACCCGCAGGTTCCACAGCCAGGTGGGCAAGCACAGGGCTCCCTCGGGCCTTACAGTGACCTCATGCTCCTCCTGTCTTCCAGCGGCTTTCAAACAGAAGCCTTCCAAATAGAACATGTGCACAAGAATTGCCTGGAAAGATTTTTCTAAACTATGTATTTCAAGGCCCCATCCCAGACTAACTAAATCAAAATCTCATAGGATGGGGACAGGGGTCAACATGTAATTTTAGAAAACAAATCTCTCTAGTAGTCTTTGATGCTTGATCAGATGAGGGGGACCACTGGGCTCTACACCCTATGGGTCACATACAGCGGACAGCAGTAGGTGACCCATTCTTAAATCAACACTCAGAGATCAAAATCTACCCCCAGCCTTTCAGTGTATTTACTCAGGGTATGTGTTTTTTCCTTTGAATTTGGGGGCGCTCTGAGTCAACTAATTCTTGAGTCTTTGAAAAGCAGAGAGAGAACAATGAGCGTGAACTTGTAGGAGGCAAACTGAAACAACATGCCATCTGCAACAAAATCAGCATAAATTCCCCAAATGGCATCGCGCTGCCAAGAGGACTCTCCAAGCCTTCGCTGTCTGCCTCTGTAGAGTGCAGGCCCTGGAGAGGCTCAATTATCCTCCACACATGTGCTCCCAGGGAGCCTGGCAAGAGAAGGGACTAGAATGTTCAGTAATAAAGTTCCCAGGATTTTAGAATAAAGGGAAGCGCAGGTAAGTCAGAACTCAGCTTGCAATTCTGTTACAGCTTTGATTGCTAATAATTAGCCAGTGATTCAGTTGTGATCCTTAGCACTATTAATCCAGTTGAAGAATAACTGATGGGTGGTGTCCTTACTAGGGACACACATCACAATGGAATATCTATCCATTTATTATTCGACAAATATTTGTCTACCCCATGCAGAACAGTGGGCAAGTCATGAGGCTTCTGCTTTTGAGTTGCTTATGGAAAGGGAGGGGTGACACCGGAGTGGGGGGAGATTAAGGGAGGTGTTGTTCAGCTTAGGAAAAGTAAGGACATTTTTAGGGAGCAGGTTGGATTTGAGTAGCCTTGAGGAATTGGTTGCAGCTTAATGGCGGTAACAAGTACATTGGGCAGGGGAGGAAAGGTGGCACAAAATTGCCCAGCAGCTGTGGGTGTGGGCGGTTAGGAGAGTGGTGCTGCACTCTGTTATTCCAGCGCGTAAGAGATTGGAGAGCTCTGGGGTACAGGTGACAATGGGCCTCGAAGGAGGGCAGGCCTGGAAGCAGGGTGGCCGCAGGAGGCGTGGGTGTCCCAGTCCCCTCTGCGGTGTTCATGACAGACATGAGCAACTGGGCCCAGCGGTCTCTCCCGTTAGCTCTGCGCAGAGGCTCGGAGACCTTTCCCACACCGCTCTCCGCAGCCCCGGCGTCACCGCCAGTCCGCTCACGGGGACAAACTCCTCCCCTTCTCCCCCTCGAGAAGGCGAAGGAATTAGCATTTTATTCCGGAGACAATAACTGGAAGAGACAGTCTTTTTCCCCCCACTTGAAGGGGTGACATACTCACACATGATCCTCTGGAGCATTAATCTGTCAGCAGAACTGGAGCGGACTGGCAAGGGGCAGGGCGCAGACGAGACGGGGAGACCGGTTAGGGGACCACGGCGGTCACTCAGCTGGGACGCGGAGGGGATGAAGGAGCAGGAGGGAGAGGACGCAAGTGAGAGGCCTTTGAGGGGAGAATGAGCAGGGCTAGGAAGCCTGTGGCATATTCAGGGCTGGGAGGTGGGAGGGATCCGACGACTCGATTTCCTGGCGAGACAAAGGGCGCTCAGGAGAAGCAGGCTGGAGCGGGCGCGTGACGAGTTTGGTTCCGGAATATCGAGTGGGAGAAGCCAGCACCACACCGGGAGGAGATGGTGGGGAGACGTTTGGAAGTGTGGAGCCAAATCGGGGGAAAGGAGGAGCTAGAAATGCGCCTTTGGGAATCGAGGACCTATGGGTGCTGGTGGCAGGGGTGGGGGTAGACGAGATCGTCAGGGAAAGAAGGTAGAAGCAGCAAGAGGAGGAGAGGACTGAGGAAGAGAAGGCAGGGGACAAGAGCAGCCTGTGCCTTGAACCTGTTATGGGACAGACCCTGCTTGTATTTATCTTCCTCAGTCTAATTGTTTCCAGCCTATCTGAAAACATCCACTTTCACGTACTAAAAGCCTCTGGTGAATACAGAACCCCCTGCCCCTCCATTAATCAGGTTCAGGAAAAGACCTAAAACCCAGGCACAGTCAATAAACATCCATGGTCCCTGTGGACACTGGTTTTGTTGGTATGCAGACGTGCTACTGAAACCCCTCCTGTATTCAGGAGTCCTGTGCTTTTTTCCTTAAAATGTCCCATAGTCTAGATGGCACCATAAGGCCAGCCCTGTCCATGCCAGATGACCAGGGGGGCTTATGGGAACAGAGGGGAGTTTCTGGTACAGAAGTTCGGTGCAAGGGGCTTGCCCACTCCTTACTAGAGCCCTCTCTAGCTTGAAGATGGGATTGGAGGCATCCAGCCAGCCATGGTCCCCAAACATGAGGCCCCCGCCCAGAGCCACAGATGCAGAATGGTTCAGCCCTGCATGCTTATCCTCAGGGTCCCCTCAACCCCACCCAGTATTTAGCCAGTTTAAGGCCTCCATGATCCCAAAGCGGGCTGGTAAAATGATACCAAGGAAAACATTCTGCAGAGATGTCTGCTGAAAATGGTGTTCTAGTCAATGAGGTCACACTACAGAAATTGACAAAGGTAAACTATTGCCCTAGTTTCCTTTAAGGCTCATCTTCCTGACCTTCTTTGTTGAACCCTGCGGCCTCCAGACTCTCCGTGGTCTGCCTTCCCCCTGTGAATTCTGGTCCCTCTGGCCCCTTGGGCATCTGCAGCTTCCCCTCTCTGTCTGTCCTCTGAGTCCCCATTGATTGATTTCTCTTCCCTCTGCTCCTGGTGGGGTCTGCCTTGGCCTTCACATTCATTGTGTCCTGGCTGCTGTCTCCCTTGTGGCCAGGGGAGCTTCTGCTCTGCCTGCAGTGGCTGTGGTGTGGCCACTGCTGGGTTGGGGTTCCCCTGTCTCTTGGCAGGTGACATTTCTGCCCTCCTGTGGAGATCACAGCTGCTCTCTTGCCAGAGATGTAAAACATACTTATCACAGCTGCTCTCTTGCCAGAGATGTAAAACATACTTATCTCGAAGCAGTCATTGCTTTCGTCTTTGCATTAGCTTCGGGCTTTGCCCTTCTTCTGAGAGGCAAGCTCTTCCTCCCGCCTACCTGACATCAACCCAAGAAGGTAATCATGATGAACATTGTCATGATGATGGTAGTAGCAAGAACCAACACAGATTGCACTTAGCATGTGCCAGGCCCTAGTCGAAGATCCTTACAAGGAGAAATCTTTCAGTCCTTACAATAACCCTATAAGGCTGAGGTAGGCACTGTTATTATCACCATTTCACAGATAGGGAAAATGAGGCACAGAGTTTAATTAATGTTCTCAAGGTTCATGTAAAGTCCTGAATGCCACGACTAAAATGTGGTAAGCTCTAGATAAATGTTAGCTGCTAAGTTATTTCTATTATGAGTTCATGTCAGCTTCCACTTGGCTGTGATCTTGGGAAACACGCCTTGTCTTTCTAAACCTCATATCCTCACACGTAAAACATGTCTCGTGGGCAAGCTCCTTTCCAATTGTAACCTTCATGTTCTTTGCGCATCTCATTCCTACTTTTCTGCGGAAGAAATTGTGTTATCTCGGGGATTCTTTCTTTCCAGCTTTTCCTGGATTTTGTAAAAAATAATCACTTGACTGTTCTGGAAGCTTCAAGAAAGTAACTTGAATGCCCTGGGGACATTTTATCTGCTCCTCTTCCTGTCAGAGGGCCGTGGAGTCACAGCTATCCCAGCGTCTACAGGAGCCTTCATTAAAGCAGCGTTTTGATACTAAATCAATGTTTTCCAACCCGGAGTCCCTCTGGGAGAGGCTGGGTCACTCCTCAATCACGCTTCCTCCCTCCTAGATCTTGTGTCTCCACTGCATTAAGCAGAGGAGGCGCCCGCCACCCTGGGATTTGGCCAGAACAGAGTTTAGCATCAAGGGCTTCCCCTTGGCCATCAAAGGATTTCCTTTTCTTGGAACAACCACCGTGACAGAGGGTGCATTGCTTCTGCTTCCTGATCTGTGGCCATTTACAGGTGATTGAAGTTCTGAGCTCCCAGCCCCGCAGAGGGACAGGTGAGCTGACAGCTGGTCATGTGCGCTTAAGATCGTGGTGTTGGCAGATTGTCCTTTGATCCTGTCCTTTAAAGTCTAGGAAAATGACCTCACAGGGAGGTCTCGGGCCAGGGTGCTGAAGGACAGAGTGTTAAAAAGAGAAGACTGTCTTTGAGTCCTGCAAAGTACAATCCAGTGTCCTTGCCAGAGCAGCGCGGTGGAAGCATGCCTGGTATTAATAGCAGCAGCTAACATTTATGGAGCGTTTACAATGTGCCAGCTGCCGTGCTAAGCACCATTTAATCCTCACAATCACCCTCGGAAGTAGGTATTATTATTATCACTGTCAACGCTTTGTAGATAGGGACACTGAGACAAAGAGAGTCTGAGCTACCTGCCCGAATCACATGCGAGTGCCAGGTTCCTGACACTAAAGCTCACACCTTTACCCACTGCACTCTGCTGCCTTCCTCCCGAGTCCTTGGTGCTAAGTGTCCCCCAGTGCAGATAAGGTGACCAGAGGACAGCACCCAAAGGGCTGCTTTGGCCCCAGTCTCGAGTTTGCATGCCCGGGACTTTCAGTTCCAGGTCTGTGTCTTGGTGCTGTGGATTCAGAAGCTCTGTTATCAGTGTATCTAGGGGACATTGAGCCTGGGGGAGAGAATTCCTATTGCTCTCACAGGAGCAGTCAGGACACCAGCATGCAGATGTTAGGGTGCAGGGTGACCCATCCCAGCCATCTGCATGCTAACCCCTCCTGGCAGGCAGTCTGCTCAGATGACCACCTGGCAGACAGGGAAGTCACTCAAGGGACATTTCCATCAGCGAACAACTCTTCTCATCTCTGGGATCTTCCTGCCTGGTTTATTGATACTAGCCTTTGGAATTTAGGCTACTGTCTTTCCTGATGTTTATTGGAGATATTCCAATGCGTTCCCACCCTCCAACTTTTATTTTCCAATATTCCTCCTTAGGCCTTAAGCCTTCTGTTGTTACAACACCGCTTTATGAAAACCGTGGTAGAATTTCTAAGATTAGTTTTATTTTATACCAATACATTACAATTTCTGCCTTCTAAAGAAGAAATAGAAAGAGAAATGGATTGAGAGGCAGGAAAATTGGATGCCGGGCTCAGCTCAGCCCCCAGTGAGCTGTGTGGTTTTGGGCAAGTCAGCCCAATAGATGGGTTGGACTGAGGATGGTCTGATCTATCCATTTTATTAATGCTTCCTGCCCAGCCGCCCTAGTGTGGAGGAAGTTCAGCATGTGCTCCTGCCTGGGGCTGGGATGAAGACACCATTTAGACCCTTGGCTGGGGGAAGGAGGGTGGCAGGAGTGATGGGGGAGGAGAAAACAGTTGGAGACAACCAAGTAGCACATGTCCAGGGCTGCTTCTGAGTGAGGAGCTTCCACGGCTGAGGGCCACCCCAAGTCCCCTTCAGAAGACACCTACCAGGCTCTGAATTACACGGGGAAATAAGGAGAGCTGAGAGGAACAGTGTGGACACTCTTCCGGTCATCTTCCTCTCACTGCTAAGCACCATGCTCAAAGTTGGCCAAGGCATTTTAACTTCCCTGTCATCGGAAGGTGGGTATTATAAATTACCCTCCAGAAAAGTAATTGCCAACCTAGAGATCTGGACTTCCAGGTCTCATCAGAGATATTGAACTGTTTTCAATATTTCAGAAAGTCTCTTGGAAACTGTTCATTTACACAGATGCTAATGTAGATGCTAACAAAAATGTCAAGTTTCTTTGTGCTTTGGTTAGAATTACACTATTAGCCAGGTGTGGTAGCACTGGTTATCTCATGCTAATTGGACAGCTGATTGGCAGCCATCTATATTTTGAATAAATAGTAAGTAGGAGAAACATAATGAAGTGTACTTATGTGTATGTGTCTGTCATTTACACTCTATCCTGTTACAAAGTAGATTGGGGGTGGCTGAATTACTGCTTGTTTTTTTTTTTTTTTAGCTGTAGAAAATCTTTCATAACATTGGGTCCTCGGAGAAAAACCTAATGAAAGAAATATGAAGGAATGAAAGGAGGGAGGGCTCTTTGTGGTTCATTATCTCTTGTCACCAAGGTAGCCAGAGTCAGCAAAGGATACCTATAGGCCCCTCCGGGAGGGGGAAACTGAGGCTCAGCTTCAGAGATGCCCCCCTACCTCCAACTTGGATGCACAGACAACTTTACCCTCTAATAAAGCCATTGCATGCTTTGTGTTTACCTGAGGCCAACTGTCCAGTTATTTAAATTCACAAGGACGGACTCAACTCCCAACTTCTCTCTGAAACTGCCTTGTAGCCCAGAGTCACTGCTTGCTTCTCTCAATTCCTGGGGCCCTTTCTTCTCCACCTCATTTAGCAGGTAATTAGGCACTGCCTTGGTGTCTTAGCTGAATGTTCCTGGGTTGGACATCTCTCCCGAGGCCTCGCTGTAGGCTTCACTCAACTCTTCATCATTGTATGACCTTTACTATTCAGAAATGCTTTAGTGGTCATCCTCACACCAATCGGGTGAGTTAAGTGGGAAGATGTTAATATCCTCATTTTACACGTGAAGAGATGGCAGCTCAGTGAGGTTAAGGGACCTACCCAGAGGCACTCAGTGGGCAATCGGTGGGGCTCGAACATAAACCACTGAGGCCTCGTTTTCTTTCCGCTGTGCTATGTGCTCCCATTCTAGCTATTCAATCCCAGGTGCAGTGGCTTTTAAATTATATCACCTGATGCTGATAGGGTAGCAACAAGTATTTCTCAGAGGATTCTAGTGAGTTCTGATTATGCCCATTGAGTGGGAATGGGGCTAGCCCAGGTAGCAGTGAGGGTCATGCCGTAGCTTTCTCTGCTCAGCACACTTTATTTTTCCATCTGACACCTGGTCCAGCCAGGGGCTGGGGAGCCGATGACCCTACATTCCTGTTCGGCCAAGAGGATTGGAAACGTGAAAGCCATCCTGGGTAAATAAGGCTGCCCTGCAAACAAGGAGAGGTGAGAACTGGCAAATAGTATAGAAAGCCGTTTCGTTTGCTTTACGGATCCCAGCTGCTTGTTGAGTTTTGCTGCTTTGTTGGTCTCAGTGTCACTTTCTAGTCTTCTTGTTCCCCCACTGTTCCCCTTAGGCTCTAATTCTGGGTTCATCAAAGCACTCAGTTTGTACCCCAAAGCCTCGCTTCCCTTCTTGGTCACAGTTGTGACCTGGAAGGAGGGACTGACTGTGTCCTCCAGAGCCTGCAGGTTCAGGCTCAGCCACCCCAGGGCCAGAGGCCCATTTCCCCAGCCAAGAGGAGGATTTTAGCTGCTCCTGTAGGTTTGCTGCCAAGTCTCAATCCCGGGCCCTGGACACACTAACACCCCTCCTGGAAGGCTGAGAAAAGAATTGCTTTGTCTCAAGGCAGGCAGGTGGGTAGATGGTGGGAAGCATCTGCCTTGGAAACGCATTTCTCACAGCAAATAACATTTACATGATTGTGCTGCCTGCCAATCCCAGCCTGACATTTGCTGAGTTAAACACAGTGCCTTCGCTGGCCAACCTTCCCCTTGCCCCAGGCCCATGGAGCCCCTGGGGTCTGGGAGCCTCACCGTGGGGAGGGACTGTCCCCCCAGCTCTGTCCTCTAAGGGTGAGACACTTCCTTCTCGACTTGGCGCGTGTGTCTCCAGCACACCCAGAATCCAGGTTTTAAGCTAATTCTGATCCTGGCGGTCCATGATGTGGAGGCAACAGCAGTGAGAATGTTCTTGATGACCCTCTTACAGTTTCTATTTTCTGTTTCTCAGAAGCTACAACACACGAGATGATCGATCCTTTCTATATACTCTTCACCATGTAGCTATGGTACTGTATCATTCGTGTAAACTTTCCTCTTTGTCTTGTAAATGTGCACTGTCTCCCTCAAAAGATTATAAGCTCCTGGCAGAGACACTGTATCTTTTACAACACTGGGTCATCTACACACAGATGTAATTTGTTTCTATGGTTATACGATCTTATGAGCATAAAGAAATATATTGAAGGGTACATATTAGGTTGTTGATACAGGTTATGTGGGTGAGGGGCAGCTAATATGGATGGAAGAGAGTGGGAGGAGTGGTCAAGCAAAGAAAAGGGACACAAATAATACACTTAAATAAAATCCAAATGTCCCTCCCCCAAATGTGTTCCTGGCACATTAGTGTGACTTTTAGGGCAAAAAAAAAAAAAAAAGAAGAAGACAGCCAAGGTGGTGAATTATCTGACCAAATTTATGCATTTATGTGAAATTTTGCATATGTGTATGTGTAAGGAAATTAACAGTACAGTGAAGGAAGAGAAAGGAGTACTTTGCACATAATAGACATTCAATAAATACCTGGTATATAAACAGATGCTGAATAGTGTGCTGTGTGTGATAATTTTATAGATTTGAATTTTCAAGCAGCTAATTATTTGCTAATATTATTTTGTTCACTGCACTGCTTGCAGTATGTTCTCATACTCAGAATCACTAATGTTCTCTGGTTCATGGGTAGGATGACCTGCCTGAGAGACCCAGTGTATTTGATGGTCACATTGCTCACCTACCAGAACTGGCTAGGGTAGTTGCTGCGATGGAGGTGACAGGGCCCCAACCCTGGCACACTGAATTAGTCTTGGTAGGGGAGGCGATGGGGTGTGGGAATCTGCATTTTAACAAGCATCCCAGGTGATTTTTGTGCTCATTAAAACTTCAGAACGATTGTTCTAAGCATTGTTGGCTGCTAAAGTAATGCACTGCTTTTATAATTAACTTTATTCAGACAAAGCAAAACAAAGATTTACTGCTTATTATATTTAAAAAATCATGCCTCATTGTGTGACCTTCCTTTATTTTATTGCCAGTATTTAAAAGACATAATTCATGTGAGCTTTCTAACGTGTAGATAAAACTTTAGATGAACCCATCTAACTTGGTGGGAATCAAATCCCTGAACTGAAAATGTCTCAGTATTCTTGGGCCAGCTTTGTGCAATGACCTGCCCAAGTAAAAGGATCTTAGATCCTTTGTCATCCTAAAACAAATTTCTAAAAACAAAAGGAATATATCAAATATAAAAAAACGTGGTGAATAACAATAGTCACCCACGCTCTTAGCGCCAGCTTTGTCCAGTCTTAACATTTTGCTATACTCTCTTCAAATATATTTTTTCATAAATAAAACATTAAAGAAAAAATTGTCTAGTCCCTCTGACCCATCCTCTTTTCCCCCTGACCAAAGGCAACCACTGTATCAAATTTAGTGATTCTATTCCCATATATACAGTATTTGTAAATTTTTATCATATAATATACACACACAATTTGGCAATGACGTATATTAAACTTTATATAAATAGTATCATGTGGTCTGCATTTCTCTGAAAATAGGACTGTTTTGCTCAATGATTTACCATGTAGACATATGTAACTCCAGCTCAT
>CM052442.1:28239111-28282580 GCA_028533085.1 Varecia variegata | reverse complement strand
ATGGTTATGTGCCAAGGAGCGGTAAACAATCCAATCTTATTAGCCCAGATTTTACTAAATTTCAAAATTACTGATAATTTGGATGGGATGTGAATTATTGAAGTTTGTTTTTTCTCAAGTAGTTCTTCTCCTAATGGATGGTGCAACTTAATGTTGTAAACAAAACTGCAGGGGTGGATGTTTAAGATATTTCAACATCACCTGCCAATCTTTTGGAAGTGCTCAGTTACACATAGGCAGCCAATATGTTCCCTCCAAATCCTTCTAGAGTCTGATAGGAGAAAGACCAAACTCCAATCCTGCCTCTGTTTTTCCCTAGATAGATTATTTAGTTTTCTTTATTGATCAGTTTTGTTTTATTTTTCTGTAAAATAGAAATATAACCTGTCAACTTCATAGGGGTACTATAAGAATAGTAAGACAAAATAAAAGATAGGATATTGGCTTTTAAATGCAAAAAGAATCATGTCAGTTTATTATTTCACACATTAAAGAGAACATTTTAAATACCTGTGGTTACTTTTTGTTTTTATTTTATTTTTTATGTTTTGTCTAGTTAGGCTTACTCCGAATGTTCTTGAAAGTGACCAAACTAATTCTTATAAGACTCATTAACACAGACTAAGTTTGGCTATGCTCCCACTCATGCACAATTAGATTTGAAAAGACTTCCTTTTGACATGAAAGAGGACATGACACCGCTGGTTCGGATTTGAACTTGAGCCCAGGTAGCTTGCACCAGTTGCACTGATTATTAAATACGATTAGAGACTACACTAGACCAAAGTTGAGGCTCTTCTAGAGCATCGTAGGAATGATGTCATGAATGACTGCCCATTGGGTTCAGTGCTGAGAAGTATCCAAATTTATGGGTGCTCTTTTTAAGAGGCTGAGGTTTCTGAGGATCTGGCCATGTTTCTGTAGGAGAAAATGGCCTGACAGATTGAGCCAGGCACTGGATCCGCACATCCATGGAATCTCTTTCACGCAATCCTTTTGAAAGTATCCAGGGTTCTCAGTCATTCATAGCCCACCTAATTTTTAATAAATGCTCACATGCACGTGGTCCTGTCCACAGGTGGTATCACTGATGCCAATCTGAGCCCCGCCCCTGCTCTGCTACATACTGCACATACATATGACCAAGCCCTTAGAAGTGCCATTTCAGTGCACCTTGACATCGTCCTTCTGTTCCCTAAAGTACTGAACCACCTTAGATAGGGCTCAAGAAGAATTCACCTTATACTAAATCCCAAGGCATTTTAGCATCTGTACTGAAGACCTACTCTAAGTCTGCAGAGATAGTTCATAATCATTGTTATTCTGTTTTCATTTTCTCGCATTCAACCTCCATCCACCACAGCCCATTCATCACATTTTAAAAAATTCAATGTGAACGATATTGCATATATTTTCTGAGCCACTCTCTCCTTATGGCACAGGAGAAATTAAAGCGAACCAGTCAAAAATCTCTGGGAACATAGAGTGGGTTGGAAAGAACTGTCTCTTTAAATGAAAGAGAACATGAAAACTGATGATTCCAATCTGAATTTGAGCCATACTTTATCCTGGAAGAATTATTAGAAAGAAAGGGACATATATTTCTGTTGACACTGTATATTAAGTGAACTTTCTAAACCCTATTTGTCTGTATTGAATAAATATGCTCAGAATTTCCTACCGTGTCCTGCATTTCTTCTGGTTTTAAATCAAAGGGATTAAGGCTCCTAATTAAGACACTGGAGGAAGGCCCGATCAGTTTTGCCAGTGCAAATTAGTTCAGAGGCCCAGAGCTGCTCCTTTCTGTTTGCTGGTGTGGGAGTTTTGTTTGATTTAACATGATTGAGGAAATGAAATATCCCTAAGACAAAGAACCAATATTGCACTTCTGGAGAGTGGCTGAAGGGAAATTGGAAACTAATGCACATTAACAGTGGATCCAAAATAAAAGCAGAAGGCGAAATGTTATTTAGGAGGAAAGTGATGTGACTAGACTAATCCTTTGAAATAGATTGTACCTTCTTCTTCCTTTATCTTTTTTTTTTTTTAGAGGAGCATAAATGAAATAGAATCTCAATTTCCTAAGAAGGTCTTATAAGCTTGGAACATTGTCTTTCCTTCCTTCCGTACACGCCGAGGTTTTAGATGCATTGTCTTGTTAATAGTCACAAAATTTCTGTGAAGTGGTTATTATTGTTACCTTCATTTCACAGATAAGGAATCTCATACTCCAAAACATAGATACAGTAAGTCCTCACTTAACGGCATGGATAGGTTCTTGGAAACTGCGACTTGAAGCAAAACACTGTATGACAAAGCCAATCTTTTTTTTTCCTCTCATCAAAGTTATAACAACACATAACAACATTACTGTAGGAAACAGCCCTGCTATGCGTCATTTCGCTTAAAGTTGCAGTTTCCAAGAACCCATCCAGGACGTTAAGTGAAGACTTACTGCATCAACCAAAGGCCAAATATTCTGCGAGACTCTTGGTTATGGTTCCTGATTCCATTGATTTGTGTCCATTTAGTAACTCTGAAGGAGGAGACTGTCAAGGACAGTCCAGGTTGATCCAGTTTTGCTGTTGCATCTGCTTTGGTTTAGTTTTACTCCTATCCAGTGGATCTGCTCAGGCCAGATGCCTCTCCAAGGGGAGTGGAAAAGGAGCAAGGTGCATGAGCTACTCAAGTGTCATCAGCTGAAGCCAGACAGAGGACACAGCCTGAAATGTCTCTCTCATCCGGGGTGGGTTTGCTTTCTCTGCCAGAGTGTGTTCTCTGTCTACTTGCTCTCTCCCTGGGAGTGTGCAACTTGCACTTACTTATTCAAGACCTTGGGGGCACTTTTACAACTTTTCTGCTCAACAAATTCAGTTGTCTTTTATTTACATAGTAATGTCCAATGAAAATGAAAACTCTTGTGTTGTTTGAGGGAAAGGGGGATGGGGCTCCCTGCGTGGTGTGTGCTGCACATCTAGGGTGACAAGCACCTGTGTCATGGGATTGTTTCTGATATTTTAAGGGGGGTTGATCTCATTTTATGTCTGAGACAGCTAGTCAGACTTTGAGAAGGAAGAGGATGAAAGATGGATTGTTTTAATTTTGTCAAGTTAGATGCTGTAATTCAGGGCAAACTCAAATCACCCAGTTCATAGTTCCTGGGACCTCCATGATGGATGAGATGAAAACGAAACATACACACACACACAAATATACATATATACACACACATATAAATGAGACACTGTGATACATTTGTGTGGTATATTTATGTATATGTGTGAGTTTATATGGCACATGAGACACTGGGAACTTTAAGACCTGGGTTTCCATGAGTAACCAACCCATCATGGGGTAGAAACATGTAATAACTATGTGTGGACAGAGTGGTTTTGAAAAATCAGTCCCTAACTGTGGGATCCAGGAGTCCTGGAGGGAGATTCAGACAGTATCAATTATTGCCTTTTCTGCGACTTCCCTCATAGAAGCACTGATGGCTATGATTGTTGTGTGACTTCTGGCAATGTGTCAGCCAGGGTTTGACTACCTGCCAGGGGTGCATTGTTTTAAGGATACCCAAGATTTGTTTTAATCAAGTATAGTGAGACACACAGGCATGGAGATGACTGTTAGGATGGAAGAAGTTTGTTTCACTCAGAGATCCCTAGAAACAGGACGTGCAGCCCCCATGCAGGGCCTCAAGGAGAACACAACTGGCCGGAGGCAGAGGCGGCCAGGGGAGGAGTGGGCAGGCAAGGTGAGGCAGGCAGGTTTAGGATTAGCTGGTCTGAATAGTTTCAGCCGTTCTCTGGCACAGGAGCTCTCCCTAGTTTTTTGGTACCTGGCCCTAAGGCAATTAAGGCAGGGGCATGATGGCCCAGAAAGTGAGAGACAGATAAAGGGAGAGGTTGGGGTATGGGTTCTGTGTGGTTTGGTTTGCTACGAAAGGCACACTCACAGGACAGGTTGTTTATGACCTCTAGGAATGAGGTGGCCCTGAGAGGGGCAGTCCCTCCAGGGTCAGCAAAGCCCCCAAATGTCAGGGTATCAAATACAGAAAATAAAAAGACAGGGTTCGCACACACGTGCCAAGTACTTCCTGTGGTTCTGAAAGACAGGGGAAGGGCATCAGAGATATGGGTGTCATGGTTCTGGAGGGACCCTGACGGTGACTTGCAATGTGTGAAAGGGTTAATGGCAGATGGGAAAGCACTACTTTTTGGTTTCATTTTTTTGTAAGTGTACAATTCAGTAATTTTTAGTATATTCACAAATCACGTAACCATCACCACCATCTAATTCATGAATGCTGTCGTCACACCTGAAAGAAATTCTGTACCCATTAACAGTCCCTCCCCATTCTCACCACCCCTGGCCCCTGGCAATTACTAAGCTACTTTCCTTCCCTCTCCATGAATTTGCCTATTCTGGACATACTTATAAATGAAGTCATACAATATGGAGCCTTTTATGTCTGGCTTCTTTCACTTAGCAAGAGGTTTTCAAGGTTCAACCATGCTATAGCATGTATCAATATGTCATTTCTTTTATGGTCCAGTAATAGTCCGTTGTATGGATATACCACATTTTGTTTATCCATTTATCAGTTGATAGCCAATTGGATTGTTTCCACTTCTTGGCTATTATGAATAATTCTGCTATGACATTTGTGTACAGTTTTTGTAGATATGTATGTTTTCATTTCTCTTGAATATATATATAGGAGTGGAATTTCTCACACATGTAGTAACTACATGTTTAACTGTTTTTTGCAAAATATTAAGATGGTACAAATGTTTTTGTTATAAGGATACCTTTTATAATGCTTAGTCGGGGCTTTTAGTGTGCCCATCACCTGAATATTGTTCATTATACAGAATAGGTTAAGTTTTTACCTCTTCCCTCCTCCCCACCTCCTCCCTTTTTGACTTCCAATGACCTTAACATCTCTTTGTGCCTGTGTGTGCCTATCAATTAGCTCCCAATTATTATAGAGTACATGTGTTTGTTTTTCCATTCCTGAAATACTTCACTTAGGATAATGGTCTCCAGTTCCATACAAGTTGTTGCAGAAGACATTATTTAATTCCTTTTTATGGCTGAGTAGTACTCCATGATGTGTGTGTGTGTGTGTGTGTATACACACACCACATTTTCTTAATCCACTCATGAATTGATGGGCACGTAGGTTGATTCCACATCTTTGTGATTGTGAATTTGCTACAGTAAACATTCAAGTGCAGGTGGCTTTTTGATAAAATGATTTCTTTTCCTTTTCGTAGATACGCAGTAGTGGGATTGCTGTGTCAAATGGTAAGTCTAGATCTATTTCTTTGAGGAATCTCCACATTGTTTTCCATAGATGTTTCAATGTTATGGAATAACTTCTGTAGGATAGGTACCAGCTCTTCTTTATAGGTCTGGTAGAATTCAGCTGTGAATCTGCTTGATCCAGGGCTTGCTTCTGTTCAGAGATTTTTTTCATTACTGCTTCAATCTCACTGCTCATTGTTGGTCTGTTCAGGATTTTTATTTCTTCCTGATTGAGTCTTGGGAGGTTGTGTGTTTCCAGGAATTTGTCCATTTCCTCTATGCTTTCTAGTTTATGTGAGTAGAGATTTTCATAGTATTTGCAGATGATATTTTGTATTTCTATGGTATCAGTTTCAATATCTTCTTTTCCATTTCTGATTGAGCTTATTTGGGTCCTTTCTCTTCTATTTCTGGTTAATCTAGCTAGATGTCTATTGATTTTGTTTTATCTTTTCAAAGAACCAACTTTTTGTTTCATTGATCCTTTGTATTGTTTTCTTGGTTTCCATTTCATTTAGCTCTGCTCTGGGCTTTGTTATTTCTTTTCTTCTGCTGGCTTTGGGTTTGATTTGCTTTTCCTTTTCTAGTTCCTTGAGATATATAATTAGGTTGTTGATTTGTGAACCTTCCTGTCTTTTTGGTGTAGGCATTTAAGGCTATGAACTTACTTCTTAACACTGCTTTTACTATATCCCAGAGATTCTGGAAACTGGTGTCCTCTGTTGCTCAATTTGAAAAATTTTTTAATTTCTGTCTTGATTTCATCATCGACCCAAAGGTAGTTCAGCAGCAGGTTGTTTAATTTCCATGACTTTGTGTAGATTTAAGTATTTCTCTTGGAATTGATTTCTAGTTTTATTTCACTGTGGTCTGAGAAGATACATGGTATGATTTATATTTTTTTGAATTTTCTGAGACATATTTTGTGGCCTAAGATATAATCAATCTTGAAGAATGTCCCATGTGCTGATGAGAAGAATGTATATTCAGTAGTTTTGGGGTAGAGTGCTCTTTAAATGTCTGTTAGGCCCATTTGTTCTAGAGCCCCATTTAATTCTAGTGTTTCTTTATTGATTTTCTGCTTTAATAATCTGTCCAGCTCTGACACCGTGGTATTAAAGTCCCTAGCAATTATGATGCTATTGTTTATCTCTTTTCTTAGATCTAGTAGGATTTTCTTTATGAATCTGGGAGCTCTGGTGTCAGGTACACATATATTTAGGATTTTTATGTCTTCTTCTTTAATTGCTCCATTTACCACTATATAATGACCATCTTTGTCTTTTTTTTTTTTAACACTGTTGATTTAATGTCTATTTTATCTGATAGGAGAATGGCTACACCTGCTCTCTTTTGGTGTTCATTTGCATGGAATATTTTTTCCATTCCTTCACCTGAGTCTGTTTGAGTCTTTGTGGGTTAGATGTGTTTCCTGGAGACAGCAGATACTTGAGTTGTGTATTTTGATCCATTCAGCCAGACTATGTCTTTTAAGTGCCACATTCAGACTGTTCACGTAGAGGGTTAGTATTGATATGTGGGATGCTGTTCTGTTCATCATGTTGGGTGATACCTTATTGTTTTGTTTCCCTTATTATGCTATTGTTTGATAAGAGCTGTGAGCTATAACTTTAGGGTGTTTTTACACTGGTGGGTATGTATTGTGCTATTGCATGTATAATGCACTTTTGAGCATTTCCTATAGGGCAGGTCTAGTAGTGACAAATTCTTTTAGTGTTTACTTGTCTGGAAAAGTCTTTATTTCACTACCATTTATGCAACTTAGTTTTGCAGGATACAAAATTCTTCACTGGCAGTTGTTCTGTTTAAGAATACTAAAAACAGGGCCCCAGTCCATCTGGCTTGTTAGGTCTCCACTGAGAAGTCTGCTGTTAGCCTGATGGGCTTTCCTTTGTAGGTTAGTTGTTGCTTTCATCTTGCAGCTTGTAGAATTTTCTCCTTCATTTTTACTTTGGTCAAGTTGATGACTATGTGTTTTGGAAATATCCTATTTGCTATGAGTCTTCCTGGTATTCAATGACCATCTTCTAACTGGATATCTGAGTCTCTGGAGATACCAGGGAAGTTTTCCTCAATAATTCCCTTAAATAGATTTTCCATGCTTTTTGCTTTTGCTTTTTCTCCCTCAGGGTTACCTATAATTCATATATTAGTTCACTTCACATAGTCCCATATATCTCTGAATGATTGTTCATTCTTCTTTATTCTCTTTTTTGTGTCTTTGACTGAGTTATTTTGAGGGCCTTGTCTTCATACTCTGAGATTCTTTCTTCTACTTGGTTTAGCCTGTTGTTGAAGCTTTCTGCCATATTTTGAAATTCTTAAATGACTCTTTTTTTTTTAAGACAGAGTTTCACTCTGTCATCTGGGCCGGAGTGCCGGGGCGTCAGCCTAGCTCACAGCAACCTCAAAGTCCTGGGCTCAAGTGATCCTCCTGCCTCAGCCTCCTGCCTCAGCTGGGACTACAGGCATGCGCCACCATGCCCAGCTAATTTTTTTTTTCCTATTTTTAGTAGAGACAGAATCTCACTCTTGTTCACGCTGGTCTTGAACTCCTGACCTCAAGCAATCCTCCTGCCTCAGCCTCCCAGCGTGCTAGGATTACAGATGTGAGCCACCATGCCCAGCCAACTCTTTCATTTCTATAAATTCTATTACATGCTTTTTTATGTTATCTAGCTCTTTAGTGACTTTTATTTTTTTAATTGATATTGTGAAACTTTTTTTTGGCTTCTTGTTGGTTTTAAACTTTCTCTTCAATTCCATTCATCTTATTTGCCATCCATATTCTGAATTCTATATCTGACATTTTGACAGTTTCCTTTTAGTTGGGGTCCATTGCTGTAGATCCATTATGATCCCCTGAGAGTGTCAAGCTGTTTTAATTTTTCATGTTGCTAGAGTTCTTTTGCTGGTTTCTTCTTATCTGAATCCTATTTTCTCAGCTCAGGCTGATAGGTTCACATCGCACCTGTTCTCCTTTCGTGGGAACTCTCCTATTTAGTGAGAAGAGGGAGAGACCCCTGGATATTGCTTTTTTGTCCTACTCTGCAAGATTGACCTGGTAGGGGAGGGGCAGGCACACTGTGAGCCTATAATGCAACTGTTCTGGTTTTTCCCATTCCCCTGTGATTGTCACAGTTCAGGCTGGAGCTGGATGTTCTTTGTGTGGAGTGGCGGGTTGTTCCCCAGGCCACTGTTGGAAGCTCAAGTTGGGGGCTGGGCAAGACCCCCTCCATGGAGGCTGGCATTGTGGGAGATTACTCTGCCTGGGTTTTCCCATGGAGGTGACAGTGGCAGCTGGGTGAAGCTATCTAGGCAGTGGTCGTGGGTGTCCGGGCTGTGGGCATTTGCTCAAACTGGGTCCAGGTGCGATGACTGCTTGAGGTTGGTGGGTCCCTGGCAGAGCATTGACCTGTGAGGACAGTTCCCAACAGGTGGCCAGTGGGAACCTCAGGACTGAGGCCATGGTGCTTGACAGCAGTGGGGAGCCTTAGAGACACATCCAGGGCCCCGGTGGCAGCACTAGAGCCTTGGGGACAGAGCTGTGGAGCCCTGCAGCTGTGGAGGAGTCTCAAGGGAGGAGCTGTGAGCCCAGGGAGAGCAGTGGAGCCCTAGGGGCAGAGCCTTGGGGCCCAGCAACAGTGGTGGAGCCTTCAGGGGGAGTCCCACGTTTAACTTTTTGAGGGGCTCTCATTTCCAAAGTGGCTGAACCAGCAATGTATAACCCAATTACTCCACATCCTCTTGGGTATTTGTTATCATATATCTTTTTGATAACAGCTATACTAGTGGGTGTGAAGTGGGATTTCATTGTGTTTTGATTTGCATTTTCCTAATGACTAATGATGTTAACCATCTTTTCCCATGAAAGCTCTATTTTTTGCACTTTTTCCTTAGAAAGAATGTATGGTAACTGGGAAAAGCTAAAAAATAAACAAAAAATGGCAATAAAAATCATTCTTAAATTTATAACCCAGAAATGATTACTAATAATACATATATATATATTCTTTCCAGATTTTTCCCAGGAAAGAATATAAAAGTCATGCTGTGTGTGCTATTTTCTAATTCCCATTTTTTTCATTTGACATATATTACAAACATCTTTCCATGTTAATACATATTTTGTATAATATTATTTTATATGGCTGAGTATTACTCCTCTGACTCCATTTACAGGATTTATTTTCCCAGTTCACTATTTTGGAGGGTCAAGATTGTTTCAAATTTTGTGCTAAGATAATTTTTCAAAACAACATCCTGTAGTCAAATCTTTGTACAAATATGTTATTAGTTCCTTAGTATAATTTGCCAGAAGTGGAATTTCTGAGTCAAGCAGTATGCAAAATCTTAAGCCTTTGATGTGTGCAAAAATATAAATGCCAATTTCATGTATCATCAGTTGCCAAACTCTGTGCTTTGTTGAGTCCCACTTTCTAATTCCACTTCAGACTCGAGTCTGAGGACGTGGCTGGCTAGCTCAGATGGTTAGAGAACAGAAATAACAAAGCCAAGGTTGTGGGTTTGCTCTCTGTCTGATAAGCCTTGAGTACTCCTTTCCAGCCAATTTACAAATGTCCATCATTGGTCATGAAGTCAACAGAAGGAGGGAATGTGGCCAAATATGCACATTTCCTTCAGGTCTCATTCAAACATCACTTCCTCTGAGAGGCTTACCCTGGCCACCTGACAAGTCAGGGCAGAGCAGGGCAGGGGTGGGGGCCTTGTCTGCCTTGATTATCAGCCAGAAGCTCTGTGAGGACAGGTAAAGTGTAACGTGCTCAACCTTGTGTCCCCAGCACCTGCGTGGCACCAGGAAAATACACGTTTGCTGAATGACTCAATAAGAGATTGAATTAATACTGTTGAGAGAGAGAAGCCAAGTGAGCCTTAGTAATGTCAGGCTATACACAAAAGGCAAGTGCAGCTATTATTGATGACTGCAAACTGAGACAATATAATGACCAAACATGTCAGCTCTCTGCCTTGCTGAGAAGGAAAGGGAGGCAGCTAACACAATTGAGTGTGCATTCTGTGCTTCGCATACGTTATTTCATTTAACCCTCACCACAATGACACCTATAGAATAGGTCTTATTATCCCCATTTTAGATGAGAAAATTGAGAGCCAGAGAAATTTTATTACTCACCTAAGATCTCACATCTGTAAAAAATAATAGTCAGTATTTCACAATAGATCTGTCTGCCAACGGAGTACCTTTTTTTGTTTGTTTATTTGTTTTTGTTTTTTGCTATGTGGTCACATTCCATTTATTCCAGAAAGCTAAGAAGCAAATGTAACCATGTGTGGTCTGAGCAAGGCTATAAGGCCTTTTACACGGCTCCAAGTGTAATAACCAACATTGTCCTCAAATGGCATTATGTCTCATTATTTCACCGTGGAGATGCCAAAGTAGAGACGGCCTGTTTGGTCTCAAAAGGAACTTGCCCTTGGGGGGGCCAATTCAGCTTATGCTTCTGTCAAAAGGGCGCCTATTTAGGACATGGGTCATGGTGACTCCCAAGCACTGATGACATAAGTAATGCACAGGCTGCATGACCTCCCCACTAGCAGTCAGGAAAGCCATCTATCTGCCAGCCATTTCTAAGAGCAGCATTCTCCTTCATGCAGATTTGTGACTCTCCTGGGCCCTGTAGACACATTTAAACAATGAAAGAAGATTAACCACTCAGCCAAAGAGACATTTTTAATGTCGGCACCATAGCATTGACTTTTTCCACTTCAAACATTCTGCTGGCATAATTCGATGCAGGGCCACAGTGTATACCAGAAATATTCTCTCTCGCATTTCACTGATGTCTGCCAGTGACTGCCAGTCACTTCCAAGAGCTTTTTAAGTCCTGCCTAATTGCAAAACCATTGAGTGGGTCTGAGCTTAGCTGAGCAAAGCCAAACTGGCCCACTGTGGAATCCCAGTAGAGCATCTTCCCCCCTAAAATGGAGGTAAATGGTTCTTACCTAATCACAAAACAAAAAGTGAACTTGGCCAAGATGCTGTCGGGCTTGAAGTGGACCATGACCCCACTAAGGATCATGGGGGCCTGACGCTTTCTCTTGAGGTTCCAGGGTCTCAGATCCACAATTACTTTCTTTTAAAAAACTGGAGTTGTATACACTAAACTTATTTGTTGACAGGTTTTCAAGAGGTCAGGAGCAGAGCTCCTAGGGTTAAAGACAGGGATTAATGAAGCCCACCTCCTTCAGTGTGGTGAAGCTCTTCAAAGTCAAATTCAGAATTTGGGCCCGAGTACAGCTGAACAGAGAGAGAAAGTTGCAGATATCTGCCAAATGCCTTTCGCTAATGTTATTAGTCCTTAGTAATTTTGGCAACTTTAGGATCCTAAAATGTTGGGTCTCTTCTTCAAAGAGCAGAAAGAAAAAAGGAAAGGAGCCAAAGTCAGAAGTTTAAGAAAAGCATGGTTTTTAATGGATTGATTTTCTGTTCAATAGAACACATTCCTGTGAGCCATTACTCACAGGCACTCATAGATAACAATTATAGTAATGACAACAGAAATCTCCCTGGTACAGGCAAGGAGTAGCTCCCCAGACATTTTTAGTAAACTGGGGAACAGATGATGAACTCTTTAGGGCACTTGTAATTATGAAAAGAGAAATTATTCTTATTTGTCTTTAGGATTTAGAGATACACAGATAACCACCTATCTTGGCTCTGTGATCTCCAAACTTTTGGTTATTTGCTCTACCTGAAAAATTTGTTTAAGCACATATCCTCAATATTTACATGTTTATAAATTTTTGCATGTCTTACCATATTCATCTACTATGTATATTTCAAAGCATAAAAAAGAAATTGAAATTAGCATAGAATCAGATGAAAATCAACAGAACTAGGTGCTATAATACTTTCTTTCTTCATCTCAAAGGCTCACCTAGGTCCCTCTCATTTTGAAGACCACTACTCTACATCTCATGGAGCTTGTATTGGTCTGCCGGGGCCATCACAAGATACCACAGACTGGGTATCTTAAACAATAGAAATTTACGTTCTCACACTTCTGGAGGCTGGAAGTCGAAGACTGAGGTCCCAGCAGGGTTGGTTTCTGGTGAGGCCTTTCTTCCCGCCTTGCTCTTCCTGTGGTCTCCCTCTGTGCACACACTCCTGGTGTCCTAGTTTCCTCTTACTATAAGGTGTCCAGTCAGATCGGATTAGGCCTACCCTAACAGCCTCGTTTTCACTTAATTTCTTCTTTAAAGGCCCAATCTCCAAAAACAGTCACATTCTCAGGTACTGTGAGTTAAGGCTTCAACTTATGAATTTTGGGGGGACACAATGCAGCCCATAACAGAGCCTCATTCAGATAAAATTCGAACGGCCCCACATGAAAAAGGAGAGGCTGATGTCTGACACAGGCCGAGGAGAGGTGTCTTGGGCCTCTGTCTTCAAGCCAGCAGCTGACCACGTGCATTGCAGCCCCTGCGGGTAATGTTGCCCCTCTGATAACCATAGGGCCCCTTTCTCAGAAGCCAGGATTGATGCTTCTCATGTCAGGTAATGTCAGGCCACTGGCTGACTTCCCAGAGGTGGCAGGTCACTTGCTCCCCAACCTCACAAAAGGGAAATGCAAGGGAATCTTCCAAGAGCCTTGGACAGTACTAGACTGTCCCTCCATCTCTCTCGGCTGTGGAAGCACCAGCCAGGGCACTAGGGAGTCTAATATTGGAAGAACCAGTGATAAGTCTGGTCCACAAAACTCCTTCCACCATGGAGATGAGGTGGGGTCATGTTCACGGCTGGTCCTTGGCAACAGTGAATGTCCTTTTATCTACTCTCCTCCCTCTTTACACATACTCTACCCTCGAATCTTTCAGGGTTAATACTGTAGCTCATGGGCCTCCCTGATTCCTATCCCCAGGTGTTTCTTATATTTTTAAGAGATTCAAGTTGCGGGGAAGGGAGGACAAAAACCAGTCTAAAGGAAGTAATCTCTAAGGTTGTAATTTTAGACACTGGGCATTCTAGGTTAGGGAGCTATTTTGGGGGGTGGTAGCAGAACATTCCTTGGCCTTTCAAATCACCCCTTGGTGAGAGATACTGATTTTGGCCTTAGTATTCCTACCATTAAGAAGCTACTACTTCCTCTGTGGGACAGCTCTTGTCCAAAAGGGACTCCAGTGAGAGAGGCTGGGGTCTGACTTCAGATAATGTCAACTCCAAGCTGTTGATTCCAGGACAGGTGGCAGGCCAGAGCAGTGACCCCCTCAGGTGGGGTGAGGGAACAGATGAAGTGAATCTATGGGTTGGCTAGATGTTAAGATGAGGCTCTGGAATTCTATGGCCCAAACGTGGCTCTGGGGTCCACTATTTCCTGCCTGGCTATATATGTTATGCCCCATTTCCTTATTTGAAAATTGGGATAATACTAGTGTCTATCTCACAGAACTATTAGGAGGTTTAAATTAGATACTACAAGTGCCTAGCACAGTGCCTGGCTTACAACAAGCTCCCAACCAATGGTAGCTGCTGTCGTTACCAAGGGTCACGGAGTTGGGAGGCCTAAATCAGACAGGTGGGTGGTGAGTTTGCTCCTCTTCAAAAGTGATGGGGACCTGCAGGAAAAAGGGCCCTCAAATAATGTGACTTTTCCTACAACAAAATATAAATGTGCAGGGTGAGCATTTTGAAATATTTGATGCAGAATAGTGAGAGCTTTTCAGGGTAAGGTGAGGACAGGCTTTAATAGGCAAATGCTCATTACGAGTTCCTGGCAATGCTGGGACGAGATGAGGCAAACCCCATCCAAGGGCTTCAGTATTGGGAGGTAGTGGTGAACATGAGAGGAGAGTTGGCCAAGAAAATTTTAACCTTGAAAATCAGAGCCCAGACCAGTGGATCTGAAGTGTTTTGGGATCACAAACTGCTCAGAGAATCTGACAGCCATGACGCTCTCCCCAGAAAAACATCACATGCACATAAAAGTGCATATAATTCCAGATGACTCTGGACCCCACCTCCACCCCCTGGAGCCCACCCATGGATCCTGAAGGAATTTCTGACCCCAAATTAAGACTCTCTCATGGAGAAAGAAAAGCCTACAGGAGACAGGGCGTGGTGTCAGCA
Source organism: Varecia variegata (assembly GCA_028533085.1). Lineage (NCBI taxonomy): Eukaryota > Metazoa > Chordata > Mammalia > Primates > Lemuridae > Varecia > Varecia variegata. Next base: position 28,268,140 of record CM052442.1, on the reverse strand, counting down.
AAGGTCTGGAAGCACAAGCCTAATGTTCAGATGCTGAGTCGAGCCAGCGGGGCCCTGAGGAAGCCTCTGGGTAGCTGCCTGCTCCTTCGAGTAGTTTGCATCCAAAAGTGGCCCCCACCGTGGCTATAGAGTTACGTTGACACCTAAACCAGTGACGTGTGCTGGACTCTGAGGACCAAGGTGGGCAGCAGGGTACAGGCAGAGTCAGGGCAGCAGGGAAGGGGCAGAGCAGGCGGCAGGGACTTGGGGGGGGGGCGGGGGCAGGGAAGCGCAACCAGGCTGGGACAGCACAGACCTCCCGACCCTGCCCCTGTCACTGCTCTGCAGATCTGCGGGGTTCCCAGAAATCACCCTGGATCCCAACCTCTCTCCCACTCACTTCCTAGTTATCTCATGAGTCCGTCTCCTTCTTACCTCCCCACTCTGGGTCCCCCTGCCGCCCTCGGCCCTCCGTTATTTGCCCTCCACGCTGATTGCACCCCCAGAATAGCATCCAGCCTCCTGCATGCAGCTTGGAGCTGTTTGATGGCCTTGACATGCCCACCCTCCAGCCTCTTCTCTCCCCCCACCTCCCCGCAGCCCCAGCCCTGGGGTCCAGCTCCCTTTGGATAGTCAGGGCTCTCAGCCACACCCCACCCCTTTGCCAGGCCAACTCCACACATCCTTCAGATCACCTGTCACCTCCTTTAGGGAGTCTTCCCAGCCTTCCCTCTACCCCCCCAACATCTCTTATCATTACCCCAAACTCCAGCCGGAGGAACTATTGTCCCCGTAGTCCCCTAAAGCATGCTCTCCCTACTCCAGGCCCCCCTCCTCCTCCTGCCTCAGCTGGGAAGTGATTGGCTCAGCCCGAGCCCCTTCCAGAGGCCTTGCCCAGGCCCCACGTGCCCTCAGTCCCTGGCTGTCTCGCAGCAGAGGTCTTGCCTCACCTGCCAGGTTGCGTGCACTTTATGGGCAGGGTCGTGCCTTGTGTATTTGTCTTGTGTAGTATGGGGCTATCGCGAGGATGAATGGGTGAATGTACATGAAACACGTAGAACGGTGCCTGGCAAGTATTAAGAGCAGTAGTTATTGCTATTGTTAGCATCACATTACTATTATCATTGACTGCTATAGTCTCAGTGCCTGATACGTGTGGCATGCAATAAATTTTTGTTAAATGAATGAATGGATGATAAAACTGTAAGTGTATCACTGCAGTCATCTTTGGTGCTTTTTATTTTCATTTCAATTCCTTTTTAAAAAAATCACCTTGTGTTCTTCCAAATATCCTGGAGATAAGGACTCTGGGTCAGGCAAACCCTAAGACTGAAGCATAGAGCGACCTGTTCAAAGTTACAAAAGAAGGTGTCAGCTGAGTCTGGGGACAGAAGGTAGCAAATCCAGGTCCTTGCTTCCCCTCCCTTCAGGACTGACTTTCCAGGAGAGCTCGGGACGCCCACCTTCCAGAACACTCCCTTTCCTGACCACAGGCCTGAATCCCCGCTGTGCCACTGCCTGAGACTGCTGCACGGGGCGGGGTGGAGAGAGCAGTAGCTGAGCACGTTGAATCCAATTGAGATTTCATCAGCTGAGATTTCGTCAACTTGCGTTCATTTGTGTCACTTAATTATCGCGGTCTCGGGCCTTCTCTAATAAATGTGTTTTCCTAATCCACAGCCTTGGGGCTACCATCCTAACCACATCTATTATGACTGAATGGCTTCTTGGGCCCAGAGTGACCTTCTTTGAATTTTGAGCTAAGTGGGGCGTACTCAAGAGTGCCTGGCCCTCCAGGAGAGGGAGGTGGGCACACAAGGCCCCTGTGCTCTGGGGACCCCCGCCTCCCCTGCTTCCCTGTGGTCACCTGCTGAAACCAGGGGCCTGCTGTGTTTACACAACAGTGCACCAGGTGGCAGCCAAGGAGTTAAACCACTGCCTTCGGGGAACCAGGGCCTGCTTGTGGCTTTAAATATTAAGGCAACTGGGAAAGCTCATTCATCTTGATCTCTTGGCTTCTTCAGGGCAACTGAAGGTGAAGGTGCTGAGATATCAAGCGAAAAGCAGCCCCACCCTGGGGGACAATTTAGATCCTAGCTCTTTCTCACCAACATTCCCATTCAAAGAGAATTCAGTGCTTGCACAGGTTTTATTTCCCTCTGCTCGGTGCTTTGAGTTAAAATTCTTCTTTTCTCTCTTGCCCTCCAAAATAGATTGCACTGGGCAGCCGAAGCTGGATTTTTAAAAACAAGCTATTGTATTTAATTGCAAACTCCACAAACAAATGAGCAGCTGTATCTGTATTGACGAATGCTTGTCTTTTGTCTTTACAGACACTAGAAAAAATGCACAGTCAACAGAGAACTGTATGCTTTTCAGGAAACACATTTACCTCCTTAATTATGTTTTTACTTGCCCTCAGATTAAAATTAGTTTGCCTCGACTGAGCTGACATCACCTTGAGTGGCAAGAGACTGTTGGAGAGAGTCCTGCGGGAAACATCTGGGGCTGAGACCCTGTAGGAGGATGGTCTTTGGGGACTTGCCTCAAAGAGCCGAGAGTTACCTGAGGTTCCCGCTCCTCAGTCGTAGGAAAGGTACTTCCCGGGTGGCAAAAGGGCCTCCTCGGCATCCTTCTTAGCCAGAATCCCTTTGTGGAGCTGAGGAGCTGTGTCAACCGCCCTGGATCTTACCAACTCCACCCAGCTGAGACCTGAAGTTCTGGTCTAAATAAGCAGCAAACACTGAGGGTGCTGGTAGCTTTATAAGCCCTCCCCTCCTTGGTGCTGGCAAAAGAGGAAGGCAGTGGATCACAGCTAGACTTTGCCATAGCGCATCCAAAAGTCCCATGTGGAGGATCAGACTGCAGAGAGGGCATCTAATGAGGAAGAGACGCCATGCTCTACTTGCAGTCTGGCCCGCCTAAACCTTCCGCAGCAGCCTCCATTTTCTCGTCCAATCTGCTGGCCGAGTTTAGAAGATCTAGCGCGTGGAGACACTAAAGAACGTGCTTTCGTGTCTGCAAACCTCATCGTGGAAAGCCTGTTATGAAACACAATGTGGGACTTCATGTGAGTGAAAAATAAACTTCTATTGTGTTAAACCACTGACATTTAGGAGCTGGTTTGTTACAGCAGCTTGTATTATCTTAACTAATACGTCTTCATGTAATATTTATGAGGCAACAGGAGACAGATTTCCCTAGGTGATAGTTTCTTCCTCCATTCCAACGACCTACATCTTGAGTTCCCAAAGACATCTTCATAATGAATGGAAATTAGTTCATTGGTTTCAGAAAACAAACGAGATAGTGAGAGAGAAGGTTATTTCTTCCCAGAGTATGTGGAGATAAGGAAGCCAGGTGAAAAGCATCTTGAAAGAGATTTTAAGCATCTTAGTTGGTGAGAGTGATTTTATCAGCCTCTTCTTTATGATGCTCCCAGGTGAGAAGTAGCATCCCCTGTGATAAAGGAGAAACTGAGGTAGAGGGAAGGATTAACTTTGCTGAGAAATCCATCAAATCAGGGATGCTGGTTCTGTGATTCCCATTCCATGGGCTTAATGAGACTTGCAAATAAGACTGGTGCTATCACCGTATCAAAGGGAGTAGATACCAGGCTCTCCCTGCGGCGGCCCTCCTTATCCTGGGGGTGTATAATCCAAGACCCTCATATCCTGGGGGTCTGAAATGCCTCAGTTTCAGTCTGGATGCCTGAAACCGTGGATCATGGGAACCCTATATATCCTATGCACAAATTTCTTTTTCCTTCTTCACAATTTCACAGATAGAAGACTCATTCTTACCTTAGATCTTAGCAACCTCAGCATATGATTTTTTTTCTTTCCTTATTAAATCAGGAACTTTCACCTCTTCACTTATAGAAGGCACTTTGGGGCTTCTCTTTGGCATATCCAAATTGCCAGCATCACTGCTCTTGCACTTTGGAGACATTATTAAGTAAAATAAGGGTTACTTGAACAGCAGCACTGCGATACTGCGACAGTCGGTCTCCTAACTGAGATGACTACCAAGTGAGTAATGGGCGGGAGCGTAGGCAGCGTGGAGATGCTGGACAAGGGGATAATTCCCGTCCAGGGCAGGATGGAGAGGGGTGGCGGGAGACTTCACACACTACTCAGAACAGCGTGAAGTCTAAACCTGATGAATTTTGTATTTTTGGAATTTTCCATTTAATATTTTTGGACCATGGTTGACCAAGGGCAACTGAAACTTTGGTAAGTGAAGCCTCGGATAAGGGTGGACTACCGTACTGTGATACACCTACAGAGGAAGCTCACACTGAAGTCACCACTTTCCTACAGTCCTTTCCTATTTAAATTCTAATTACAGAAATCCAGAAGCAGATGAGGTAACAGAGGATGTGGCCCAGCCCCAAGCCAGGAAAATAATCAGAGACATTACGAAGAGATGGGTGGGAGGAGTGGAAAAAGAAGAGGAGTCAGTAGAAAGAATGCTCTTTTTTCTTGCAATAATTGCAAGGTGCAGAGCCTCTGCATGGGGCCCTGAGGACATTCTCAGTGCTCGTGCAAGCTGGGTCTAGAGAAGGCACCTTCCATCTCCACATCTGGAACCTGCTAAGATTCAGATGATTTGGGGGAGGGAGTAGTTGAGGAGGGTATATCCCAGGCCGATAGTTGCTTTGTTTCATGTAAATGACCCCTACTGCAGTCTAGGCTGTGTTGTTAGGCAAGATTTAACCCCTCACAGACTGTCACAGCACTGTCCAAGGACATTTGCATAGTGACGGAAATGTTCTCCAATTCTGAGGTAGCCACTGGCCACATGTGGCTACTGAGCAATTGCAATGTGACTAGTGCAACCAAGGAATGGCATTTTTAATTTTGCTTAATTTTAACTAATTAAAAATGAAATAGCCTCATGCGGCTAGTGGCTACCATAGTGGACAGCAGTGTGGGTTAGGGTTTGGTAAGGTCATCAAAGGCACCCTGGGAGTCTAGGCCCTCTACAGCTCACTAGAATGAAGGTCAAACTCATCTAAGGACACTGCAATATCCTTGGTAAAACTCATCTGAAACACGTTGTTGAAAAACAAAGCTTCCGGACCTGCAACTCATGAGGAAATTCTACAGGCAATTCTTGTATCTCTCTGTTCCTCCCTCATTTGCTCCGTCTCAGATTGCTAAGAAACAGTGGGTTTGGAAAAGTATCCAAACATGGACCTTGAATCCTACCTGCTGGCGCAGGAATAAGCATTATTTAATCTTTAACAACAACCCTACATGGTAATTAGTATCCCCATTTTCCAGATGAGCAAACTGAGGTTCAGAGAGTTTTAAAAATTTGCCTAAGACACTCAGCTGGTATGTGACAGAGAAGGGATTTTTACCCAGCTCTATCTGATCCTATTCTATTCTTAACCATACCCAGGAATGTTCCATAATTCAAGCCACAAATGTACTTTTCTCCTCTGGTTTCTTGCACACAAGCATCTGGCCTCCAGATTGTTTGTTTTTGGTTGTGTTTTTTTTTTTTTTTTCCTTTTCATTTCCCCTTCATTACTGGCTTGATGCTAGAAATGCTAAGTAAAAGAAGTGCCTAGAACCACTGAATATTAATACCTAGCATTTGCATAGCACTTTACAGTTTACAAAGCATCCTGACATTTGTTATTTCATTTAATCCCCCCACCAACCAGGTAGGAAAATATTATCATCTCCTTGTTACAGGGGGAAAATGGAAACTCACAGAAGCTAAGTGACTCCCCAGTCAGACAGAGGTGGACCCAGGGCTCGAACCCAGGGCTCGGACCCAGGTCTGCTGACTGGGAGGCCTGGGCTCTGCCTCCTGCTCAAAGCTGCTGCCTCCGGCCATAGAAGGCAGCAGACAGCTCCCAGCAGGCAGTCTCAACCTTCCTGTGCCTTGTACTCTGATGACCCCTTGCAGAATATTGTTTTTAAATACACAAAGTCAGCTACACAGGGTTTCAAAGAAAACAAATTATATTGAATAGAAGAATATTTTTAATCGAATGTGTGATATAGTATTATGCATGTGCTTCTTTATTAACTTAATCAGATCCAGCAGCTGGTTTAATAACTTGCAGTTTCAAAGCAGTGATTAGAGAGAGTAAATGATATTTTAAGGTATGTGCAACAATAGTAATGTCATATGAAAATACCTGTAATTTCTGATAGCGAGAAAGAGACAGGTACTACTAATACTGTTGTGGTTTCTTGCATACATTTATAATTACAGAAAATTCTTAATTTCAGTTAAAGGCTAGTAAAAATAAAGACATAATTTTTTCCCATCTAAGTTCACAGAACTGTTGAATTCTGTCCATGGAATCCCTAGGACTGCCCACTTAGGACCTCTCGGTCTAGCGGTTTCAGAACTCAGGACTGAATCATATCTCTAATCAACCTCCAACATGACCAATGAGGAAATCGGAGATTGCTCACTTGGATTAAGTAAGGAGAATTAGAAACATGTGATGGCCATGATTGTCAATTTGGGAGCTGACCTTCTAGTACATTCTCACTACAGTACCCTGGAGTCATTGAGCTTTCTGTGCACCCCATGCCAATGGCAATGAGCCTCCCAACCATCTGTCTCTTGTCCATGGGGCACCTTCCTGCCCAGGGCTCAGGGGGCACGTCCAGGAACATTCTCAGATAGTCAGAGGCTCACAATTTCTTCTTTCCATTTTAAACATTTACTTTGGTAACTGATGTCAGAACACTGCATTTTGGTAGTTCAGAGAATAGTATGATTATCCCGGCTTTACAGATGAAAAAAAATGAAGTACAAAGTGCTTGAGTGACTGTCCCAAAGTCACATAGCATCACTGCGGAGAAGAGAACCCAAGGCTCCCAACTTTCAAAGTCCTATGCTGTATTTAGAAATTTGGGGGAGGAGGGCGGTGATGGGGAAGAGTGGAGAAGGCAGACACGCACAGGAAACGGGGCCAGGTGAAGCAGGCCGGGGAGTGTGCATTTAGCAGGCATGGGCCCCCAGTTCCCAGAGTAAACACTGGCATTCTATGTCTATCATTGAAAAACAGAAAAGAGAGAAAGGTGACCCTGAAGATTTGTCATCTCAAATTTTAAGGATCGCATTGCAGATGGCGGTGTGCCCAGACCTAGCAGCTGCTCTTGGCTAAAGGGAGATGTTGAATCTCTGAGCTCCTGCAGAAAGATTTATAGTAATTTCTTGATGTACCCAGGCAGAGTGACGGGCTGTCCCAAATCATTCCAGAACCCATGTAGGAGAACAAATAGGGGAAATGACATCTATACTAACTCACCCTTGAGGAAATCACTTTACTATTTTTCTCAAGTATCATATGATGGGTGAGAAAATCACTGAAAGCCTGTTTTTCCTTTGGTCATTAGTCTTAGCCCATTAACTGTATGATAAACAAGGATTTAATTAAAAGCCACTGTCATATTTAAAACTCATGACACATACCAGGAATATACTCATGGAGTTGAAAGGCTCACAGCATAGAATAGCAGAGGGAATTCTAAGAAGGTTATTAAACTGGAAATTCATTTGCTCCGGTGGAGAAATCCCAATCACTTGATTTTAATCTGTCAAGGATCCTTAATTTGCTTTTCATCTAGTGAGCGATTTGGAGGTTCTTGAGGACTTGAAGCAATCTAGCCCTCCCTGTTCTCTTCCTCGTCTCTTTGGGCATTTATCAAAGAAAGTCTGGAGCTAACATATGAACATATAATTTGTGTGTAATATATATAAAAACCCATGTATCTTTTCCAAGTCTGGTACAAATGTCACCAGCATAACTACTAAACTTTCCTCAGGATTATACTGATATAGGGAATTTTTTTAGAATTCAACAGGAGACAAGTCTGTTCCCAAGCTTTAGTTACAACAAAAGTAAAACCAAAAGAGGAGGGAAGGAGGTGGGGTGGAAGGAATGCCAAGGACTTGCCCAGTGGCCTGGAAGGTGCTTGTACTTGCCACAGTGCAGAGGGAGCAAGATTGCATAAAAAGTCTTCCTCCTAGGCTGGTGGAAACAGAGATGGACGCTTGGGACTCTGCCTGCTGCTTGATTCTTCCTGGGTGAGCAGTTTAAGGGACTAGGGCAAGTGGAATTTTTTGGAGTTGATTATGAAACTCCAGCCTATAGTTTGCTTATGTCAAATACACAAGGGTGAACACCCTCACCTATGGCCAGCATCCCCAATAGACGTTCTTGTTGACTACACCCAGATCCAGCCTTGGAATTGCTCTCAAGGTAGCCTTTCGGGCAGAATTCCATTCTGCAGTTCACTGAGTCAAACAAATGCCACAGGCCTTCACCACCCTCACCCATGGCAGTCATCATCAACAGATCATGGTGTTCTTGCTCATTAAGCCCAGACACAGCCCCAGAATGCCTCTCCACAGGCAGCCTCTGCCAATCAGAACTGGTACAGGAGATAGAATCCCATTACCATTTTCAGCCTGTGCCCCTCTGGTTGCATTTGTTGGTGATGGGTTTTGTTTTGTTTGTTTGTTTCTCCTTTTCAGAATCCTGCATGGTGAATGGCGAAATGCCTCCCTTGGCTCAGCAGACCTCACTGTCCAATGATGATGCTCACACGTCATAAACCTATTATGCCACTTATAACTCGGCCACTCTCTCCTATGCAGGAAGCATAGCCAAATGCAGGTAAATGTCAGGGGCAATATTCTAGGGACAATATGGGAAACATTTTAATTTTTAAGTAAGCAATCAGCAAATTCCTTTATAAATGTTATACGAAACTACTTACCACACATCTCACAGCTGTGGATTAGCACTCCCTTAGACATTGGAAAGCAGCTTCAGGGACCAGGCTAAGATACTCCTGCTTCATCCTGCAAAGCTGATGATACTGGCAGGAGTCAGCCTGACGTCCTGACCACACCTTGGCAGTGTGGTCTGTCCCTTTTGACCTGTTACCTGCAGGCAAAGTTCGAGAGCTTGCTTCAGAGGACAGCTGAAGGACCTAGGGGCAGCTCTGTCTGCCAGTGGCCCCTCATGACATGCTTCAAATGGTCTTAGGGTTGTAATAAAGGACCCTCTACCCCCTCTAGACCTCGCACCTACACCACCCACCCACATCCCCACGGCCTCACCTCCCCACGTTCTGTCTGCTGGTATCAGGTGCACGGAAGTCTTGATTCAAAGCCAGGGAGACAACAAAGGAAAGTCTGAAATGGGTGAGTGGCGTTATTGCTCAGTGTTTAACCACAGCAGCTCCAGGCAGGCAACTCTCATCCCCCATTTGCTGTTTACCCTGAGGAATCTGAAGCTTAATGACGTTTATGCAAGAAAGATTCATGAGACCACAGCTGCCCCGTGAAGCGCTCACACCAGGGAGGTGGGCAGTGCAGGGAATGTAATTACTGGCACTGCCACAGCCCCTGGAAGTGGGGAGATTTAAGTAAAAGCAACCTGGCTGCCCCAGGTGTCTTTGATTCCTTGTCACGGCTCCCAGCGGCCTCGTCAGTTACTGCTGCAGGTGAGTAGGGGAAGGTCCTGGATGAGGCGGCACTTTGCATTATTCAGCCCGTCACTAAATGACCAAAGTCAGTGCTGGGATCACAACATTTCTGGGCGGTGCTCACACAGCAAGGCCAGCTGCTCTCTAACCAGAACCTGATGGAGCCTCCCAGGGAAGGCTCCCTAGAAGGTAAAAAGGAAGAGTAACTAGAAATTCAAGAGAGATTTTCACCCTCCCAGTGGGCCACACTGGACTACAGCCCTTACAGAACAATTGAAAAAATCTTGGTCAACAGCTCACTGGGAAAAGAGGCATGACCTCGGCAAGGCACTGGGGCAAGGCACTGGGGCCTCAGGTTTCAGAGATCAGGTAGGCCTTCAGCCTGGCAGCGGGAGGAGTTCATTCCCTATATTGACGATACATCCGGGGCATGCCTGGGTTTGTCACGCGGTGGTTTATGTCATGGTTAAGGCTGAAGCAAAGAAAAATCAGAGATGGCAAACACAGCGGAGCATTTGGCAGGCTGCGTGCAGGGTTCATACCCTGCTGGTGTAGACGACCTCCAGCCCCAGCATGTTTGGTAACTGAGGGCTTTGTTGTTGTTCCTGGGAAAAGAGGGGAGTTGGTGGGGGTGGAGTGGGGGTGGAGTCAAGGAAAAGGAAGGCAAGGGGGAAGCATGGTGCCATTCCAGCTCCGAGTCTTTGTGCTCAGAACATGATGCAAATCCAGCAGGCCAAGTGATGTCGGAGAGTTGTCTTTTTGACAGAAAAGAAGAAGGAAAGCAGAGACAGGGTGGGTCCCAGAGAGCTGCTGGAGGGCTGGGGGAGGCAGGGCCGGAACCCTCAGTTCTCACACGGCTGGGAACCCCTCACGACTCCCCCAGCACCTCTTCTCCACGCTGGGAGACCACGTGTTCATTGCCCTGTCAAAACACATTTAAAAAAATATTATTTTCATAATGCTGGCAAAGTACTTTGGAAAACTAACTAAAAAAGGAAACTTTAATTTCTATGACTAATTTTTGATAGTGTTTGTGATATGAATATTTATTAAAAATAAGATTAAAGCCGAGTGCAGTCACGTAGGCCTGTTTTCCCAGCTAGTCAGGAAGCTGAGGTGAGAGAATCACTTGAAGGCAGAAGTTCAAGGCCAGCCTGGGTAACATAGCGAGACCCTGTCTCAATTTTTAAAAAAAGTAAAAAAAAAAAAAAAAATTAAAATTAAATACTAGCAAGTTATTAAACACAAGTTCCTAACATGGCACCTTATGGAAAGCCTGATGTTGCAGCACTCGGGTGCGGGGCCCTGACTAGCGGCCTCCTCTCTGCCTCACTGAGGAGGGTGCCAAGGCCGTCCTTGGTGAGCTGGGCCAGGCTTCTGGTCCTGGGATCTGTTGAGCTGCCACACCGGCAAGCACTGGGCCCATATCCCACCCCAACACAGTCCCCAACAAACATCAGCCTCATTTTTCTTATTATTCTTCCAAGAACTTTTATGACTGGCTTTTGGAAGGAGCCTTAAAAGCGATAGTAAGCTTTTCTCTAGTACAGACATCTCGTTCTTGGCCTAAATTGGTTTTCCTCAGATCCCTAAACTCTCCCTTTTATTCCCAGATCACCGTGACTTTCCGTCTCTCTCCCTTCTCTGCCACATCATCACTTCTCTTTGTACTCTCCCTTAACTCCACAAAAGATTCTTATTTTGGTCACGACTTGGGTGAGATTGCGCCTTGTCAGAGAGAACATCAGGGCCAGATGTGTTTGTTGTACAATTCCAGAGCCAAGGCATGTGCTTTCCTGTGTCTAAGATGATGAAGCACCCATGTCATTGTGGGCAGAGTCTAAGAAGTGCTTTGGCCAGGAGGACCACATTATTCACTTGACAGATCTGGTATCCAAGCAAGAGTCACTTGACCCTGAGAGATTCCAGGAACCACAAGACGATACTCATGTCTAATGGATGCCCCAGCCACAGGACCCCCTTGCTGTGTCCTCTTGATTAGAGTAAAACACTAGGAAGAAAGTACAAGAATGAATCATTTTTGAATACAAATAAGCGCTTGTCCTTGGTCAAGTACAGAAAGCAGAACTCGGCATCATGCTGACCTGTGGATTTGTAGCTATGGAAAAGTTTAAGAAGGCTGACCGGTCACGGTGATGAGCCAGGACGCTCTGTGCAAAGCTGGTGAGAACAGGGGGAAAGACTTAACAGAAAGTAAGAGAAATTTGCAGGAGAATAGTAAATAAACAGTATTTTTATTGAAACCATCGTGGTGGAGGAACAAGTGGAAGATACTAAGAAGAAAAGGAGGAAGCGTGGCTGGCTAGTGAAGGAGACCACAGCAGGCTGAAAAAGAGGTTTGGCCTGGAAGTAGGCAAAGGAGAAGCAGCAGCTTGGGAGATGAGAGAAGCAGGGCTGTTGGGAAGAAGAGGGAGCCCGTGCTCAAGGCAAGCCCCCTCCCAAATCCAGCCTCCCCAGGGTCTTGGGCCTACAGAACCCCTTAGGGTCTCAGATGCATGGTGCTGACTCATGCCTCCGAGCTCTGCTCAGACAGTGGTCTCCTTCTTCAACACCCCTTTCCTGTGTCCACCTGGCAAACTCCTGCAATCCTTTTAAGACCCACTACTCTGCCACTTTTTTGGATCAGCACTGCCTCAACACCCAGCCATCACAGTTTACACATCGCTTCGTCATACCAAGCACATGTAACACATACATGTGTATATGCATATATATATCACCTCCCTTTGCATCGGTTATTTGATTTCTTCTGTTTTTCTACAAGATCATAAGCTTCTTAAGGAAGAGAACTGTGTCCAAGTAATCTTTGTATTCCAGATACTCAGCACAGTTTCTAACACATGACAGGCCTCAATAAATATTTGAAGAATAGTTAAGACGGCAGCAGAACCTACAACAGAAAAAGCACAGACCTCAATAGATTGGTGGTTTTCTTTGATTTACATGAATCTTCAGTGATGGATAGAATTTGCATAAGTTCAGAGCAGGGGTTAGCAAACTACGGCCCACAGGTCAAATCTGGCCTGCCATGTGTTTGTTTTTAACAGCTTTTTTTGACATATAATTTACATACCACACAAATCACCCATTTAAGGTATAAAGTTCAATGTTTTTTAATATATTCACAGGGTTGTGCAAACATCACCACAATCTAATTTTGGCATTTTCATCTCCTATTAAAGAAATCCCTTTAGAAGTTAATCCTCACTCCCCTCCTTCCCCCCTTCCCCTCTTCCCCCTACCTTCATCCTAGGCAACTACTAATCTACTTTCTATCTCTATGAATTTGCCTATTCTGAAAACTTTATATAAATATTAATAGAAATTAAATCATACGTTTTGTGAATGGCTTCCTTCATTTAGCATAATTGTTAACGATCCATCCATGTTGCACATTATTCAGTACTTCATTGCTTTTTAAGGCCAAATAATATTCCATTGTGTGGATGTACCACATTTTGTTTATTCACTCATCAATTGATGCATATTGAATTTTTTTTCACCTTTTGGCTATTATGAATATGCTACCATGAAATTTTGTATACAAGTTTTTGTGTGAACCTATGTTTTCATTTCTCTTGGGTATATACCTAGGGGTGGAATTATTAGATCATATGTAGCTCTATGTTTAAATCATCTGAGGAACTGCCAGACTCTTCCAAAATAGCTGCACCATTTTATTTTCCCACCAGCAGTATATGAGCCTTCTGATTTCTCCATGTCCTCGCCAACACTTGTTATTGTCTGTCTTTTTTATTCTACCTGTCCTAGTGGCTGTGAAATGGTATCTCATTTTGATTTTTATTTTCATTTCCCCAATGACTAATGATGTTAAACATCTTTTTGTGTGGTTATTGGCCATTTGTATATCTTCTTTGGAGAAATATCTATCAAATCCTTTGCCCATTTTTAAATTGGATCATTTGTCTTTTTATTGTTAAAAGAGTTCTTCATATATTTTAGGTACAAGTCACTTATCAGATATGAGTTGCATGTACTTTCTCCCATTCTGTGTATTGCCTTTTCACTCTCTTGATAGTACCCTTTGAAGCACAAAGCTTTTAGCTTTGATGAAATCCAATTTATTTTTTCTTTTGTTGCTTTGTTTTGGTGTCATATCTAAGAATCCATTGCCAAATCCAAGGTCATACGGATTTAACCATAGGTTTTCATCTAAGAGTTTTACAGTTTTCACTGGTACATGTAGCTCTTTGATCCATTTTGAGTTAACTTTTGCATATGGTTAGAGATAAGAGTTCAACTTCATCTTTTCCACGTAGCCATCTAAGTTGCCTCAGTATCATTTGTTTAGAACACTCTTCCTTCCCTATTGAATGGTCTTGTCACTCTTGTCAAGAATTGATTAGTTGATCACAGACCCATGCTTTTATTTCTGGATTCTCAATTCCATTCCATTGATCTACATATCTCTCCTTATGCCAGCACCACACTGTCTTGGTTATTATAACTTTGTAGTAAGTTTTAGAATCAGAAAGTATTAGTCCTCCAACTTAGTTCTTTTTTAGGATTGTTTTGGCTATTCGGGGTCCCTTGCAATTTAAGATCAATATGTCAATTTCTGGGGGGAAAAAGCTGTGTGATATTTTGACAGGGATTGTTTTGAATCGGTAGATCAATTTGGAAAGTATTTACATCTTAAGAGTATTAAGTCTTTCAGTCCATGAACATGAATTGTCTTTCCATTTATTTAGATCTTCTGAATTTTTTTCAACAATGTTTTGTAGTTTTCACAAATCTCAGACTTCTTTTGTTAAATTTTTCTTAAGCAATTTGTCCTTTTAATGCTGTTATAAATAAAATTGTTTTGGAATGTCATTGCTAGTGTATAGAAATACAATTTATTTTTGTATTGATCTTGTATCCCACAACCTTGCTGAACTTATGTATTTATTCTCATAGTATTTAATGGATTCTTTAGGATATTCTATATACAAATGTCATATGTCTATTTACAATACATCATCTGCAAATAGAGATAGTTTTACTTCTTCCTTTTCAGTCTGGATGCCTTGTATTTATTGTTCTTGCCTAATTGCCCTGGCTGTAACCTCTAGTGCAATGCTAAATACAAGTGGTGAGAACAGACATCCTATTCTGCTTTCTGATCCTAGAAGGAAAGCATTCAGTCTTTCACCATTGAGTATGCTGTTAGCTGTAAATTTTTTGTATTAATAGATGCTTTTTATCAAGTTAAGGAAGTTCCCTGCTATTCCCAGCTTGTTGAACATTTTTATCACCACTACGTGTTTTTGTAAATAAGCTTTTATTGGAGCACAGCCGTGTTCATTCATTTACATATTGTCTATGGCTGCTTTTGCACTGTTAGCAGCATAGTTGAGCAGCTGTAACGGAAACCATATGACACACAGAGGCTAAAATGTTTACTATCTGGCCCTTTATAGAAAAAAAATTAATGACCCTTGGTTTAGAAGAAAAGAAAGGGGCATGCCTGCTGGGGAAAGAACATCAATCAAGGTTCTTGATATAAAATGGAAAAGAAACAGGGAAACCAGATTACGGAGGCTGAGAAAACCTGACACAAAAGAGAAATAAAGGAGCCATTATAGGACACTCAGAAGACCACGGCCTTGAAGAGTGATGTCAGGAATAGGTAAGACAAGGAGAAGCATGAAGAAAAGAGCAGCCCCAGGAGGATGTGGAAAAAATCCGGGTGGAGGTGACGGGTCTGGGCTGGAAGGGAAGGGGAGGCTGTGAGTGACTTTCCGCAGGTGGCGCTGGGAGGCGAGGAGTCAGGAGCTCTGGTGCTCAGTCTTGACTCGGGCTCTACCTTGGGCAGATCCTTTCATCAACTTGGCCTCAGCTTCCTCATGAAATAAAATAAGGGAGTTAAATTCCGTAACTATGAAGTTTCCTTCCACCTCTACTTTCCATAATTCCGGCATTAATTTTAAGGAAAATGAGAAAAAGCATTTCCTTCTCTTCCCTTTTATCCTCCCCTGGAGGGCAGGCTCGATATTCTCCCTCACAGCTTCATTTTAATGCCAGTACACCCCACAGAGTCCCTTTCAGCCATTTCACAGGTTTGGCGGAACAGGCTGTGCTTGCAGTGAAAACGTGGTTCTCAAATGTTGGCATGAACCAGAACCCCCCCGAAGGGCTCATAGATTGCTAAGCCACATCCACAATGTCTCTGAATCACTTAGGCTGGGGCACGGCCCAGGAATGTGCATTTCTAAGTCCCCAGGTGCTGCTGATCCTGAGGCCACACTCTGAGACCACTGGACGAAGGCAAACACTCTTCCTCCTATCCATCCCACTGCTCGAGTGCAAGAGTCAGGTTTTCTCTCTCTCTCTCAGCTCTTGCTATCTAGCCACATCCTCCCGCATCAATGTGCTGTTCCATGTACATGGAACTCCTGTAATGCTTCTTGATGTCCACCCAGGCCAAGTAGTCTTGAGAGAACCCCAAGCTATAGCACCTCTGGAGATCTATTCCCAACATAACCTTAGGAAGTCACTTATCCTCCACTTACTGTTTGGGGAATGAGGGTAATTTAACAACACGGATGCTGGGAGAATCGGTCATTAAGAGTTTGCCAAGCGCTCTAGAGGGCACCTTATAAAAGGCACCATGAGAATGGCAGAGGACTGAATTTGAAAGAACCTCGATTGAAGAGTATTCCTGGAATAAGAAAATGAACTCATAACATCCCTTCTGACAAACACGTGAGGTACAAATACTGAGATTTACAGCTATTTGGGGATAGGAATTGCATACTTCTGCTCTGAGGCATTAGCAATATGTACCTCAAAACATCCTTTAAAACTTTTTTACACTTTCCAGTGATGGACTGAAAAGTAGTCTGCTCCTCCTTTTGGGGGACTGGCTGCTCTCCCCAGGTGCTGGCTGGGTTCACACCCCAGTCCTCCTAATTTCCACTTCTTTAGAGCACATCATGGCTGACAGGCACATCCCAGCTCTTAATTCCTCACCTGCTCAGCTCTGACCTCCCACCACTGGTGTCTCTGGCTACGGTGTCTCTCGGTCTTATTCCAGTCCAAGAGACGCCTGAAGACAGGCGAGCCCAGCCTACTGTTTTATTCTCTATGCCAGCTTCCTGGCTGGTAAATAATGCCATGACTGGAATTGCCATTTTGTTGCTGTTGGTGGTGTCATTGTTTTTGAGAACCACATGGTAGAACTCTTTATTTTCCTCCCTCCTGTCTTGCTCATAACCATACTTCCCCCCAAGCTGGTCTTATCCAAAAAGGAAAAGTTAGCCAGTTCCCCCTGAGAATCTGGGGGATTCTCAGGTTTGACAGCCAAAGTTGACTGTGTGCTTAGTGGGTAACAAGTACCAGGCTGAGCACATGGCATGCATTATTTCATACAGTCCCTACAGCCCCAAGAGGTAGAAGCAGATACTAATATTGTCCCTATTTTATAGAAGAGGAAAACAAAGCTTACAGTGGGTAAGTAACTTGTTCTTAGACATACAACTAGTGAGGAACAGAGCCAGGAACCCTGGAAGTCTGTCTCCAGACCTGGGGCTCTTAACCATTGATCATACCACCTGAGTGGGAAAGATAGATAGGTGATAGATAGATGATGGATAGATAAGATAGATAGATAGGAAAATGCACTTTAGACTTTATAAAGAGTTGGAAATGTGTCATTCATTAAGAAATACATGCAGAGCCTACCACCCTGGCTGTACTTCCGGTCGTGGGCATTGCTGTGGTTTGAATGTGTCCCCCAAAATTCAAGTGTTGGAAACCTAATTCCCAATACAATAGTATTGGGAGTTGGGGCCTAATGGGAGGTGTCTAGGTCATGAGGACTCTGCCCTACTGAGTGGATCAATGCTGCTATAAAAAGGGCTGTGGGAGTGGGCTCTTCTCCTGTGCTCTGCCATGCGAGGACACAGTTTTCCTCCTCTCCAGAGGACACAGCAACAAGGCCACCTTGGAACCAGAGACGGAACCAGCTGACACCTGGATCGTGGACTTCCCAGCCTCTAGAACTATGAGAGAATAAATTTCTCTTCCTTATAAATTACCCAATCTGAGGTATTCTGTTACAGCAGCACAAAATGAACTCAGACAGGCATCATCTTCCACCAGTTACTAAATGGTCACTCCTTGAAGGCAATGGTTATGTTTTGTCATCGTTGTGTCCCCATAGTCTAGTTCTGTGCTGGGCACACAGTAAGAATAAGGAAATATTTAGTGGCCGACAGACGAGCCCCATCACCCTACACAAAAGAGAGAAGTTTGTCCCTTTCCCAGCCACTTGTCTGACTGTGTGTACAAAGAGCTAATGGGTCAGTTAGGGTTCAGTCAGAAGTCAGAAACCGCACCAGCTATATTTATGCACCATAAATTTAATATAAAGAATTGCTAACTGGATATAAAATTGTTATCTAGGCATCTGAAAGAACAATAAGAGAATTCTATGGTATCACAGAGGTAGTAACTGCAGAAAGCAGCCCTCCTAGGTGCCTAATGGGATGACCTTGATAGGAAAAAGAAACCAGCAGGAAGTAAATAAATAAAGAGCAAGTGCCTTAGACTTTCTCAGTCTCCCTGCAGCGCCCCCTACTGGAGAGCCTAATAGAGAGTCATCTGGCAAAGCAGAAATGTGCTTTGCCGAGTCCCAGCTGCAGTATCACAAAATATCACACAGAAGAGTGGGTTTGGAGTAGGAGACACAAAGGTGGGCATTGCTATGGTCTGAACGTGTCCCCCAGAATTCATGTATTAGAAACTTAATCCCCAGTACAATAGTAGTTAAATAATAATAGCTAAATAACTGGAACAGCTCATTATGGTGGGGTTAAGGGAATACACACTTTTTACTTTTGCTAAAACAAGAAACTAATTGGGGTATTTTTCTTAGCCTATAATTTTTAGTTTATGCCTTTCCCTTTCCCCTTCAGCATTCCTTCCCAGGGGTGACTCAGAAGCAAGTATTCTGTAATGTTTGCCAGGCAAACCCTACAGAGACTGGCTGTTTCCATCCAGACATGGTGCAAACAATTCTAGAAGCTGCCAAAGGGAAGCCATGGAGCCTTGAGTTATGAATAAGCTCTTTTTCAGGAATGGCTAACACTGAGAGATTTAAGCACTAGCCTCCACGCTGAAGTGTATGTGTGTGTGTGTATATTTTCCCGAAACGTCGTAACTCTTTAGTAAAACAACCATGTTGGGTATTTAACTTCCGTACTCATGCACAAAACAATACTATTTGACTATGCGGCTCATGAACTCTTAGAACAGAGCGATATATGAACAGGAAAATTACAGGTGCCTTATGGATGGAGCCCACCCTCATCCAGTGAGATAGACAAGTCTTAACTCCAGGTTTTTTGAACCTGATCCCTGACTCCAGGGTTTTGCAAGGTAGGTCCTTCATCCTGCTCTCCAAAAGGTTTTTGGTTGTTTTTTTATCCCCCTGGTTCATTCCTGCCTCTCTCCTCAATCAAAGCTGAACAGAGAAAAAGCAATGTATCTTTTATGTCAGTGCCTGCTTTTGTTTAAAAGTGAATTACATCTCAAGCCCTGGAAAACACCATCTCCTGCTGCTTGTTCTTGGCTTCACTCTATGCACTCTTTTTTATTTCTCTGCCCTGCATTTTTTTTAGTGGAGTCACACAACATTTCCACCACATCCCTCCCGACCTCATCGTCCAGGCTATCCTTCCTACATGCCTTCCTTCCACAGGTGTCACACTCTGGGCCACGAAGACATCCTTTGCACGGGCTACATCAGGGCTGACTGTGTGTGGAGCCAAAAATCCCAAACGAAAGTATTCCTTGGCGAGCTTTCCGTCACTGAAAGGGAAGCCCTGACCCAGTGAAGCCTGCATTCCTCTAGAATAGTAATATGTATGCAAGATGCTGTTTCCATAAGACATTTTCTAAAATAACACAGAGTGTGGGAGCTTTCCTTTTTTATAATGCAAAGACAACTTAAGCAATAAAATATGTGGTGTTGTCACATGGAAGCATGCAATATACATGTCATCACTGAATACTGTTTATGTTTCTAGGGTCTGATATGAATGATTGTGGAATGGGGGAAAGAATGTACCCACAAAAGGATGCTGGGAAGAACAAAGCAATTTGTTCACTGCATTTTTCAATTGGGCCAGGATTTTTTTTAAAAAAATGAAACCCCATGCTAGCAAGGGTGTGGAAAGACATAAACTCTCTTGAGCTGCCAACTGGAATATATTATTACAATGGTTCTGAAAAACAGTTGGGAGCTATAAATCAAGAGACTTAAAAGTGTTAACATACTGTGTCCCACTAATTCCAATTTCATGAATCTATCTTAGGAAACAATTAGCAATGCTATTGAAGATTTATGTAAAAGAGGCTCACGCCTATAATCCCAGCACTTTGAGAGGCCGAGGCAAGAGGATCACTTGAGGCCAGGAGTTTGAGACCAGCCTGAGCAACACAGTGAGACCCTGTCTCTACAAAAAAAAATTTAAAAGTTAGCCAGTCATGGTGGCATGTGCCTGTAATCCTAGCTACTCGGGAGGCTGAGGCCGGAGGATCTCTTGAGCCCAGGAGTTCGAGGCTCCAGCAAGCTATGATTGCCCCACTGCACCCCAGCCTGGGCAATGAAGTGAGACCCTGTGTCTAAAAAAATAAAAAGATTTATTTCAAAGAAAGTTTATGAAGATGTTATTTGTAATAGTAATAACTATTATAAGTAAACTAAATATGGAAAAAGTCAAGTAAACCATGATGGATATGATGGGATACTACTTGGCATTTAAAAATCATAAAATTGAGAAAAAAGTAACATGAAAAGGTGCTAGTGATATAATGCAATATTTTTAAAAATAGCAGAATACAGAACTGTGTATATAGTTTGAACCTGATGTCTAAAAAAATGAATATAATATATGTGCATATGTATACACATGTATGTGTGTCTGTGTGTATCCCTGAAATGTTTGGTGGATTGCAGATAAGATTTACTCTGTTAGACCCTACTGTAATTTCCAAATTATTTTTAAATGAGAAAAAGTTCATTTTAGAAATGTATCTAAGTTATTTGATAATAGAAAATAATAGTAGCACATTTATCGTATTCTTTAAAAGTACGATCTTAACAGCAAGAACAATTCTCACACTGTGGTTTCCATTTCTTTCCTGATAAAGTCCACTGACTTGAGAACTTTGGCGATGTCTCCATTATTCTTCTCTTCTGAGGCTTATAGATTCTGCCTGGATAAAGTTCCCCCGTCAGCAGCTAGGACGGCCTGGCAGAAGTTAGCTATAAGTTGGGCTGTCCTCAGATACAACTCAGAAATGTTTGAAAACCGCAGGAAAGGACTGATTTAATTTTTGAGATTTAAAGGTAAAATTATATGTAATAATGCATGTTTCTTTAAAAAAAAATAACTAAAATTACAGAAAAGCTATTGCGTTTTCTCTCAAGTCTTTTGGAGTAAATTGGCTGCGTGGAGACTTTACTAGCTCCATTTTTTTCTTCCTGTCCAGCAAACTGGGCTGATGTGGTGAATAAATGGAAAGAAGAAATTATTTTCTAAGAAATTGCTTAAATATATTAATAACTAAGGCATGGGGGGCTTTATTTTTCCAGCATTACGTGCCATCTCTTTTGACCATCACAACAATCCATGACAGTCGGAACAGGTATTATTATCCCCAGCTGTGGAAATTAAGTACGGAAGGCTGAGGACATTTACCCAAAGAATCTAGTGATTGTCTCTGGAGTCCTTTAACCCTGTGGTCCTCAAGCCCCAGGCCCTGGACTGGTACCGAACTGGGCCGCACAGCAGGAGGTGAGCGGCGGGCAAGCTAGCGAAACTTCATCTGTATTTATAGCCGCTCCCCATCACTCGCCATTCTCCCCCATCCCAGGGTACATAGGAAAATTTTCTTCCATAAAACAGGTCCCTGGTGCCAAAAAGGTTGGGGAGGACCACTGCTAACCCATTGTCGCCAAGGCTTCTGCTCAGTCCTTGGGCTAGTCATAACCTAGTGTTATATTCAGAGCCCACTCTCAAGAATTGACCCAGTTTAAGACCCAATATGCCTGAGGTGACTATCCAAAGAGCTGATGCTTTTCTGACCCATGCCACGTGTCACCCCTATTGTCAGATTGGGCTGTGAATTTAACTGGGGCTTGAACCCCAGCTTTCCTGGGACTCTCACATTCTCCCTGGCTCTAGACTAGACTCCATTTGACTCGAGTCTCTCAGCTCTGATCCCTGCCCTGTCTTACCCCACCATCACCACTAGCACCACTCCACACTCTGGATGGTCTGGAAGCTGAATCCCTACCGGTCGCCTTAGGTCACAAACCCGCTTAATGGTCACAGCTATAACAGATTCAGAGTACAACCCTGTATGCTTCCATCCTCATTTCTTCCTTCCTCCTGCCCTCCCTCCTTTCCTCTTTCCTTCCTTCCTTCCCTTTCCTTGTTACTTTGCTGTCCTTGGACCTCAGGTGCTGAGGGCCGGGTCAGCATGTTATCATCATCTGTCCACGAGAGGCCTCTCCATAGTCTTACCTATTGATTGATCTTTTCTTAGTCCCAAAGCCACTCCCTTCGTCCTCCCTCACAAGGCAATTGTAATGTGTTTAATGTATATCTTTCTGTTTTATAAGTGGTATAACAAGATCTAAATTGTTGATTTGTATGCATATATTTTTAATTGACGTAAACAGTTTGGCATTATAGGTCTCATTCTGCTTCCTACTTTTTTCACTCAACATTTTGTTTTATGACCCATTTGTGCAGGTAGGTGTTCATCACATCCAGTGCGTCTAACTGCTGCATCCATGGGCGTGAATCCATGACATTTATCCATCCTCTTTCACACTGACTGCTACCCAGTTGCCAAGAAAAGCAGATGCAGGAGGAACCTGCTCTGCCTTCACTCATTGCTGAGCTGCATCATTCTGCCGTGTGTACAGCTACAAACCATGCGCTCTCCTAGAAAAAGTACACACTAAGGTCTTTCAAGGTTCAATCCTAAAACAACCACCAGTCCACATGGCCCTCAGTTTCTCCTGCCTACCAATCCCTACTAAGAAAAGTTTAGTTCTGAATGTCTCCCCGATGACACATGGCCCCTTCCTTGCTCTGAGTGAGTTCACAACAGGAGTCAGCAAACTTTTTCTGTAAAGGACCAGAGAATAAATATTTTGGGCTTTGAGAGCCATACAGCTGCTATTGCCACTATTCAACTCTGCTATTTTAGCATGAAAGCAACCATAGACCGTACGTAAACAAATGAGTGTAGCTGCATTTCAGTAAAACTTTATTTTTAAAAAGAGGCAGTGAGCTAGATTTGACCATGAGCTAAATTCGTTTGTGAGTCAGATTTGGCCAGGGGCTGTAGCTTGCCAATCCCTGGTTTATAGCAACGGGTCTCGTGGAAGAGAAATGGAGGTGATTCATTCTGAGACTCCTAGTTGTCTTCCTGCCATGTCACTTGCCTCGGTTTATTAGATTGCCTGCTGGTAAGAAGCTGAGGTTCTAAAACTCTCTCCTCCCTAACATGCTTTCTTTTCCTGTTTCTTTCCAAACACTGATATATCCAAGCCTGTGGTACTTGGCTTACAGTAGGCATTCACTAAAAGCTTATTGAAGGGAAAAAACTTAATATATACAAACATTTAAGTTTGGTCTTAAAGGTCACCAGAGACCAACCCCTGCCCTCCCACCCCAAACCAGGAAGATTGCAAGCTCTTGCTAAGGAGGAAGCCGTTTCCTGCCTGGGTGTTTTCTTTTTTTTTTTATTTCAGCATATTATGGGGGTACAAAAGTTTACATTACGTATATTGCCCTTGCCCCCACTTCCCCCCGAATCAGAGCTTCCAGCATGTCCATCCCCTAGATGGTGCGCATCGCGCTCATTATGTGTGT
The DNA here is from genome assembly GCA_028533085.1 of Varecia variegata. Taxonomy (NCBI): domain Eukaryota; kingdom Metazoa; phylum Chordata; class Mammalia; order Primates; family Lemuridae; genus Varecia; species Varecia variegata. The sequence goes on along the minus strand of CM052442.1, from coordinate 28,244,763 downwards.
ATACACCCATCCCCTCCCCCACCCCACATCTGCCCGACACTGCCTGGTGTTTTCTACTGGCTCAGAGACACAGCACTCTCCTTGGTGAGGCCGCCTCCTGTGCTAAGCCACCAGGGATCAGCTACCAAAAAGCATCCAAGAGGCTGTACAAAATGCTTTCCACTATCTGTTCGTGAAACCCTCGCTCCTCCTGTCTTCCTGCTGCCCATGTACACATCCGTTACTGCACCCTGCCACAGCTGCTGAATGAGGCTGCCAGAGACATCATCCCCACACAGTGGACTCCCAACCACAGCTGCTCCCGGCAACGTGGAGAAACACAGTTGAAGTCATAGAAACACATGCTCAACCTGGATTTAGGACAGTAGCTACTGAATTAATTTCTCTGCCAATTTCTTAAAGTGAAACTAGATTCTTAGGGTTTTCTGTTCCATGGAGAAGGCTCCTTGGGAAGCAGGGGGCACTTCCTTATGCTTTGGGGGGCTGTGGCTAAGGTTGCTAGAGTATTAGTTTCATCATCACTGTTCTAGGTCTTGACAGCCAGTTCCAGGAGGTTGGGGTCCTGGAAAATCTCCTGGTCAGATTTTGTTCCAGAGCCAGGAGGCCACAGTCCAACCCATACAAAGGATGGAGTACATTATGCATTTTTTTAATTGCGATATTTTCAGTAAACCACTATAATCCCCTTTCAGGCACAAATATTAAATAAAAAAAAATGAAAGGAGAAGAAAGAGAAGGTTGGGAGAAGAAGGAAGCGACAAGAAAATCTAAATTTAAAAAGATAAGTCTGTTGTATGAATTTTCATATCCAGCACATTCATTCAACAAACATTTATTTTAATGAACATTTTTAAAAATTGGAATGTAATATATTCACATGGTCAAAATTTTCAAATAGAGTTAAATAATGAAAGAGAAGACTTCGTCTCATCTGAGACCTTAGTGAAACACTGTGTATTCTTCCAGAGATAGTCACAGAACTGACAAGCCTATTTTAAAGAAGTCTTAAAAGATTACCAGAGTTCAGCATCTTTCTTTTTTCACTTCATTCCATGTCTTGGATTTCAATCTACTATTTTACCATCTTTCTATATTGTCCTACCTGTTCTATGTTCGTTTTTCTCTTCTCTTTTGCCCACTTTAGGATTAATCAAGGTTTTTGTTTGCTTATTTGTTTGTTACCTTTCCACTGCCCTTCCTGATTAGTTTGTGAGTTCTATAATCTGTAACTTTTTATTTTGTAAGCGTTCTCTATATGTGCAACATTACACAGATAATTCAGGATGATCTCCCAATCTCAAAAGCCTTAATTTAATCACATCTATAAAATCCCTTTGCCAAGTAAGGTAACATATTTACAGGTTCTGGGGATGAGGGTATGGACGTTTTTGCAGGGGGAGGGACATTTTTCTGTCTACCACACCTGGTGATTCAAGGTCTGCATCCTTGAACTAGTAGGTGTGGAATTATTCTGTAAGAAAAAGCTGTCTCTTCTCCTCTATTTATTTATTTAATGTGGACTTTAATATAATTTAATATAACTGTTTTGCTGTAAAATTTCTGAAAAGATTTGTTTGATTTTTTATAATTTTTATACTTTGAGCTGTTTGTGAAAGACTTTGAAATGGACCAAAAAAGAAAAAAAAAAAAAAAAAGGACTACAGCATATCTTCAATGGAAACCTATGTGTTGTCTAAAACACACACTTTCAGGTTGTCTGATCTATGGGGTTTGTACCTTTCCAAGCCTTTGAGCTATTCTACAAGCCTATAAATTGTAGAGAGCTGACAGCAACACAAATCGTTCCGATTATAAGCATGAAAATGCATTTTGTCAGGTGGGGAGACAATGATTTTGCTTCCCCTCTCACTACGTAAAAAGCAGGTGTTGCATTTATTTGTAAATTCGTGTAAGTCCCTGGTGGAGTTCAAGACACGCTACCCCCAAATATGGCACCTTGGTATGTTGAATATTTTAAGCTGATGGAATTTGCGAAACAGCATGTGCAGGAAGGTCTCTCTGACCTTCCCCTGCCCTTCTGCCCTGAAGCATATCCTAAAACTGTCATGAGAGGGTGCCCTCCCTACACCCGGAGGAAAGGAACATCCTTACCTCTGAAAATGAAGGGACACAGAGAGGAATCCGTATGCACAGGCCTTGCTAAGTTTCCCCCAGTTTAGTCATGGTTTTGTCCTATCACATTCTTCTAGAACTTTCCACTCTTTATCAAACCTAGCATTAAACACTCAGGTTTAATTATTTTTTCGGGTCTACGTTTCCTTATGAAGGCTCCTGTGTTACAAAAAAAAAAAAAAAACTTGTATTAAACAAATATTTTTTGGGGGGAAGAAAAACTGAGCTTGATGGAAAAGATAAATAAATGTTTTTGCTTTTCTCTTGCTAATCTGTCTTTTGTTACAGGGGTCCCAGCCAATGACCCTGAGATGGTTAGAAGGAAAAGATGTTTTTCTTCCCCTACATGCCTATATGTGTCTCTGCTCTTTGAAATCTCTTTCCAACTAGTTGTAACATCTGACTACTTCTCTTATCAATTGAGTTAATAAAATTATTGACATGGGTCCATTTTATATTTGGATGAGAGTCATAGTTACCTTTTTATAAAAAAAATTATTTTTAGCAGCTTTAGAGATCTTGCACCAATGTGCCCAGTGGATTCCCCCGACAGAGAGGAGAAATTGCACTGCCAGAGAAGTGCATCTCTGCAGCTGAACCCCAGGTGTGCAAGCTATTGACTCCCAGAGATGAACCTGAAGTAGAAATAGAACTTCGTTGACTCTTTCTCTAGTTTTTTTTCCCCCTTTCTCTACCAATTTTTGGTTTGTTTTGTTTTGTTTCATTTGTTTGCTTTGTTTTTGGCTGAGAAGTTTCCCCCAATGATTGGAAAATTTGTTTTATTTACAGTCTGATTATTTAATGGTATCTGTAAATGGGTTAATAAATTACAGAAATCTGTTTTCTGTTAAGTAAAAGGTGACAGAGAATCTGGGTTGTTTAGTCTTATTTGTTTGTCAATTTGTCTATTTTGAGTTCATAGAATTTTGTGCCCATCAGGAGGGAGAACAGCTCTTTGATACATAGACCGGTGAGTTTTTGTGTTTCTGTGCCTCGTATCTCTTAACCTGAGGCTAAAATTGTAGAATTGAAGCTCTTAAGCTCTACTTGTGTCTGTATATCTAATTCTATAGGTATCAGGCCTTTACTTCTTTTTGTGTAAGTGTGAAATGTTTTCCTACCTTAAGAGAGTATGAATAAATTATATTATAAAGAAGCTCTATTCTAATTGACTTAAGGAGATAAGTTAGTACTTACAACTCTAGCCCGAGCAACAGAGCGAGACTCTGTCTCAAAAAAAAAAAAAAAAAAAAAGTTAGTACTTACATAAATCAAATATTCCTAAAATTTTAATAAACTGAGGAGATTGCATTTTTGATACTTTAAATGTACTAAAATATTCTTACAGAGAATAACTCAGAAACACTTTGAGAATCCAAGTTCACATAATTAAAGTAAGTCTTTGGCAATAAGGCTGCAGACAGTCCCTGACTTCCAATGGTACAATTTAGGATTTTCTGACTTTACGGTGGTACATCTAAGTGATGTGCATTTAGTATGCTTCTCACTTTCAATGGGGCTACATCTGGATAGACACATCATAAGTTGAAAATACTCTCAACTTACAATGGGTTTATTGGGACATAACTTCATCATAAGTCAAGGAGCATTTATAGTTTAATATGTTTGGTTTAATAAAACAGTTATGTCTTCTCTGATTAATCCGTGTTCAGTATAACAGAAGCATACATTTTATTTTACTTGGGTTTGATTTTTTCTGGTTACTGATGAAATAAACATTATTCTTACATAATGTAAATTTGTGCTTAACAAAATTGAATCGTGATTTTCATACCTTTATTTTAATAATTAAGTTTTGTAGCATGCCAGCTTGAAGATAATTTCCAAGTTCTTTAGGTAGCTTAAAACTTTGAACTAGTATTAAATTAAGTTAATTAATGGATATTCACTGAATATCTAGATAATTTCTAAGATAGAATACTGTAACATAATTAATTAATTTTAGGCTCAAGAGAGGCTATATCTATGGGTAATGTTAATGAGCATGCTCACTTTTGCCACTTTAAAAACACGTAAAAGAGATGTGATGGCTATAGAAAGTTGTATTCATGAGTTTTTCTAGTTTGCTATAATGCTGGTGTATTCTGGAAAGTTCTCCATTACCGATGCCCACACCCAATTTGCTCTATGAATGAGAAGTTAGTTACTTTGGTTCAAAGTTATAATTAATATGAGTTGCAACTATACTTAGGAGCAATAGTGCCAGAGAAATCCAACTGCATATGTGTTTTGACTTTTCAAGGAGAAAGAATAGTTTTATCCTAAAGTCTCCAAACCATTTTGCACCCTTGGGACTTGTTGAGGACCCCAAAGGATGTCTGTCTGTGTATGTAGATTATAACTATCAATATCATATTAGAAATAAGAACTGAGGATTTTTAAAATATTGGTTTGTTGTCTAATTTTAGAATAGCAGTGATGTATAAATTGCATATTTACATAAATAACATCTTAGAATTATAAAAAAAAATTACTTTGATCTTGTGGACCCCTGAGATCTGTCCTAATGTAAAGTGTCAGTTTGTTCCACAATATGAAAGAGCATAATGAAAGACAAAACTTAGAATGTGACTTCTACTTGCCTTGGTGGACAATACCTCAGTCTGAAAAGAAGTTATGAAATGTGTGAAAATCTTAGCAAAGTTCATTCTATTTTGATAAACTTGCTTCCCGGTTTGCTGTTAAATCTCTTTCTTTACAGAATGAATGGTTATTCTTTACTTTCTTTAAAGAATACTCTACTTACTTTACAGAATTAAAGCGAAGAATTCTTTCTGCCTAGAGAGGAAAGATCCTGTGTCTTACCAGATTAATTTTCTGTGTTTTATAAGGACTTTATTATGTCCTTGATTATTTAAGGGGAAAAAAAATTCCTCATTTGTGAAAGCAGTTCTTTCCAATTGCATTGCTGTTGATATGTATTTTTTTTTTTTTTTTTGAGACAGAGTCTCACTCTGTTGCCCGGGCTAGAGTGAGTGCCATGGCGTCAGCCTAGCTCACAGCAACCTCAAACTCCTGGGCTCAAGCGATCCTACTGCCTCAGCCTCCTGAGTAGCTGGGACTATAGGCATGCGCCAACCATGCCCGGCTAATTTTTTCTATATATATTTTTGGTTGGCCAGATCATTTCTTTCTACTTTTAGTATAGAAGAGATCTCGCTCTTGCTCAGGCTGGTCTCGAACTCCTAAGCTCAAATGATCCACCCACCTCGGCCTCCCAGAGTGCTAGGATTACAGGCGTGAGCCACCATGCCCGGCCTTGTTGATATGTATTTTTAAATGTTTTATTGTCACTCACTTTGATGAAATAAGTAATAAAATATTGTTTCTCAGGCATCCATGAGCTTCTCTTAAGCAAGTGTCCAAACTCCTCTTGCAAATTTTTAAAATTTTCCTTTTCAAAAATAAGATCTTAAATGTAGAAAATATAAAATAAAATTTTAAGATATTTTTCCACCTAAAACCATCTGTGAGATTTCCCAGAAAGCCCCTGGGAGT
>CM052442.1:28209083-28238611 GCA_028533085.1 Varecia variegata | reverse complement strand
TACAGATAAAAAGATAACAGCAAAGTACTACTGCTCCCCAGATTTCGTTCCAGTATGGCAACAGAGCCTCGGGTCTTCCTTGAATCATTAATTTCCATTTTGCCTGTATTAGTTGGTGTTCAGACCTATTAGTGACCCTTAGCTTGGAATTCTTTGATGTAAAAGACACCTCTTTGGTCTAGATAAACTCTTGTGCTTTGGCATTTCACCACGTGGCTATGTCTTCTGCGACCTTTTTCTTTCTTTGTTTCTTCCCAGGGTCGTGCAGACCTTTTGTCACCTGGACGGGATCCACTTAGGCAGCCTCCAACCCACATCAAGGGATTTTAATTTCCTCATGGCTTTGTTAACATTTCACAGTGTTACAGGTCAAAACACAAGGTTATTTACTGGGAGCTAGGAAATGTCATTAACATGACTCACGGGAGCCCTGTGATTTCTCTGTCGGTCGTCATAGCACCCATCGTCCTGGGGATTTAGCAGGGGACTGGCCCCCCCAGGCTCCTGACGCCACTGTATTTGACTCAGGTCCCAAAGCTGGGAAATGCCAACGCGTGGTAGATTTGTTCAAGGAGCCTCTTCCTTTAGTGGCTGTCATATTGTTAAAGAAAATTCCCTAAAGATTATTCAAAATCTATTTCCTAACCCTAAAGGGAGGGGAATGAAAATCTTCGTGCATTCACTCAAAAGTCACCCATTCCCCTCTCTTTACTCAGTCCTTCGAGGGCGAGTGTGTAAGTGCTAATGAGGGGGGCCGTCACAGCTGCTGAAGCACATGTTTTATCTTTCCCTGATCTGCTTTGTCTTTCTGTCGTCGTATGTGTAGGAAAGAGAAGGAGCAATGGAGGCTGTGATGGGGAGGGGCCCCGCGGGTTCTCAGGGAAAAGGGTGCTTCTGGTAATTGTCAGAAATAGAACTTTGTCACACATTCCCTTCTATTGGCATCTACAGCACGTGCCTTTTCCTCCTGTGCTGGCTCCTCTTCCTCTAGACACTGAGGTGTCTCGGGAGTCCCTCCCAGGCCCCTTTCTCTCTTCACCAAGAAGGTCCCAGCTACTCTCATGGTATAAACGCCTACTATAGGCCACCGACCACCCTCTGCTATCCATTGCTACCCCGGCCTCTCTTCTGAGCTGCAGACGAGTGCAGTCGTAGCCTCTCAGAATCCACGGGGGACTGGTTCCAGGACCCTCCTCGAATACCAAACTCCGGGGATGCTCAAGTCCCTTATACAAAATGACATAGTATATGCATATAACCTGCACATCCTCCTGTAGACTTTAAGTCATCTCTAGAGTACTTATAACACTGAATACAATGTAAATGCTATGTAAATAGTTGTTATACTGTATTTTTTTTATTTGTTATTTTTTACTGTCGTATTGTTCTTTTTTCTTTTTGAATATTTCCAATCCATGGTTGGTTGAATTTGTGGATGTGGAGTTGTGAATGTGGAGGGCCCACTCTATATTTACTTGCTCACTTGATATGTCCTCTTGTAGCACCAAAAGCATCTCCAACTACACACGTCAACAAGTGAGATGTCCACCTTCTCCCCAAGCCTGCATCTCCTCCGCATTTCCGTAGCTCAATAAAGCCAGAAACCAGGAGCTGGTCTTGACACCCCCCTTCCCCCTGCCCCTGCCCCTTCCCCCAGCACCGCACAGGTTTCTCAGGGCTGCGCCTCTCACCACCCTCTGTTGCCGGAACTACTGCAGTGGCCTCCTAACCAAGTCTCTTCTGTCTTCTTCTTCCTCTTGCCCCATCCTCTCTGCAGGAAGAATTAGCAAGTGTGTGCTTTTAAAAATGAGAATTGGATCATATTTCCTCCCTGTTTAAAACTGCTTCCTGTTGCACTTGAAATGAAAGGCGAGCTGCTGGAAGGACTGGCCGAGCCGGCCCCCCCCCCCCCCCCCCGTCCCTCCTGCTTACTTTGGCCTCTCTCGCGTCCCTCCTCGGGGTCTTCACTCAGGAGGTTGCTCTCCCCTCAGCTTCACTCGGCCCCCTGTGCTCTGTTATACCTCAGCTCAGACCTCACTCTCGGGGTGTCTTCCTTGCCTCCCAGGGGATTTGTCTCCCATTAGTGTTCTTATCTTACTAGTCCTTCCACTCTGTAATAATTACTTCTGTGTGACTATGCACATTGGTGTGATGGCTGCCTCCCCTGTACAAGCCACATGAAGGTGGGGATTATGCCTTTTTCTTTCTTTTTTTTTTTTTGGCACCACGGTAAATCCTTCAGTATTTAGCAGATAGCAGGAACTTGAAAAACAAATGTTTGTTGAATATATAAATGCCCAAACTATGTAAAATTAGCTATTCAAATTGCAAAACATACACATTCTATTTATTCTTTGAAAGCATAAAAATCATTTAAAAACCAGTACTGCCCTCAGACCTGGGAAAGCTTAGCCCTGACCTAGGGCCTGTGCCTTAGAGGACCTGCTCTGGCCTCCCTCTGCTTGTGGCCCTCCCTGTGGGGTGAGGACTCCGCAGGGTCAATGGGATGGTCTTACCCTGTGCTCCCACCCCAGCCAGGGTGGGCAAATTTAGCAAACAACAATACATGATGCACAGTTAAATTTGAATTTCAGATAAACAGCCACTCATTTTTTAGTATAAGTATGTCCCCTGTGATATTTGGGACACATTTATGCTAAAAAAAATTATTCAGTTTATCTGGAATTCAAGTTTAACTTGGTGTTCTGTATTTTATTTGGCAACTCTAGCACCAGCATCTAGACCATGTTTCTGCAAACTGTGGCCTGCGGACCAAATCTGAATTATCACCTGTGTTTATACATAAGGTTTTACTGGAACACAGCCACACCCATTCATTTTATATATTGCCTGTGGCTGCTTTCATGATACAGTGGCAAAGTTGGATAGTTGTGACAGAGATTGTCGTGCCCACAAAGTCTAACATAGTGACTGTCTGACCCTTTACAGAAAAGTCGGCCGATCCTGTTCCAGACCACATGGCGGGTCCCCAGCGCCTCACGAGTCCCTGTCCGAACAATTCTGAGCCTACTTCCAGATCACGCAGGAGCCTCTTCCCTGGTCTGGCCTCTGGGGGGGCCAAGGCTGAGGGGCACCGGGACGTGGGTGGGGTTTGGGGGCACGTCTGTGAGCCCCTCCCAGTGCACCTCGGGCCAAAGGGTGCCCTGAATGCTGACTCTCCCTCAATTACCCTGTTCTGCCCCCACCCTGAGGAGTCTCGGGTTTCAAAATGTGTACCTGGACTTCTATTTCATTAGGGAGACATGTTTCTCAAGACAGTAAACCTGTTTTATTTACTCTGTGTATTAGATTGATTTAAAACTTTTAATAATTAACCTTGTGATGAATAGACCTCCTTTTGTCCTCTTGACCTGGGCCCCTCGAAGGTCAGTTCTGTTTTCATCGAGGCAGAGAACCGTCATCAGTAGTGCCCCCTGGTGGTGGGATCTACCATCGCCCTTTCCAGACTCCCACTCCCCTTAGTACAGTCCCGAAGTCACCTAAGGTCAGGAGCTGGTGAACTCTGCCTATGCCTGTAACAAGCCAAGTTCACAATTGTACCACTGAAGCACTGGGAGGGTCTAAGATTCTTTCTGAGACATTAAAGGGATATTTAATGATACTCAGCATAGTTAACTTCAAAATTAGTAATTTATATGTGGTCCACAGTAATAATTTCTCCTGTTTGTACAGTGCTTTACAGTTTATGAAGCATGTTCACCCACAGTTTCCTGCCTGAACCTCACAGCCACGCTGTGGGCTCCACTCAACGTGGAGACTCTGTGGTCACCCATCTGCCCCAGCCTGTCCAGCAAGTCGAGTGCTCTCCCTGTCACATTAGAGCCATCTTGCTATCAAAAAGAATGAGGGTTCAGCAGAAAATCAATTTCCCTCGCCATGAGGAGCACAGAGAGGTTACATTTCAGCAAACTGGAACCTTGACGATGACCTTCCCTTAAGGTTCCCAGGCCGAGCTAAGGGAGAGGAGGTTTCTGAAAGTGTTTAGTGATCCATCCTTCAGTACCAGAGATTTGTGACCATTTCTTACTATCCACGACAAAAAGCATTTGGCAACAAAGTTGACTCTCTGACATTTCTGCTATTCCTCAAACAACTTAGAAACCCCTTTCTCTGCTAGGCAGGCAGATCCCACAAGAGATGCCAGAGACCTTGGCCTTGAATCAGGGTTCCTAGGGGTTAACTCTCACTGACACCTCCACTCCAGCACAGCCAGGGGAGTCTGAGCTGCTGGAAGGACTTTTCATTCCAGTCTGACAGAGATTAGCATCTTGTCCAGAGATAGCTGTGAAAACAGCTTTCCCCCAGCAACCCCATGGGTGCGCTAGGGAGTTCACAATCATCGGGGCTGACACACAGTTGAATTTCACATTACAGCTGGAAATACGTGGAGGGAATTCAGGGAACAAGACAAGAAGCTGAAAGCAGCACTTTTGCTAAATTATACTTTTCTTAAAGATCAATAGATGCTTCAAAGAAGTCCACTGAGAGTGTGTTTGTGTGGCTTTGACAAAATCAGTTGTGCTTCTCGCCTCTGGGAGAACCCATCTGAACCACCAAGGATGCTTTTCCAACTTTTTGATCGTGCATTATGTGATTTGAGGGAAAACAAGTTTACTTTGTCTTTCATTGTAGATTGGTGGGTTATACAGTGAGCTAGGAGACCAAGTTTATCAGCCCAGCCTGGCCGGCTGTGCGCCAGACTTAATCACATATTCATGCATGCATTCGATAGATGCTTATTGAGTCCTGCCTATGCCTCAGATGCTGTGCTTGGTATCAAACTAATAAGACTTGACCGTGCCCATGTGGCATTTATAGGTTCACACTGCTGAGGACACAGATTTCAGGGGACCAGGAAAGGCTTGTTTTGAGGCATGTTTTGAAGGACCAATATCAGTTAGCAAGACAGATCGGGCAGAGGAAGGGAACTCAGGCTGGATGACACCAAAGCCCATGCTCATAACTGCCAAGCTACACAGTCTATGGAAGACGCGTCCTGTTTTGACAGAGAACATCTCTAGAAGAGACTTTGCCAAGAGAGGCTCGGGTCCTAAAGCCCCTATCTCCTTGAAAAGTACTACGACTGTGGGTTCCACATATGACAAGGGGAGGAGGGACAGAAACTGCAGCAACGCCAGGAGAGCGCAGCATGTTCTGCGGACCTTGGCCGGCAAGAGGCAGTGCGGGGCTCTTGGAGGAGTTGTTAGACTGCACTCCGGGTGGGGAAGGCCCATACAGGTAAAGCCCCTCCCCAGGAAGGCCACATCCCTTTTTCATTATCTTCACAGTGCTTGTTACTTTCTGAAATGTTCTCATTCCTTTGTTTACACTCTACTTACTGTCACCCTCCCTCTCCAGGACTTTAGCTCCATGAGCAAAGGCCTTGCCTATGTTGTTCTCTGCTGTATCCCAAATGCCTGCATTAGGGCCTGGCATGTACTAATTTCTCAATAAATATTTTTTAAAAAGTTAACGTGTGAATCCATTTGGCATTGAGAAATGGGCACTGTAGAAAAACTAGGACCTATGTGTGCCCTTCTGCTCCAGAAAGAGCATCTTGATTAGGGGGTCTATTCCACTTTCAGAAGATGGGCAGCCAGTAGCCAACCTCAGGAGAGTTTCTCTGTTGGCCAAACAGATGGCTTTTGTGTAGTCTGGGCTGAGTCCTGCTGGGGCCAAGGTCAGCTGTCAACACCTACCCAAAAGCCAAGGCCAGGGACCAGTGGGCAGGTCCTGAAGCCTCACCCTATGGCAGCAGAGAGGCTGGGAGGCGCAGTAGTAGCATGTGATGCCTGCTCCAATGAGGCCAGTGCTGAGAGCAGAAACAGGGCAGTCTGAGGCTCAAAACAGACGAGGGTAATGAGCGAGAAGGTGCTGAAGCCCGACCTGTGCTGTGGGACGTGCAGGAAAACTTCTGGGTCAAGGGGTGTGTGTGTCTAGAAACCCTGAAGGCCAAGCTGTCCCTTGCAGCCATGCCAGTGTTGACTTGGGGGAAATTTCTGATTCGGACTCCTACTGTTGTTCTGTGACTTGCTTTTAGCATTAGCGTCATGTCCTCACATGCTTAGGGGCACCCCTTTGTCAACTAGATTTTTATACAATCTAAGAATGAAAAAGCTAGATAGGTATGCCATAAAAAAAATCCTAGCCCAGCCAGTCAGAGGTGTATGTTGGTCAACCTTGGCAGTGTGCTAGGAGCTTGATGTATAGAGTACAAAATGTTGGCAGCCCTTTAATGGGACTTCAGAGAAGTATGAAGAGTGACACCACAAGTGACAGCCTTCAAGAGTTGAGCAGGCTGGGTCACATCTGTGGCATGCTGTGGGATCTGCTTCCTGTGACCGGGGCCACAGGGTCAAAAGTGGCAGTTTTCAAATTTTACATATACTTGACCCCAAAGTGATATCAGGGTGCTTTTCAGGCACTTGCCAACCTGCCCTATTAAAGCCCACCTATGACTACCTAAAGCCCACCTATGGGGTGTCCACCTATCCTGGTTGGCCCAAGACTGAGGGGATTCCCGGGACATGGGACTTTCAGATTCAAAACTGGGAAAGTCCCAGGAAAACCAGGACAAGTTGGTCACTTTTAACCTGCATGACCAGTGGCAATTTATCCTTCCTTCACTCCTTTGGCCATATTAATTATCTTTATTATTTATTACATTTTTCTTCCCTGATCTCCCAGCCTCCTCTTCCCTTTCTCTTGCTTTCAGACTTTTGTCTGTGATTCACAGGACTGTCTTGTCTCCAGGTGTCTCAGGCAACACAGTTTGACACCATCTGGGATGGGGACCGGTGAATGCAATGTGCCTGCTGGGTGCTTGGTTACTGCTGAGGGTCTTGCAACTAAATTAATTGGGGACCCAACCACTGCCAGCTCACATGAGGCAAGAAAAGGCTATTTCATAGCCCTATTCCCCACTATGTGAGGTGAGGCTGGGGCAGGGAACAGTGTGTCTAAGAGTTTGTGCACTGCTTAAGTCTAAAGCATCATTCACGCTGTCAGGGTTCTGGAAAAGCAGACTGCTAACTGAGGCATAAGCAGGGCCAGGTGAATGGGGACCCCACAGAGGACGCTCGAGTTCTGCCTGGTGTGACTGATGGGCCGGCCATAGCCATTCGCTGACTAAGCAAATTAATGAAATGACAGCAGGCATTGCTGTTGAGATAAATCTTCTTGCTGAGATAAGCAAGTGTTTAGAAAGCCATTCAAGGTGCAAGTTGCTAGAGGACATTGCTAGCCTCTGCCCCAAATGTCATACCCGGGAAGGGATGAAATCTATTTTACTTGCCTCACTCTAGATGACAGAATCTCTTTGGTAAAGCCTCAGACCTAGCCCTTCAGATAAAGGGGAATATTAGTCCTTCCCTGCTTATATGTCAGGAATAAGAGAGAAAGGACATGATATTGGACAGACCTAATAATCTGTGCAACTGCCAGTTTGTTCTGGCAAGTCTGGGTTTGAAGGTGGCACTTCTATTGATGAATATGACATCTTAATAAGAACAGAAGAGCCACACAATGGAGTTCAGCCAGGGTGGAGGTGCAGGGGGAATTTTGAAATCCACTATAGGTCATCCTTTAACAAATTACTCATGCTCAGAATACCCCATAGTTCTAAATATACCTGAATGCCACATGTCATCTTTTTGTGTTATCAATGGGTCCCTTCCCATAAATTTATGACTTAACTACATGAATAAAAAAGAGAGTTTTTCATAAATTATAGTCTTGCTATAAACCATATTGAAATACACTCTCTTCCATATATACACACATATTATTTTATATATATATTTGATCATATACATATATGATCAATTCCTAACACTCAAGAACTCCTAATTTAATGTTTTCTAAATAAGACCCATCATGTTTGGATGATCAAGTTCCTGCAGGTAGAAATAGTACTTTAAAATGATACAGGTCCTTTTCTCTAATAACAGAAACACAGTTATCCTTATGGAAAGTTAGAGAAATATTGTGGGGTATCTGCTGTCTGTGTCTATCCTATAGCCCATAAAACTCTGGAAAGGTTGTGTGTCAGTCACCTTTCTCTGCTTTTCCTGCCTCCGAGGGGGATGGATGATTGGTCCAGGGGTGGATTGGTCTGAGCAGAGCCCAGTCGAAATCCAGGTACGGCGCGGGGAGGGGATTCCTCCCTCTCCCTGGGATTGCTAGGGTTTCCTGAACTTATATTGCTGCCACGAAGAGGGAGCATGAATGAAAATAAAACCAAACAAGCCAATGGAGCTAAGAGATTGTACAGGGTTGAATAGTGACACACAAAAAATTCATGTCCTCTTGGAACCTCCGAATGCCCAGATGGAATTAGTTAAGACGAGGTCATACTGGACTAGAATGGGCCCTAATCCAATGAAAAAGAAAAGAGAGCTATAGAGACACACAGGGGGAGTGCGCCATGTGACAATGGAAGCAGAGATGCGAGCGATGCCTCTACAAACCAGGGGACACCAAGGAATGCTGGCAACAACCAGAGTCTAGGGAGAGGCAAGGAAAGAGCATCCCCTCGAGCCTTCAGAGAGAGCATGGCTCCACCGACACCTCGATTTCAGACTTCGGGCCTCCAGAACCGTGCGAAAATAAATGTCTGCTTTGTTGTGGTTTTGTTTTTTAAAAAATAGTACTAAAATATATGCAACTCAAAATTTACCATTTTGACTACTTTTATGTGTAGAGTTCAATGTCATTAAGTACAATCACCTTGTCGTATAGAAATTTATATTGTTTTAAGCCACCACGTTTGGGTACTTTGTCACAGCAGCCCAAGGAAGCTAATATAGAGATGGAGAGAGACAAAGAGTCCTAATGATTTCGTCTGAGTGCTTGGATCCAACCGTGCCTGAATTCCCGTGACTCACTGACATGAGGCAATAAATGTCACTTATTTGCTTCAATTATCTTTTTGAGTGGCTTTCTGTCACTTCTGTCACATAAAGGAATCCTGAAGAATACAGATGGGGCAGGTTGGTGGCAAATGTTTTTATTATTGTTCCACAAATTAAGGTCCTGACCCCGCAAGAGGAACTCAGAGAGGCCGCAGAGTTATACCCACTTCTCTCTTGATTCCAGTTTTCTCACTGTGTGAGTACAGTGTGGCATTAATAAATAACAAAATATTTTGGAATGTGAGCCAAGTCCAAAGATATAAATTAAGGAAGAGCTTGCAAAGTTATAGACTGATTAGAAAAAGCCTCATTAAAATGCTAGGTTAGGGGCATATAGAAGTGAGGTGAGAATCAGGAAATAAGGTGAGAACACGGTGTATCTCAGAGAACTACCCAGAAAGCTCCTCCGTGCACAGAGCAGTTCAAGGCAGTTCTGGGTCTTACTTCCAGGTGATGAAATTGATGATGCATGTCAAACAATTAATTTCTGTTAAATACCATCTAGTTAATGAAAAATATTTTCAAGTCCAGGACAATCCTGAGAAGGATGTACTTATAAATGGCACTGGTATTTAGCCAACCAACCATGTCCATGGCAACATTTGAATTTAATGGGATTGGTTGCTTTATATTAATTAAGTACAGATTGATTGCTACCTAGATTTGTTGAGATTTCATACAGGTGATTATTTAATAATGGGAGAGCTGTTAAAACTCATGCCATGATTACTCTAAGAGCCAGATGATATTAAGCAGGAAATGAACAGCTATGTTAAAACACAGTCAAATGGAGTAAAAAAAAATGAGATTTGGATATATGCAGTGGAAAGGTGAGGGTCACCACTGCAGCTAGGTCACAGCACAGGTGGATGGTGAGTGGTCAAAATAAGCTATACCCTGTTTCAGGGACATTGCCCAGGTCTGAGAGGGACAGGTGAGATCAGGAATAGGGTATTGGCTAATTGTTAGACCACCACCCAGCAAGACTGTCATTTAGCCTGTGAACCAAGAGTAGTGAATAGTTGCAGCTTTCTGTGAAGCTGGATTAAATGGAATAGAGTGTGGATACAACCAAGGTCACAGAGTCAATATGGGATGCATGGGAAGGAGTAGGTCAAGACCAAGCTCCACAACTTGAAAGCTAAGTGGCAAGTCTCTGATCTTTATTATTCTGCAGCTATAAAATGGGAACTCAAATCTCATAATCTGGGTGTGATAGTGTGTGCCTGCAATCCTAGCTACTTGGGAAGCTGAGGTGGGAGAAGCACTTGAGGTCAGGAGTTCAAGACCAGCCTGGGCAACATAGCAAGACTTTATCTCTACAAAAAGTAAAAAGAAAAACTAGCTGGGTGTGGTGGCGTGTGCCTGTAGTTCCAGCTACTCAGGAAACTGAGGGAGGAGGATCACTTGAGCCCAGGAGTTCCAGGCTACACTGTGAGCTATGATCATGCCACTGTTAGCCTGGGCAACAGAATGAATGGGTATCTACCCAATGGAAAAGAAGTCATTATATAAAAAAAGATACCTTCATGTATGTTTATTGCATCACTATTCACAATAGCAAAGATATGGAATGAACCTCAGTGTCCATCAATGGGGGATTAGATAAAGAAAACATGCTATATATACACAATGGAATACCATTCAGTCATTAAAAAAGAATGAAATCATGTCTTTTGCAGCAACGTGGATGGAACTGGAAGCCACTATCTTAAGTGAAACGACTCAGACATAGACAAATACCGCGTGTTCTCACTTACAAGTGGGCTAAGTAGTGTGCACACATGAAAGGAGTGTGTGGAATGATAGGCAATGGAGATTTGGAAGGGAACGGGGTAGGAGGGGGTGAAATGATGAGAACTCACTTAACAGGCACAATGAACGTTACTGCAGTGATAAATACACTAAAAGCTTTGACTTCACCATTATGCCACATATCTAAGTAACAAAATTACACTTGTACCCCATAACTTTATATAAAGAAAAAGATTTAAAAAATGGGAACTAACAATGGATTTTCCCAAGGCTCAGGTAAGACAGTGGAGGCCAAATGCTTTGTGAATTCTCAAGCCCCAAGCACTGGAGACTGTTAGGCTTTTCTTAAGGGCCAGGTGGGATTGCCCTGAGCCGCAGACACAGGCTGCCTATCTAACCTTGGCCTGCCTCCTGCCGGTATGCCACTAGAGTGACAGCCCTTGCTGCCGGGTCAACAGCAATTTGGTGAGATTTGTCAAAGCTGCTCTAGACCTATGTCTCCCGTGTGACTTGGCTGTCTTCTCATTACCAACTTAGCTTTGTTCTGTCCTCCCCTGGCACCAGGCCAGTTGCATTTGGTTTCTGATCCACTCTGCCCCGGATTTTTGGTTTCTGGCTCTCTCCTCAGAATGGCTGACACACAACCTGGCAAGGACCAAGTCCAATGCCCAGCCTCCCACTGAGAACCCAGAAGGGCCCTGGGCTCTGTTTCGGCCAAGTCCCATCCCATGGATGACAGACAAGAGCATGTGGACAGCGGGGCCTGACCTGCATCCCTCCCTGCTGCTGGAGAGGTAGCTCCTCGTTCATCTCCCGCTGTGGACAAACGGAAGCTCCACCTGATGTTCACTACAAAGCCCACCACATGGAGGCTAATGACCCCAAAAGCCAGCAGATCGGGGGTGATGGGAGATGTGGTGGTGGGGGGATAATTGGGAGGCCCTCCACATTCCGGGGAGCCACATGACCACCTGCAGTTGCAGATCTGAGTTGCCCTGCAGTATTCAGAGGAACTAGGAGGCTAACCCACATTTCCTGACCCAGATTCTGCCACCAAGAGTATCTGTTCATTTGGCTGAATAAAGGCTCAGAAACTGACACCTATCTTCACACAGTGGTCTTCAAAGGAAGGTGCATGTCTGTGCCCTTTCCTAAAGCAGGTCACACTGCCTGTGTCCTTGTCTCTTCCCCAATTCCTGGGACTCTGATCCTCCACCCTTGAGGAAATGTGAATTTTCATCAGACAGGGAGGCTTGAGTCGTCAACTGTGAAATTGCTCCCTGAACACCTTCAATGCCTAGTCATATGCACTATTTAATTTACTTTTAATATTACAGATTTTTAAGTGCCACAAAGCTACAGCTCAGCTAAAGATGAGTTTACGTCAACGCTTGGTTAGAATGGATTTTTGCAAAATTACCTTGAGTATCAGAGCAATTTCTCTCCAGACAGCTGCAGGCTCTCTTGTTTGATGCTGAGCAGTTTGCTATAAATTAATGCAACATTTTACTCTGCTTTTAGGTGATTATCTAGCTATTTGATATTTGAATTCACTCATGTGTTTTAAGATTCCAACAAGGAAGGAGAGAGGAGATCTCACTTTACATCAACACCTATGAGACTGGTGCTGCGCAAGTTCATCTACACAACATGCTTTATTAATTCTAATCACAACTCAGAGAGGGGTTTTATTGTCCCCATTTTGCAAATAAGTAACTGAGGCTCAAAAAGGTTAAGCAACTTACCCCTGGCTATGTAGTTAACCCAGAGTCAACCCAGGTCTGTTTGTCTCACAGGCAGCATTCTTTCCATTATTTCTATGGTTTGCTTTCTGGTGCCTAAAACACATTGCCACTCAATAAATGCGGGTTAAGTAAATAAATGCAAGATCACCTGTCTTCACCAGTTCTGTCGAACTCCCCTGCTCACAGAGCTTTCAGTGGCCAGACTCTGCAGGGAGTGTAAGTTTGCCACACCCATCCACACAACAATAAGAACTGAGCTCTCACTGAGGGCCCCGGAGGACCCCAAAGTGCTTCCTAAATTCTCAAAAGAGTCAGTTGTTTTTTATTTGATTTGCTATTTTATTTGCTTTATAAGACAGTGGGAATTCACTTACCATTTATTGAGCATCTATTGTGTGCCAGACTTTATGCCAGGTACTTTGTTTAAAAAAGTAGTAAAAGACGGTTCCTGAAGAAGATGCCACAGTCTGGAAGACCAGAGAGGTAGTAAGGAGACATGTAATTACAATGTGGTGTGATTAGGGCTTCAACACTTCACATTTAAGTTTGGAGAATGTACATGAAACATAGAAAAGTCATTGGAATTGCAGAGTTATATGTCCTGAATAGGACAAATTGAATCTACTCTGGTTAAATTTTCTTTTCTTTGCTTTCTTAGCATTAATTATCATCTCAGCCTCTCCATGACATTCATTAACTGAGGCCACCATTATTGCTTGTAGTTGACATGCAGGATCTATGTAATTTTGATGTTTTTCTGATCTGTCAGTGCTGATGCCATGGAGGAATTGACCAGCCTTAGGTCTGGGATATCTCGCTCAGCCTAGGTCCCTTCAGGCTCCCAGAGGCAGGTGCAGAAACCCAGAAGATGCCACCAGCTCGCCAGGAGAAGGCAGAATGTGAAAGAAAGTCCCAGACTCCACCTGTCTCATTTGGGAATGTCCCTTCCCCACCCACCTCCTACCCCAACCTTTTGCAAAGAATCTACTCCCCCACCTGACCTCCTTTACCTACCTGTAGAATTGTACTCAAGTTTCAAGGAGCAGCCTAACGATTTCAAACTTAACCTTGTCAGTGTGGAAAGTTCTAAAAGATGTTTGAACGGGAATCTGATGTGATAAAAGTGGTCTTCTGGGAAGAGGAATCTGCTATTTGGGAGATGCTTTAAGAGTCTAGACACAAAGTGGTGAGAAACTAGACTGAGGCAACAGCAGAAGGGGCAGAAATAGCGTCCATTCTTGGTCCTTATGAAATCCTTGACTAATGAACCATGGGCTGCTTTTTCAATATTATTAATTAGACTAGGCTCTTTTTAACTATATGACCTCTCTTTCTTTTATAATTGCTAATTTATTTGTCTCTACCTTTAGAATGCAAGTTCCCTAAGGGCAGGCTCTGGTCTGCCTTATTTGTCACCATCTCTCCAGAATCGCACACTGTGCCTGACACCGTAGGTGCACGATGCACACTTGTCGGATGGATCACCGAGTGCACAGCAATGTTATGACAGTCCTGGAAGATGCCTTATTTGGAAGTCACTTCTAAACTGAAAGAGGGACCTGATTTTAGAGATGCCCTCAGCCCATCATGCCACCCCCATCTTCATCAGTGAGTTTCTTTCTTTCTTTTTTGAGACAGGTGGAACTCACTCTGTTCCATCAGTGAGTTTCAAGCCAGGCCCTCCTTAAACCAAAGTAAAGGACAAGTCAGGCAGATTTGTTTTTTGCTGTTTTAGTTTTCTCTTGAGTGATTTTAGCCTCTCGGTCATTTGGAGATCACAAAGTTTGACAACTTGTCTCCCTGCCTGTTTTGGATGTTAATTATATCTTTTTTTCTAATGACTTTACAATTCCCATCGGGACACTGGCAGGTTCTGGCAAAGGGTCAATGGAGCAGCCTGGCAATCAGTGTGAGCATCATCATTTATTTCCTGCTTAGACTCTCAGAAAGTTCACCAGTTTCCTGAATATACAAAATCTCCATACCAGAAAAAAGAAAAGAGAGTAAATCACTGGACTCTTATGGGTGTCATAACCAGGTCTCTTCATTGAGCCAAGAAAGTGGCCACTTTTTAATACTAACCTCATCAATCGATATTGCTTAAGACTCTGTTTCAAGACTGGCTCTTCAATGGCTGCGGAAGCGAATGTCAGAGGAATCACGTATTGCCTAACAATAACAGCCAGTGTTTATTGGTTTCTTACTATGTGCCTGCTCATTTGCAAGCACAGACTCATTTCATCATCAAAACAACACTAGGAGATGGGTGCTATTATTACTCCCATTTTACAGTTAAGGAAACTGAGGGTAGTTGACTTGGCAAGTCCTGGCCCTCTCACATTGGGGCATCTCCCTAGGGCCATTGAAACTCCCTGGCAGAGGCTCACTTGTACCTGATTAACTTCTGGAAACACCCACTATAAGAAATACTCTCTCATTTAGTATAAACACAGGCAGATAAGGGCTCCTTCACAGACCTCCTGACTAGGGCTGCTTGGCATCTTCTGAATGAGCCTGGTGGGCAGCAGAAGTGTGATCTGCTCTACGGAGTAAGCACCCCAAAGGGTAGGCCCATGGACATTTGCCTCAATAGAACCCCTGACTTAATTGGCCTCTGGGTTTCAGAAACTAGGATTTTAGCTGTTAAGGCCTGGGTTTAATCTGCTAGGCACTCTGCTTTGTCTGATCTGACTGCCCTGCACATACCCCTCAGGGGGCTCCCTACTGCCTATTAAAATGCCCATATTCTTTTCTTTTTTTAAAAAAAAAAAACCAGTTTTAAAATGTGCTACAACACACAGTGGATATTTAATGAGACATACATGTTCAGGTTATGAAATAATTCCAAAGCAACCATCTATGTCACTATGACCAGGTCACACCATACAGCATTGTGTCTAGGACATGATTATTAGCATCCCCGGACCCCACAGAGAGAGGACATTAGGCAATATAGACCTCTGGAAGGAAATGCCCAACCTCACCTACAAAGCAGTCTTGCAGAAACCATTGAACCCAAATCTGATGAAGCTCTAGATTTTGCCAGTTTATGCAAAATACAGGGAGAAGAGGAACACATTGAATGTTCTAGCGATGCAATCAGCAAAATCCAGATTTGGCGAAACTCTATGGATGATGTAGTTTCTTCAACAACAACATATTGCAAGAAAAAAAGCGAGGAGAAAACTATTTAGGAAACCTATCAACCTAGTATGTATCCTGGTTTGAACAAACCAACTATAAAAAATATTTATGAGACAATTGGGTACTGAGTGAACATTTGATGATATTAAGGAAACTTTTTTAGATGTCATAATTACATTGTGTTTATAATAAAATAAAGAGTCTTTATCTTTTAGAGACACATACTGAAGTACATTCCTGTGAAATGAAACGCTTTCTGGGATTAGTGCATTCCAAGAACACTCACTCGCAACACCATTATGTCATCACCATCTCTTTTTCATTTTCATTATGTTCATCACAGTCATCATTGTCTATTTCTCAGTGTCATTATATGCATGTAAATGAGCTCAGTGTCATACAATGAAAACAGGCATTTCTGGGGGAGAAAACGATCTGAGAATCACAGTGAAACAATGGCTGAATTAAGTTAGACGTGGTGTTATTTAAAAGCAAACATGAAATTTGGGGGCAGGGCAACACAAAACATACCTATACCACTAGAAGGGGTGATTACGCTTAATCTCGGGTCATGGTACTTTGAAAAGAAGGTGCAGCAATCCAATTGGTCCTGAGAAGAGCCATGGAAAATAAAGGAATGGCTTCTAACCTTATGATTACCAGGGTATTTTCTCCTGGAGAAAGAGGAGACCCCATTAGGAAGGCTGGCAAACAAAAGCAGCAAAGCGAAATGGGGAATCTAAACCCAGTTCCTAACCATAGCCGTGCCTCTCAATCAACTCAGAAAATTAAAGAAGACAAAATGGGCCTCATTAAGAGAGTTCAATTAAAAGAAAACTGTGCCCATGAGCACAAGCCAGAACAGGCTCTCAAAAGAGGTAATTGAGCCTCCATTGGCTCATATCTTTTAAAATAGAAAAATTCCCCATTTCTCCTATATGATCTAAGCACAGGTGCACTTGGGGACATTTGGCTGAACCAGGAGATTTCCGACTTTAACTCCCATCACTCCTAACGTTGTCTCTTGCCTAGAGCTTACATATTACCCAAAGTGGCATTTTCAGCCTCCCTCCCCCTCCCCCACAGGAATGCACATGGAGTAATTTTTATAGGAGCAGGTGTGATTTAGCAGCCACTTGCTGGGTTCACAGATGATCAGCCCAAAGCTGAGGCTGCTGGCTGCTGGCTCTGGCCATGGGACAGAGCAATTGGCTCACAGAGTGTGGGGGTCACCTCATGTTTCTTCCATCATCTAAGCCATTACGGACAATTCTACTTTTCACTCTCTGAGTGCTACTAAACTCTGGGTTGCTCAAGGCAGGTCCCATTGCCTCTCTCCCCACCCACTTTTTATGAAGAATTTTGGATTGACACTGCCCTTATAAACCTCTGAGTCTGACCCTTTCATTTTGCAGATAAACAAACTGGGGCTCCAGGACTTGACCTGCCCATGGCCATGCACTGGCAGGTTCCTGCTGCTGCGTCAGCCACCTCCTCTCCTGTCTCAACAGCCAAGGAATGGAAGACGGACTCTTAGGAAGAGTAGAGATCAGCCCAACTCCAACCACAGGCAAAAGACAAGAGAATTGGGGAGAGCTGCAGGGTTATTACTTTTTCTATAAGTCTGCTGGGCTTAAAAGTAAAAGGGACAAGACAGCTCCATTGGAGTGAAGGACAGAGTTCTAAACTTCCGGGAAAGCCACATCTGGCAAATTTCTCCTTCCCCATCATGTATGGACTAAACGGGCAACACAGTAGGAGTTACGCCCACCTCATACCTGTCTCATTAATTTTTTCATTTAACAATCATGTAGAAGGACCCACTATGTGCTGGCACTGTGCTCAGTGCTGCAATAAACCCAAAAATATATAAGCCCCCACCTCAGTGACTTACAGACAGAGGGACATATTGCTAGGCGATGCAAGCACGTGGACACCAAGCAGTCCTAGCCTTGTCCCTGGGACCACTGGCAAAAACTGGGGCAATCCAGGGCACCCAGTTTTGGACCATGGATATTACATCTATTTCTGCTACTTTCTTTAGTTTTTTTCCCTCCTCCTTCTCAGAATCTTAAGATTGCAATGGGCTTTAGAGATCATCTAGCCCAACCATCTTCTTTGCAGGGATGAATACACTGAAGGAGGGTAGTGGAGGTGCTCAACGGATTCCCCATGTCAGGGCAGGGCCTGGGCTGAAACGCTCCCCACGGTGAACAGCCCCATCCTCCCTGGACACAGAACATGAGCTGGGCTCCTTCTTTCCCAGTCCTTCCCTCCTGGATCAGTGTCAAGGGCCAAGACCCAGTGCAAAGCTAGTTTTTAAAGCAGAAACCTGCTAAATGTGGACACACTGAATTATTCATAGTTGGGGTCATAAATAATGTATTGGGTGTTAATATCAGATTTATAAATGCATCCATAACCCTAGGGGTGATTAGTCACTGTTATGCGCCACCCAGAGGGAACAGATTACCTGGCTCTAGTGTCCTTGCCTAACTCCTGTCCTTGGAGACAGCTCCCCTGCAGAGCGCTGTGCCCAGCCCGTCTCTGTCAGTCTGATGCTACACAGCAGATGTCTGGGCTGAGAATTAGGACTGCAGAGCACCAGTGCACTTGCAGCCACTAGCCCTCGACACTAGCTGCTTTATCAGCACTCAGCAGAGTGGTGTGATGCCTCCGATGTGCCTCTCCAGTGCCGAGGCAGAGAGCAGCTGCTTGACACTAAGACTAAAGGTCTTGTGATAGCGCCCCGGATACTCAGGCCACTCGCTACTTACTCTCCCCCTGGCAGTTTTAGAGAAGCCACCTAGATGGCTTCATTTTAGGTTGACAATTTGTAACAAAAGCATTCTCTCCAGCCATCCTTTAGTACCCATTTCACTGCTGTATGCAGAAAATCAGGGAAGGTGTGGGTCGTTATTTGAAGGTCAGACACTGAATTTCATAAGGAGGTGATTTGAGGAGACAGTAGTCTCTAACAGATTGTCCAGGACTAACATCCTACCGGGAAGGAACTAGAATGGCAGATACTGATCCAAGAGATGGCCAAAGTAATCTAGGTTTTGACTTGATCCAAGCCAGGACAGGGGAGGGGAGGCAAGAATTGTTTATATCTGTAAGGTGGAAGGATACAGAGGATGAGAACGGGAGGGGGAGGAGGAGGAGGAGGAGAAGGAGGAGAAAGGGGAGGGGGAGGTGGAGAAGGGAAGGATGTGGTAGCCAGGACCCTGGACCTCTTTCCCTGTGGCTGTCCAGCTCCTGAGGCAGCAGCAGGCACCCCTTTGAGGTCTCTGTCTAGGCACAGAGGACAAGGCCAGGGAGAGGAGCACCTGGCTGTAGCCAGAGCTTTTTGCAGGACTCTGCAGCCCAGACCAAACACAGTACAAGGGTCTTTCTTTTTCTCTTGTCCCTGGGCTCAAAGTCCAACTTTGATCTTCAAAGTCTTACCCCATGGGGTGGGGAAACAGCAGGGCCTCTCTCCAGAAAAGAAGCTGGGGAGCCCTTGAGCTCCCCCTAGGGACCAGAGCGAGCCTTAACAGCGTGGGGGAGACACCCACACGCAGTGTGCTTTGCCTGTGCCTCAGAGCAGGGCATGGGATGAGATTGAAACTCCCAGTGTCTGCCGATAGGGACAGGAGCACCCACACAGGCTGGGAGGTCCCCTGCTGGCCACTGGGGAGGGCCCGTGGGGGTAGAATGGCTTCTCCACCCAGGTGCACCACTAAGTGAGGTCACAGGCCCCAGAGAGGGCTTGGCCAGAGAACGGGTGCGCGTGTGTGGCGGCCTCCGCGGCACCCACTCCTAACTGGTGTGAAAACAATAACATGATTGCGTTATTACAAGGGGGGCACTGACATGTTGATGCAAATGCTCATTTCCGACAAGAATGAGAAAATGGAATGGCTCAGAAGGGACCGGGTAAGTGCCCAGGGAGTAATAACTGTTACGCTGTTGAAGAGCTTCAACAATGGATAACTCTGCTGTGATTTCATCAGCCAAAAACCAATTAACCCCCGTGGAGCCATCTACCACGCTGTGGCTAGGTGGTGGGAAATGCACTTCCCCTTCACCAGCTAAGCATTAGAGCGGGGATGCTTCCAAGGAGACAAATACCCACAAATGTGCATTTCATGAGGCCACAAAATCTGATAGGTGACGCCTGCAGTAGTCCGACAGCCACCAGTGCAGCCCCTCACAAGGACTAGGGTGGGCCCGGGAGTCAGCCAGACTGTCTGATATCACCCAGCCTGGGTAGCAGGAGAAGAAGCAAGAGTGTTTTGGACAGACTGAGCCCAGATGCTTTCAAGGGAAAGCACTCCTTCTGCAGCCCCTGCTGCATAGGGGTCTGCATTTTACCAAGTGGCTCTGCTCCCCTCCCTCTTAGGAGAAAACTGACGGACCCAGAAGAGGGCACCTGGCCCAAGCATAGCCATGTCCATGAGCCTGCTCAGACTGAGGCCCGGCAGGAAAAGATGACCATAGCCCATCAGATTCCCTCTCTTGGTACCATAAACTAGAGAATGTCAGAGCTGGGGCTATTGGCAGGTGGAGCTGAGGTCATGAGATTGGGAAAGGCCATGATGGGCCAATGCAGGGCAGAGCAGAAACCATGAGCACACAGAGGAGGCAGCTGGGGGTGGGGCGGGGGGAGAGAGAGAGAGAGAGAGAAAGAGAGAGAAACAGAGAAGAGGGATACTGAGAGGAGACAGGTGGCCTTGGGGAGAGGTGGGGACAGCAGCTGCTCCCTGATCTCATCTCCCTTGGATGCTGTAAGCACTCACAGACACACATCCAGCTTCTCTCCACACGAGCTCTGCAGTGACCACGCCACCCCACCTTTTCTCCAGGGGATGTGAATGAGTCTCTGTTTCTTGCAACCAAAAATGCTTCCGTGAAAGAATGTGGCCAGAGAAAGAAAGAACCACATGCCAAACAAAGCCGGGAAACTGTGTTCAAACATCAAGAGAAAGCCCCTGGTCATAAGAACAGGATCCAGAATAGGCAAGGAGGCTCTAGGACAGACCCTCTCAAACAATCTGTAGTGACGCCCCTCTTTTCCCCTCCAATCCATTACAGACTCATTTTCTAATCCATAAAATGCAGTAGAAAAATGGCAATGTCCAATTGTCATAAAAACTTTTGGCCACTTACTCAGTAGTCTCATTGAAGACTGGTAACATGTTCACAGACTGGATCAGTCCACAGACCACACTTGAGGTGACATCATCTATGAGCTTGTCATATTGAAGCTAAGGGTCTGAGGCTCATTGTCACTGGCTACCAGATACTTGCTGGTGGCCAAATAGAGTTAGATTAAAGTGGTGGCTCTCAACCTGGGCTGGCATCGCCCCCTCCCACGCCAGAGGGGCACAAAACAGAATTGTCCTGCTGCAGTGCTGGAAGCAGCCCTGTTGAGGAACACTGGTCTGAAGCTCCGAGATCAGAGAGGAGCCCCATCCTCTGCAGGAGGCCCTTCAGGAACCCCTGCTCAGATGGCCTACCTTAGCCAGCATTTCTGCCCAAGAACAAGGAGACCCCTGGGCCCAGGACAGGGCAGACAAAAGGGTGTTGGAGAGGGAGCACCAGGCTCAGAGCCAGGCAGAGCCGTAAGTGCCCAGGGACAGAGAGATAATGTAACCTTTGACAAACTGCAGTGGCTTAAGAGTTGTCAGCTCAGACAGAACTGCCTACATCCATTTAATTAGATTTTAATTTCTCTTTACACATTTGGTTTCCAAAGATTCTAAGAAGTAATTATTTCCAGTATCAATTGACTAGGAGAAACAATCCCCAACTTAGAATAAGCAGCTTAGGGAGGTTTGTCTCATCCCTGTTCAAACACGGGCGCCTTCCAGAAGCTGCTTGCTGCATCACCGTCCCGCTGAGATGCTGAGACCGGTAGCTGGCAGAGATGCCGACACCTGGCAGGGCCGGAGGTGTGAGGGCGGGGAGATCTCTTGTGCCTTTGTTACTTCTCAGAGTCTGAGGGTAACAAAAGGAGGGAAAGAAACTCAAAACGATGGCCTTACGTGCGATGCCGCTTGGGACTTCGGGTGTAGAGATATAAGCAACAGAGCCTTACTCATCATTTGGTGTTCATGCTTTGATGAAAAGTGAGATCCCCTCTCTCTCTCTGAAATACCTTTCGGAAGCGAGACAGTTACCTTGTAGTGGAATCCTCCTGAAGTGCTTCACATTATAGGACACATCCTCAGTTCCCTTATTTCGAAACCAGAACACTGAAGAACCACCCCAATCAACATCATAGAGGTTGGTTGCCTCTGATAGAATTAGTTTTTTAAAAAAAGAAACAAGAGGCAAAGAAATTCAGTGCAGTTTTAGTAATTATTGCTGTGTGTGACCTCACAATTGCAAGGGTGGCTGTCTTTGTAAATAAGCCATTTTAAAGTTCACCTGAAGGGACGATACAGCAAGGGGTTGGTAGGTGGTAAAAATCAAGAATATGTCCACAGGCAGAGGTGATATTTGAAATATCTAACAACTGATCCCAACAAGCTGCACGTCAGTCAGAACGGAGCTAGGGGCAAACCTAGGCTCCCAGATGACACCAGCCCTGCTCACAACACACATGAACAACCAACTGTCCTGCTGGTATGCAAACGCATCTTTTCGTGGCATGGGATAAAATTTCCAGAAACCATTTTATGCATGTATTAAAAAGCTGTTGTATTTCAATCAATGAAGAGCACTGCGGGTGATGTGTACCAGACAACTATGCAGATGACACAAATGTGGCTTCAGTGATGTAAAGACATGACTGTGGTAGATGCTTGTGAAAAGTTTATAATTGTTTTCTAGAATATGAGAATGGAAAAGGCAATGTTCCTAAATTAAATTACTACTTTGTGTGATGCGTTATTTTAAATGTATATGTATAACTAAATTGATAAGTTAAATATTAAGTATTCATTTTGTTATATTATCTATATTTCTAAAAGCTCATATGTCTTAAGTTGTCCAAAACTCTATGGGACTCTTTTCAGTGGTGGATTTAGGGAATTTCTCCTATGTTGGTACATAAGACATTTGATGACTGAATTGATGAAAGAGAGAATAAATGCACTTTAAGTGGATGTTAAAACCATCCCAAATCTAAAGCATTAGAATCCACTGAGGAGCTATAAAAAAGTACTGCCATGCAAATACCACTGTGGCCCAAGAGGATCAGAATTTCTGGAGGTGGCGCCCTGCTACTGGTATTTTGGAAAGTGCTTTCACTGATTCTATAGCACAGGCTGAGTTAAGTACCACTGCTGTGCAGGGCGATTTCACATAGCTACAACTACATCTTCTTTGGGGAGAGCACTCAGGCAGGTTAGTGGTTAAGAGCAAGGGCTCTGGATGTGTTCAAATCCTAACTTTTCCACTAACCAACTGTGTGATCTTGTAAAAATTACCATACCTTTCTGTGTCCCAGGTTTCTCATATGTAAAATTAGGAAGACAGAAAAACAGAAAGAGAGAGACAGAGAACCAACTCAGTAAGTGGTTACTGTGAAGATTAATAGGGTAGTACATAAAATGTTCTTAGAACAGTGCCTGGCACAAAATGGGAGCTCACTTCATGCTAGCTGGCATGGTCCAGGGGGCGAGTGGAGCAGGGTGATTGCCACTGCCAGCCTGCTGGCATCTGTGTACTCTGCCGCTGAAATGGTTCATCTTCTAACACAGCACTTCTTAAACGGAGGAGACGACTAGTGGGAAACCAGAGAGGGGATGGGGCCAGAGAACCAGTTGCATGGCTTCAGCACAATGTAACGTTTTAGCACTCATCATGGCCCCTGAGCAAGGGGTGGAAAGGGGAGGGCCAGATGGTATGTGGGGAAAATAGAGCCCGCTAAAGCAGCCACCCCAGCCTTGAGACATGGTGGGGCATGTTTTTCAGAGCATCTAAGCCCCAGACTCACACTTTCAGAGTGGCCATTGCTGCTGTGTCCATCCTCTGGTCAACAACGACTGTGGCACCATATTTAGAGAAGTCATGTAGCAGCCCCACAGGAATGACCCTCCAGGGCTACGTGGTGCGAAACATGGCTCTAAGGAGACTCCAGGGACACTATTTTACATGTGATGGTAGTTTCTTAGAATCATGCAAGTTGAAAGGTGGGATGTGTCCTGGAGGCTCAGCGCAGCTCCAGGGGAGGAGTCTCCCTTCCCAGCCACACAGCATAGCGAGAGGCTAGATAGTTCGGCGGTTGCGAGTGTGGACTACTTGGGCTCGTTCACTAATTAACTGTGATCTTGGGCAAGATGTTTGACCTTTTTGTGCTCAGTTTCCTCATTGGCAAAGGGGTTTTGTGAGGAATAAATGAATCAATGTATGTGGAACATTTAGAACAATGTCTGGCACATGATAAGTGATACATAAATATTGGCTGGTAATTTTATGACTTTATGCTGTGAAGATGTCAGTTACCTATGAGATAAGATATTCTTTTTTAAATTCAATTTTCCTTTCCTTTTAGATACCACTAAATCTCAAAAGGATAGGTCCTTGTAGCATCTCTGATTCATGTCTGGTCCTTCTTCTGTGTTTTAACAAAGAGCTTTTAGGAATATTATTATGTCCCAGGGTGTTGCCACTCCTAGAGTGTTACCAACTCAAAGAAGTCGGCACAGAACCCACACTGTCCATTCCTGGTACGTTCTCCACACATCCATCATAGTGGATAGCACACAGTCCAGCTGTGGGGGTAAGACAGGATACAAATTGTCCAAACACAATCAAACCACAGAGAGGTACAAACTCTCAGAGATGGGAGGTCAAAGATGGTGGGAATCCCACTTGGAAGAAGGGTCATGTGAAGGTGGTGGCCCTTGAAGGAGGATGGGTTGCATTTCATCAGGTGGGGATAGAGGATTAGGGAAAAGAATTCTAAACTTTTTAGGTACAGGGAATTTCATGAGCAGAAATATGAAGGTGGAGAAGGGCCAGAAGTCATCTAATTTGATTGATGTGTAAGGTCCAGTAGGGAAGAGTTGGGGGATAAGGTAGAGCAGGACTTTGTCATAAAAGACCTTAAATGCTGGGTGAGCAATTTGCACTTAATTTGTCAGTCAGTAGGGAGCCATTGAGGGTTTGGTAAAGGAATGTCTGATCACAGCTGTGCTTGCGGAAGAGTAATTATTCTCATAAGATGGCTCAGAGGGAGAAAGACGGGAGGTAGGGAGACTGGAGGGGAAGTTGCCAGAATATTTCAGATGAGGATTTATGTAGGTTTAAACAAGGATGGTTACGGAGGGACAAGGTAATGGCAGAATCTAGGGGACATGGTAATTGATTGATCATTATGGGAAAAGGAACAATCAAAGATGAATCCAAGGTCACCAGCCCGGGGGAATAGAATGCTGATGGAGCAATTAACCAAAATAGTAAAACAAGTGGAGGGACAGTTTGGGAAGGCTGGTGAATGAGGGTTGAGGTGGCACAGAGAGCTGTAGGTAATACGGAGCTGGAGGACTGGAACTTGAAACTACATATTCCACTAGTCCTATAGCTGTGTTATTGCATCCTGTATCTTAGCATCTTACTCTGCTTAACACATAGTAGGTGCTTAATACAGAGTGATCTCAATCGGAGGCCATCTCTGTCAGTATGATAGGGGAAACTTAGGAGAGGCTTAGCACAGAAAGAGCAAAGTTTGAGAGCAGAACTACAAGAAGCATACACATACATTTAGGGATGGGGTATCTAGAGACATGAGCCAGAGAGGAGAAAAGAGAAGAGTGATTGAGAAGTAAGGTAATGCTGCTGGTTGAGGAGATTCAGACAGAGGAGAATTTTGGTAGAGAAGTAGTAAGTATTAAAATAGAAAGGTTCAAAATGCAAGATGATGACTAAGTACCCCAAACTGGATGGCTTAAAACAATATAAATTCAGTCTCTCACAGTTCTGGAAGCTAAAAGTCCAAAGTCAAGGTGTTGGCAGGGCCATCTTTTCTCCAAACCCTCTAGGAAAGGATCTTTTTTGCCTCTTCCTCACTTCTAGTGGACCCAGGCATTCCTTGGCTTGTAGTATCCAGCAGAACTTCAGTCTCTTCACGTGAGCATCTTCTTCCTATGTGTGTCTGTGTCTTTACATGGAGTGCTCTTATAAGGACACCAGTCATATTGGATTCAGAGCCCGCCATACTCCAGTATGACCTCATCTTAACTAATTACATCTGCAAATAAGGTCACATCCTGAAGTGCTGGGGGTTAGGACTTTTCTTTTTGGGGCACATGATTCAACCTGTAACAAGGACCAAGTGCAGACTGTTGGGTTTAGCAGTTAAGAGGTAGCTGGGAAGGTTTGCAAGAATGCCATTTGGTCCAAGAAGTAGGAATGGAAACCAGAAGGCAGAGGGGTAATGAATGAAGTATGGGTGGACAAAATGCATGGCAAGAGTGGAAACAGGGCTCTTCCTGTGTGATTTCTCCTCTTTTGCAGAGACAGGCATGGTTATATGCTCTGCATAAGGCTGTAGTCTGAAGCCACCAAGATCTGCTCCATGATTCCATGGGCCCTCCACAGCAGCACAGGGTGCCTGGCCTGGCCGGGCTGGGGGTCTTGACATCAGAGCTTCTTTTTTC
The DNA here is from genome assembly GCA_028533085.1 of Varecia variegata. Lineage (NCBI taxonomy): Eukaryota > Metazoa > Chordata > Mammalia > Primates > Lemuridae > Varecia > Varecia variegata. Next base: position 28,212,442 of record CM052442.1, on the reverse strand, counting down.
CGGTTTTTAGTGGCTGAAATTGCTTCCCATTTTCGTTCAAGCAACTCTTGTCACAAGTATTTGTAGTTGGAGTTCTTTCATCTCTGGAGCCCAGCCTCCAAAATGAGGACAAGACCATCTGTCTGACTTTGTCTCATTTCAAATGGAAAAAGAACTTGGAGATAATGAGGCATTAGAGAAGAACATAATAACAATAAAAATGTAATGCTGCATGAGTAAAACACAAAATTATTAACAGTGTGAGTCTGCAGTTATCTTCATTCATTCAAGAAGATTAGCAATTGAAAATTATGACCCACTTGCGACAACAAGGATGCCATATTGACAACACAGTCATTCCCCAAAGTTTCCGGAGTCCCAGGTCTCTGTGTATCCACACACATAATAGGAGCTTCAGTAGGAAGCCAGACTCTGGCAGTCGACTGAGTTAGATTCCTCAGGAGACACTAGAGGCTGCTCATTTTAGTTCATGAATATACAACTTTAGCTTTTTCACTATCTTTAAATGTGTGCTTGATATGTTAAGAACTAGCCCATATATTCACACACAAAAATGAAATTCTATGGACCTGTGCATCATTTCTAATCTGAACTGCTGAGAGCACTCATATTTTAGCATCCCTTTGCCATTCTCATGGCCCACCCTGACTGTGGACCATCCTTAATTGTGGATCATACTTTGCGAAACATGGCTCTAGAGGACAGGCCAGGTGTGGTTGGGAAATTCTTCCCAGGCCCACAGAACTGGGCACCTTAGGGGGCAAACAGCCATTGGCTCGGTGGCCTGTGCAGTACATTAAAAGGACTCCTCAGCTGGGAGTGAAATGACCTGAGCTAGCTGGCTCTGTGACCCAGAGCAACTTGCTTTACTTCTCCCAGAGCCTGTTTCTTCACTGCAAAGTGAAGGGGTCGAATTAGATCAGTGGCCACCAAGGAAGAATAAAAGGAGATGAAGCAGGCTTTGGTTTCCTTTTAAGAAAAAAATACTGAGGTTGGTTCCACCTTAGAAAAATAATTAAAAAGTTTCTGCTGTTATTTTTTAAAAGTCAGAGAACTCCTGAACTAAAGGATTTGTAAGCTTCTTCCAATTCAGTGGCTTTAAGGTTTTTTGCTTGTTTGGGGTTTTTTTATGGTAGCCCCAATTTCCTGTGCACCTTTCAAGAATGAGTGATGTCACAGTAAAGATGCTACCTGGGATCTCACGGGCTCTTGCCCTCCTGCTTATGCTGGGCCTCTGCCCTGTAAGGGCCCCACCTGCCTATGGGGCCTGCGGTGTTTCCCAGGGGCTTGTTGACCAGTCTACTCCTGCAAGGCATTGCTGCTGCTCCCTCTTCTCATGCCAGCCACATCAGGCTTCCAGGCTCTTCCTTCTCCTGTCTCAGCTGGAGCACTTGAGAGTCCAAGGCTGCCCGATGCTCTCTTGGGAAGTTGAGATTCCTCTCACTTCCCTTTTGTGTTATACTCTCTCTTGCTATTTTTGGCATCTTGTGCAGTGGAAAGAGCACTGGCCTTGGAACCAGGCAGAGGTGGGTTCCAACACCAGCCCCACCTTTTGTTAGGAAGGACAGCTCCTCTGTAACACCAGCCCTGTGACTCAGGCCAGTCACTACACCTCCAAACATGTCCACTGGCATCAGTGTCTTCCTCTTTAAGAAAGACCTACCTTCTATGTAGGGTTGTTGAGAGGATTGTCAGATAAAGTATCTAAAGCACCTGGTATAGTGACTGGCACCTAACTTGGTCAGCAAAAGGTTCTTATTCATATTATCAGACTGACATGAGTTCAAGAGGGTCGTCTGGGAAATACAATCAAATGGTCAAGTCTAAGATAAACTCAGGGGCTCCTCTGACCCCCAGGGTTTCCTTACAGAATTAAGCTAGTTGTTGCTGGCTCTTTTATCCCCTAGAATGAATGATCTCCTAGCACATTTCTTAATAGACTTTTGATAAGCCCTCCATATGAGTCAGGCACGGCTTAACTTCAGGCTTTGGACCCAGCTGGGCCTTCCCATCCCAGCTCTGCTTCTAATGGATTGGGGACCTTCCGAAGAGTGGGGGTAGGGGAAGGGCAAGAGGAGGCAGGAAAAGGCAAGCACAGGGATCTGCTGTCTCAGCAAATGCTACACAATAGCCCAATGGCCCAGTGGCCCTGCATCTGAGAATGTCCCTCCTGCCTTGCCAAAGTGACTTCCCCAAGAGAAGCTACACATGGAGTCATCTAGATGACTTGGGTGTTACCTTGCTCAGTTATTTTTCTAGATAGTCATTCAGTAAAGCAAAGAGGAGGTTACCCTTTGCAAACATTCCCCTGTGGATCTTTTGGAAGAGAGAGATACGGTTGAAACCTTCGACTAAAGAAAAACTGAATTGCTGCCTGGAAGATCACTCATTTTTCTTCCTTTCATCTCCTGGGCCCTTTAATGCCTTGTAAAACCAAATTTGTTCAGATTATAAAGGCAGAATCCAGTGAGATTTACTCCAAGCCTTGGAAGGAGGACTCCTGCATAATCTATAACCCAACTGTGGCAGCCCAGGTCCCAGGTGGATCTGTTCAATGCCCCCTTTCCTTCTCTTGCAACTGGACTCATTCTGCAAAGAGGGGCCTCCCAGAAATTCACCAAGGCTATACAAGGTCTGTGGAAGACAACCAAGATTCTTCAGCTCAGCTGGGAGTATGCAGGAATCACATCTTCATTGCAGAGTTTGAGGGAATGAGCCAGGTAGCCAACCAGCAAGTACACATTCCTGGGGTGCAAATGCCTTCTCTGCCTCAGCTTATTTCGTTTGTGTCTGGAATCTGTTTTGTTACATCAGAAAGAACTCTTCAAGCAACTTATTTTTGTTCACCCTTCTGTCCTGGTGTACTAGATGAGGTGGAATACAAGAATCATGGGATGAGGGTCCATTTTCCATCCTTGTGTAGTTTGTTAACTTCACATAGGGGCCTCTCTTCACATCCCAGTAGGTCTCAAACAAATCATCTGTGCATTTCCTCTTGCACTGTCAGAAGGCCTTGTGTTTGATCTGATTTTGCCCTGTTGGTTATGAGTTTTTTGGAGCCATTCACATGCTAGTGTATTTGTGAGCCCTGAGCTATTTCTAGAAGATGGAAGCTCCTTCTTGGAGGTAGTCTGTGGTCATTGGAATATCTCTATGTCATGGTAACTGGGCCATGTATGATGTGAGCCTGTAACGTTGGACCAGAGTCCTAGAACCACCACAGCAGAAGTTGAATATCCACATGCTCTTCTGCATGGCCCCACCCTTTAGCACGTAGGCAGAGTCAGCTGTGCCACTAGGCTGTGAGTGGAAGTGATGTATGTCACACCTGGGCCAGAGCATTTAAAAGCTAGTGCTTG